>BPLR01002502.1:0-322500 GCA_021605095.1 Caerostris extrusa
AGTTACGTATTGCTATGAACGTGAATTTTATATGGGCTTTATTAAATTTTCAAAATTAATAAAACAATACTCGTAAGATTGTTGTAATAATTTTATTTTGTCCAACACAAAAATTTAAACTGATGTGCAAAAATTTTAATGGATAATTTAATCTTACTTCCATCATACAGAAGAAATAATAAATATTTTTATTTACAATTAAATGAAAATATATTTACAATATATTCAATGCAACATAAATATATTTATGTTAAAAAATAACATATCTACATGTCCTTCATACATGACAGCAACTTATTTTGGATAATTAACTTTTAGGGACGCAACACAATCGTCTAGCTTAAGAAGTTTGTTTAATTTCTTTTCAATAAATATTTATGTTGTTGAAAGAAAATTAAATACGTTGTAAATTTATTTGTTACAATATCTCTCCAACAACGGAAACACTGAATCCACCCCAAATTATACGGATAGCATTTTTATTTTTATATAATATTGATTTGTTAATATTGTAACGTTAGAATATATTAAACTGCATTGTATTAAAATTACAATTACCTACAAATCACTATTAAAGTACTAAATTATTAAAACTAAAATCATTGCTAGAAAATTACTATTAACACTCATCAGCCACATATACGAATATTATTTTTTGTATCACTATTATTTTTCTTTCCTTAAGTTATCCAAATATCTAGCGATATGGATAAAAGAATAAATAAAAATAAATAATTCTTTTTTTTTTTTTCTGTACATAAAAATTCGTTTTTGAAAAATTAAATAAATATTATTATTAGTTTATCGTCTCAGCAAATCTTTGAGGACATCTGTAACGATAATGTAGATGTCCTGAAAGCGAGAAAGTATCAATATTTCACGATACTATCTTTAATTTCCTTTCTCATAAATAATGAAAATATTTGATGAAAGAGAGAATGAAAAACTCTTTTTAATTCTATATATCAGCAAAAGATATACACTAACTAATGGAAATTAAGGTCTGATGGCTGAGGTGGCTCAGGCGCTCGGTGCCACAGGTTTCGGGTTCGAATCACGGCAATGCCATGGATGTTTTGTAGTTCAGAATTCTTTTAAGCCGTATTTTCCGGTTTCATATGACTGTAGAACGGAGTCAAGTCAGCCGTCTACCCATAGGTGCTCCATCACAACAAGAAACTGTCACCTTTCTCCATCCATGAGTGGATTGCTCATGGCATGTCCGTTCACACTATAAGACACTGAGAATCAGTTATTGCATGGACAATGTCTGGTGCTCAGTACCACAGGTTTCGTCTGAAACACTGTGGTGCCATGGATGTTTGTAGTGGTTCTGAATAATTCTTTTAAACGTAGGTCTCGGCCCAATATGATCGCAGAGCTATAATACTGCATCCGTAGTATATCTTCAAGCTGCCACGGCCTCCTGGTAGTGCTAAATGAGCACAGAAGGGCAGCCGTTATTTATGGCATAGAATTAATCGGCCTTTGTATTTGCTTGTTGTGGAAAGAGGGAACAGCAGTAATATAAATTTTGTAAAATTGAATTACATTTAATCTAGTAATTAAATGGGTATAGAGAAATCACAAATAAATATTCAAATGTATATTAAGCATAGAAATATAAATTGGGAGACAATCACAGAATATTTAATTTTCGATAATGATAAGTTTTATTTTTTTTTTTTTTCTGGTAATGCTTTTGAAAAGCAAAAAATGAAATTTGAGGAAACAAATTACACCATCTTTCAGAGAAATAAACGTTTTAGATAATGAACAAAAATTTTAAAAAGCATTTTTTAATGCCTTAGTAATATCCGAGAAAAGTTATGTACTTTTGTTATGATGAATAAAAAAGAATTTTTCCATTATTTAATACTATTTATCGCAATACACTTAATTAAATTTATTCCTCTGTAGTGCATACAATATAAACGTGTATTGTTGGCTGTAACTAATCTTTTCGATAAATGAGAATAATTAACTATAAACTACAATTCGCGGAAGTCAAAAAAAAATGGAAATAACCGGAATATTTTGTGAAGTAAAAACTAATTTAATTCGAAAAGATAAATTATATGGTTCACTTTATTTTTGCAATTGAGCTAGAGTAACCAGTTTGATAGTGGATTAGGCTGGATCAAAACTTCGAAAAGCGAATTAAAACCTTCTTATATAGGTTGATTGGCACTACAAAAATTGTAGGCTGGAAAATAAAAGAATAAATGATTTGATTTGGGCTCTGAAAAATATTTTTCCCCAGATTTCAGCCCTAGGGATGTTTATTCAAAAGTAGATTTAGACTAGTTATCGTGTGGGCCTGAATAGCCGAGTATTTGTGCCTTGCGCCTGCGCCATAGATTTTGAGGTCAAGTCCGGCAGTGGCATGAACGTTTGTAGTGGTTCGAAATCTACTTTTAATCAGCAGGTTGCAGTCTAATATGATTGTAGAGCGTTGCTTTTAGTTTTAGTCAGTTTTCAGTTTATTTAATAATTTATTTATTATTATTTTGACACAAAACTTTTTCGCAGTTGTTGTATTTATGGATTTATCTACTTTACTTCTCCCTTGCTAGCAGCTAGTGGCCAAGTGACTAGCGCTGTGGTCATTTGTACCACAGGCTTCAGGTTCGAATCCTGGTGATGGCATGGATGTTTGTGAGTGGTTTGGAATCACTTTTTAAACTGTAGGCCCCTTTCTGTTGAGCTCATCTTCATGAAATAACCGTAGAATGATATACCGAAGTTCCCTATATAGCGGCCAGGGGGCCATTTGGCTAGCGCTCATGCCTGTAGTGCCACAGGCTTCAGGGTTCGAATCCTGGCGGCGGCATGGATGTTTGTGAGTGGTTCGGAATCCATGTTAAACTGTAGTTCCCTGTCTAATTAGCCCAAAGTGTGCACAAAATGACCGTAGGGGGACAAACCAAATCTTCCTAGATATGGAAGCTTTTGGACTGTTCTTCACTTATCGAGGTTACATATCGAGCTCACTCCACCCCTTAGCCAAACGTGATAGTCTTTAGGCCCTTCATTTAAAATATTAAAAATTCATTATGTCGTTGATAATGGTTTATTAATCATAAAATCCTTCTATAGGAGCATAAAATTAAATTAATTAAATGTTAATTGTATTAATAACAAACATAATTATTTTAGTATGAGTGGGATTTGAACCAAGTTGTTTACCTTTAAAAAATGGCAGTCATGTAGTAGATTCAACGTTACCCAGTGTGCAGTATGGGCGGCTTATATACTTTACCCCCATTTCGACACCAGCAGTGTTGAATAAACTTTACAAAGAGTGTCATTTAGGTTTTTTGAATCCTTCTTTTTAAGACTGAGAAGAGCATTCCGGTATGCAGATTTATCATACCTATTCACGATTTTTCTGTTCAGCATCGGTCAAGTTTCGTACAAAGCATTCATGGTTCAGAAACCCAATGCGTGCACATAACACCAATAAAAACAAGCATGAAAATTAATCAAATATCAGATTAACCGCTTCCTGTCCATCCAGATTAACACTTTGCACCCATCAAAATTAATCAAGCAAAGTGCTTTTAATTGGTTTAAATAAGTCTGGTGGCCTTCCAACACTACTGTTTGCGACTGCAGCTTAACTGAGTACTCCACAGTGAATAACAATAATAATTCATAATTAGTGTCATCATAATAATTAGTCATAATTAGCATCCGACTTTAAAATAGTACCTTATCGTATATTTAAGTTGTACACAGAACTGCAAGAAAATACGTAAAAAAAAGGAATACAGATTTAAAATTTGGGAATTTGTGTTGAAAAAGAAAATTTTTTAATCGTTCGAACAAAACAAAAAAGAATAAAACATCCTAGAGCATTTAATTCTAATAACATTAGAATAACATTTCATCTAATATATCTATTCATTAGAATAACATTTATTCCTATAACATTTTATTCCTTTTTATTTTGTTTGAACAAAATAAAAAAGAATAAAACATTTATAGGATTATTTACTAAAAAGGTATATTAAATGACTTTTTTTTTAGGGGGAGGTCATTTAGAATATTAGAATATTTTACAGTGAAACTTTGTTTTTTTTTTTTTTCTAATGCAGCTGGCAAACACTTAGACAGCTTGGTCTTGATGCCTTAAGGCAAGCGCTGCACACTTTGCATTACCCAGGGGGGCGCGTGTTTCTTGAAGATAAGCCACGGACGCGGAGTAACAATGTCCCCGCAACGCTCTACGATCCTATTAGGACCGGGACCTACGGTTTAAAGTGTATTCCGAACCACTACAAACATCCATGGCACCGTCGGGACTCCGAACCCGAAACCTGTGGTGCCGAGCGCCAGAGTGCTAGCCACTCGGCCATTCAGGCCCACGGTGAATCTTTGTAAATAAAATATTTTTATCTTACCAAGCCAAGGAAGTAGGAATCCTTGAATACAGGAAACGTGTCAATTAACTCCTTATTAAAATGTCTTGTTCTAAAAACAGACTGATTAGGAAATTTTTTTATCAAAGAATTACCCTTAAATAGTTAGAATATTGAGTAAATGGATAAAAAATAACATCCTTCAAGATTTTTTTATAATAGGAAGATATATCTGATCATAAAATTTATCCCCATTGCTTAGTTCATCAGAACCATACAGGTAAATTTATTTTACACTACAAGTATAAAAAGTAATGTTTTTGTTTTCAAGGATATGTATTACACATTATTTTTAAATAATGTAAGTTAACAACAGCTTAATTATTCACGAAGATAAGTTCAGATTCCATTCTTTAAAAATCTGAAATGGAATATTAAGGGGTTTTTTTTTTTTCAACTGACATAAAATAAGTTACATTCGTTAACTGAAAATTATATTAATATAGCTAAAACTTTGCAATTTTAACTACAATATGAGATTTAAACTGTAGGTTTCAGTAGATATTCACGCAAATGGTAATTTAACTATATTGATGAGACGTAAAAATCAACCCCATTTGACGAAATAAAAAATTAATGGTTAGTGGTATTAAACGTCGACGCTAGATGGCGTTAGGAGTCTGCTACTTTTTTTCCAACTTTTTTTAGCAGTTGATTTCAGCAGTTATTTAACAGTGCTACTGAATCAAGTTTAACGCCAATCGAATCAACTCTTCGAATAGATAAGATTTTGATATTAAAGTGGATTATAACGTCTATTAAAAATTCAGTTCTTTGACAGGAAAAAATTGTTAAATTCAAGTCTCGTACTCACGACTATGTTATTTTTGAACTCCGCATAAGTTTAGAGTTATTAATATTTAAAACATTCTTATAGAACTTTTTAACACTTGATAGTTACTATTCATTTATTGTTCACTTTTTTTTGTATATTTTTATATTTTAGTTGCTTTTACATGATTAAATTATAGACACATATTGCAGTGAATATTTTGCAAATAAAATCGCTTTAATCGTTTAAAGATATGATAAGTTGCGATAATATCATATAAAACATGATAAGGTATAATACACTTATTTTTTCTTAACATTAATTATTAATTTCTTAATTACTTTTTTCTTAACTTTTTTCTCTGAACATAAATTAGTGTTAGGGTTTGCGTACCTTATAAATTTCAAATAAAAAAAACCTTGATGAATAAATGATCCCAGTAAAGAATAATTCCAAATTTTGTGTGTGTGTGTGGCAGCACTACGATAGTAGCGGTGTTGCATTGTGAGAAATTAGGACTTGAGATTAAAAACAAGTAATATAAAAAAAAAAAAATTAAGTCAATTCCTACTTTTTTTCACTGTATTGCAGAAAGTCCTTTACACATAATTTTCATTCATTTTTTAAGTTTATCTGGCGCCGTCTGTTGGTAGGTATATGCAACTTAAATCTAAAAACTAAAACTAATTAATTAAATTTAATTAATGAATTAATATTTGAAAACCATCAAATGTCATCCACTACAAGTTAAAAAAATGTATTTGAACTTGAGTGGATGAATAAAAAGTATTTTATTAACGATTGAAAATTTGGACAAGATATATATATGGGGAGAATGGGAGCTAATAGAAGGAATTGAAAAAATGTGATGAATAAAATGATCACAGTAAAGAATAATTCCAAATTTTTTTTTTTTTTGTGTGTGGCAGCACTACGATAGTAGCGGTGTTGCATTGTGGGAAATTATCACTTGAGAATAAAAAAAATGGCGAGTGCTGTAGAGAAAAAAAAGATCCTCGGATAATATATCAGTTGACTTTGGGGGCTTATTAGAAACATTGTCTACAAAACAGTGAGCTTTCTTTTGATAAATTTAAGTACAGAATTGTTACTGCTCTGTCTAAACTGTTAACCTGCAATGATGTGGAATACTTAGAGGGAAATTAAATGATGATGTACTGTATGTATTTCTTGATGTACTATGCCTCACAAAAGAAGCCATATGAAAACTACACTTCATTTATTTATTATAATTAATTTGTTTTAGTTACGTTTTTGTATTATTTTATATACGTGTAAAAGATTTTTTATTTTCGTCATTAATCTTAAAATAAAAAATTTTCAAAAGTTATACGATACGGTGAATCCGATTGTATAGGCTGACATTGTGGGGCCTGATGGACGAGTGGCCAGCGATGTGGGGCTCGAATCCCTGTGGTGACATGGATGATTGAGTGGTTCGGGATCCACGTTGAACTGTAGGTCACTGTCTAACATGACTGAAGAGCGTTAGGCATAGGGCTTTTGGTTATTGAATGTGATAGTGATTCTTGTAGAATTGGGAATACTTTATTCTTCATTTATGCCTAGAATTTTCAAACTTCAATATATTCTTTTAAGTATTGTATGGGATAAAGTTTCTTGTAAAATTTGGAATACTTCATTCTTCATTTACGACGACATATATCTTACTTTTGTATATTCTTTTAGAGATTCTTGAACAATTCATTCTCCATGAAGTTCTTGATCTATTCAACATTGCTATATTCATGTGGCTATTGTATTTGGCCATTCTTGTAGTATTCCAATCAATTGCTTTATATATCTCGTGCATTATTAAACATTGGCATAATTGGTCCTGAATTTATTCTTCCTTTCTCGAATGTTCACACATGATAAGTGGAAATTTGCCAAGCAGATTTCGGTTTTTTATTTTTCTATTTTTTTCCTCGTTTAAAATAATTTTAATTAAAAAAGCACGATTTATATACAATCCCTAAAAGTTTAAACTGTCAATCACCGAAATTATCGAGAAAAAAATCATCGAATAAAAAAAATGAACGTCTAAATGACACTGAAAACGGTTCAGCCCCGCTGCTGGTGCCCTGCACAAGTTTCGGTTCGAATCCCGGTGGAGTCCACTTTAAACCATAGGTCCTGGTCTAATAGGATCATAGAGCGTAGCAGGGATATTGTTATTCCGCGTCCGTGGCTTATCTTCAAGCTACACTCATCTCCTGGGTAGTGCTAAGTGAGTAACGTCGGTGCAGTACTTGCCTTAAGACGTCAAAGACAACTGTCTAAGTGATTGCCAGCTGCATTAGAATAAAAAAAAAAGTTCTGATTCAAAATAATTTTAATTAAAACAGCACGATTTATACGCAATCCCTAAGAAGTTTACCGAAATTTTTCAACTCAATTATCGTGAAAAACCATCGAATAAAAAAAGAAATTAACGACTAAATCACGCTTAAAACGACATTTTAAACGACGCGGCAACATTAAACGTCGGTAATGCGGTTTCCTGCAATGAAGGCTAGGCAACAGCGGCGTGCCAAATGTTTGAAGGATTAGATTAGTCTCGCAAGAGGGGCAATCGAGACCGTGGAATTCAGATGATGAGTTTTCCCAAATCCTTCCTCGTGACACGCTTCGATCCCCTTCCGTGCCTCCACTCCGTTCACAAGTGCAGTAAAAGTTTGTTTGTTTTAACCATTGTAGTTAGATTAGGTAAGCTTAACTATCCCTAAGCCTCCAAGGGATCATGGAATTCGAAGAAAGTGATAAGATTAGCTCTGTTTGCTTGCGCTTTCATAGAAATAATTGGATTCATTTTATTCAGAATAAAACGATAGATATTATCAATTTAATTAATTCGTTTAACTAAGCATTTATAAACGCTTATAACGTTTTTATTTATTAAATGCTTAGATTATCATCTTATCTGTTTAATGCTAAAAGTTATTTGTGTAAAGATTTTTCATGGTATACATTGTATGAAATTGAATGATATGAAAATGGAATTATTACTGAGTAGAATTTGTTTATACCCCACTCATGGCTCAGTCGCAATGTGCGCCGCTGGTGAGTTTGATCTGCTGGTAGATCAAATAGCCCTAATAGATGTCCAATCAGCCCTAATAGATGTCCTATTGAAGACATAGACATGAGGGGTACTATGATTAATATCAAACCCATTTTAATTCAGCACAATATTCAAGTTACTGTCCCAAAATTCATTTCAAGGTTCTCTTCTTTTCAGTTGTACTGTTATAGATCTATATATAGTATAGTAGATATATAGTACTGTTATAGACAGTACTGTTACCAGATCATCTATTAGGGCTGAGGTTTAATCTGCTGGCGGCTTTGTTGTAGACACTGTTTCAAAAAATGATGGCATTTGGGATGTTCAGTATCTTGACTTGTTAGTCAAACTAACCGGTGGGAATTTTCCGGGTTTTTCTCTCATGCGATACGCATGCGGACTGGTTCAGCATAAATGCCATCCCGGAAAACGCTGCCCTCCTTCTTCATCCCGGACACGAAGCCATGTCAGATTTCTACCTACGGGTGCTCCATCACAACAGAAGCTGACCCTTCCTTCCATGAGAACACATGGGTTCATGGACTTGGTCTCGATGTTGCTGTCGATCAAGTGGGATAAGAAACAACAACAGCAGAATTTATTTAAAAAAAAAAAAAAAACAAATCTCAAACATTTTATTGTTAAAAAATTATGTTTTTATAATGAATGCAATCGAATCTTTTCTGAAACATTATGATGTATTTGTTTTTAGTCAAAAGTTTTTATTTTACATTTCCTTTTAATTATAAATATATTTCTTGTATTAATAGAAAATTGACTATTTTTTATATTTTGTATTAATATATTATTTTTTGTTTCAAGCTCTCTAATTGCTCACATTAGCACTGAGTTAAGAACTAGCAATTTAGTGTTCAATATCAATTGTTACCTTAACATGTTGAAATAATTATCATCATCAACGTTGGTTCTTCAGAACTTTGTGGGGCCTAGCCTTCTTCAGAAGTCTCTCCTTTTATAAATAGATTTCCAATTTTTTGCATTGAGTAGAGCAAAATCACTAAAATAATTAAAGAATGCAAAAATGCAATTTTGATTCGCATAATTTTGATAAAAATAACTACAGTATGTAACACCCCATTTTTTTTTTTTTTACCTTCACAATGCATATTTTTTGGCATAAATACTAACAATGTATGGTTTTCTTCATTATTCAATTCCTTCTACTAGCTCACACTCTCCCTATATATATCTTGTACAAATTTTCAATCTTTAATAAAACACTTTTATTCATCCACTCAAGTTCAAATACATTTTTTTGAACTTGTAGTGGATAACACTTGATGTTAATGCAGTTTTTTCAAATATTAATTCAGTAATTAAATTTAATTAATTCATTTTAGTTTTTTTTTTTTTTTTTTTTAGATTTAAGTTTCTTATATCTACCAATAGATGGAGCCAGATAAACTTAAAAAAATGAATGAAAACTATTTATAAAGGACTTTCTGTAATAGAGTGAAAAAAAAGTAGGAAATGACTATAGAAAAAATGCTTATATTACTTGTTGATTGAATTTAAATCTGAAGTGGATAGTGAAAACAGAAATCTCAAATTGGAAATAAGATAATCCTTCAGCTATATTAAAAAAAAAAAAAGACAAAGAGAGCACGGAATTTTTTTTTTTTTTTTATTCAAATATAAAAAAATAGGTCATTTAGAATCACGATTTAGTTGCAGGTCAAATTCGCAACCGATCGTGCGTCTCGATACATTCCTCAAGTGTTCATGATATGCCTTACAATTTCTTTATACTAACAGCTATAAATAAAACCCTCTCCAAATGCATTCCAACAAAATGCACCAAGCATATAGCAAGCGCTATTCATTCTTCACTATTTAAAATCTGCTAGTCTCACAGAAAAAAAAGGGATTTTCTTTTCGTATGCATGTGTGACTTTTCAAGATTTTTGCTTTTTTGAGACTTTCCAACAATTTTTTTCCCTCTCAAGTTTCCATTAAAAAGTAATCGATGCTAATGAAATCATTTATTTCATAATGACTTCAGCTAATGAATATTTTACTTGACTTGCACAAATACTTCTAATTTCACTGATGAACTATTTTCTGGAAAATGTGGGTGTATTAGAATCAAGATGATTTCGGTCGCTTATAAGCATAAAAAAAAACATCGTTGAATGAAAGTCTTTTGAAATTTTGAAGCTTTATAGGAAATGTTACTTGAGTCAAGTTTTTAACAAAAAAAAAAAATTGTAATCAAATAATTTTTTTTTAACAGAATGTTGATTAAATAAGTGTCTTTAATATATATGAATGAATGTATGTTTCTTGCATAAAACTTAATCTGTCATTTTGTAAGTTATTGTAAAACAAATGTAAACTTTTGAATTTTTTTTGCTTGATGTTTTAAAAATTGTAATTCAAATGCATTGGTTTTTCTGCATTTTAATAAAACTTTAATATCATTTTGAAAATTAAAAGTGTAGCTAACAAAGATATTTCTATTTTCAATTTAATAATTACTACAATACGATTACAGAATTTTACGTTGATATTTATCATAATTTTATGTTGATATTTTTATAAAAATTTTGAGTTGACGTCATCAAAAATCTTTTTGAACTATTTAATATTAAAAACAAAATTTACTTATTTACCTGAACCAAACAATTATTTCCTAATAAAAATAAAACTTTACCACAAATAAGAAATTTCCCTTTTTTTTTTTTCAGAATAAAAAAATTAATTATAAATAGCTGATTGAATTAATTTTAAAATCTCTATGAATACATTTCTCACCAAATTTTCTCTCTTTTTTTATTATTTTATCCTAAAAATCGTTAAAATAACAAAACTACTAAGGGTTAAATTATAGTGTTTTCTATAATTTTTGTTTAAGGTGATAAAAGCAAAATTCAACATTTAATAGTAGTTTAATTTGTGAACAAAATATTCTTCATTCTTAAACATACTTAAAAATTATTTTAATTTTTACACTTTTTCTTGGACTATTTCACCTCTTTTTAAATTTTATTTGTTATTAATTATTTTAATTTTTACACTTTTTCATGGACTATTTCACCTCTTTTTAAATTTTATTTGTTATTAATTATTTTAATTTTTACACTTTTTCATGGACTATTTCACCTTTTTTAATTTTATTTGTTATTAATTATTTTAATTTTTACACTTTTTCATGGACTATTTCATCTCTTTTTAATTTTATTTGTTATTAATTATTTTAATTTTTACACTTTTTAATGGACTATTTCACCTCTTTTTTTAATTTTATTTGTTATTAATTATTTTAATTTTTACACTTTTTCATGGACTATTTCACCTCTTTTTTTTAAATTTTATTTGTTATTAATTATTTTAATTTTTACACTTTTTCTTGGACTATTTCACCTCTTTTTAAATTTTATTTGTTATTAATTATTTTAATTTTTACACTCTTTCATGGACTATTTCACCTCTTTTTAATTTTATTTGTTATTAATTATTTTAATTTTTACACTTTTTCTTTATTTCACCTCTTTTTAAATTTTATTTGTTATTAATTATTTTAATTTTTACACTTTTTCATGGACTATTTCACCTCTTTTTTAAATTTTATTTGTTATTAATTATTTTAATTTTTACACTTTTTGGACTATTTCACCTTTTTTTTAATTTTATTTGTTATTAATTATTTTAATTTTTACACTTTTTCATGGACTATTTCATCTCTTTTTAATTTTATTTGTTATTAATTATTTTAATTTTTACACTTTTTAATGGACTATTTCACCTTTTTTTTTAATTTTATTTGTTATTAATTATTTTAATTTTTACACTTTTTCATGGACTATTTCATCTCTTTTTAATTTTATTTGTTATTAATTATTTTAATTTTTACACTTTTTAATGGACTATTTCACCTCTTTTTTTAATTTTATTTGTTATTAATTATTTTAATTTTTACACTCTTTCATGGACTATTTCACCTCTTTTTTTTAAATTTTATTTGTTATTAATTATTTTAATTTTTACACTTTTTCATGGACTATTTCACCTCTTTTTTAATTTTATTTGTTATTAATTATTTTAATTTTTACACTTTTTCATGGACTATTTCACCTCTTTTTTTTAATTTTATTTGTTATTAATTATTTTAATTTTTACACTTTTTCATGAACTATTTCACCTCTTTTTTAATTGTTTAAAGTTTATTTGTTATTTATATCCCAATTAAAATACGTGTTTAATTATAAAATGAATATTTGTTTATAAGTTGGTTTTATTTTAATATGAAATAAACCAATTAATTGACTGTAATTATAATAAATAAAATTTAAAAAAATATTTATAAATATTCACCACCAACTCTATAAAAATAACTGGAGCATTTTTTTTTATTTATATCCCAATTAAAATACGCGTTTTATTATAAAATGAATATTTATTTATTAATTGGTTTTATTTTAATACGAAATAAAACCAAATAATTAACTGCAATTATATAAATAAAATTTTTAAAAATATTTATAAATATCCATCACCAACTCTATACAAATAACTGGAGCATGAAAGGTAGATTCTAGTACATAAACAAATTAAAATGTTATTTACAGTTATCTCAAAATAAAAATTTATTTCCTTAGACATCCAACAGTTATCTTCTAGGTAAAATTGTACCCTTTTTTTCTGTCTGTTTCGGTATCTTAAATTCCACTCCAGTTATTATTTGGTCTGTAAACAAGCGTCTTATTTATGGTGAAAAGAAGCGAAGCGAAGACAGTTTGGGTTCCTGGTGAGTAACTTTTCTTCCCCTGTTATCATAACGAGACAATTTTCGGTTCTCCTTTAAAACAATATCATATTGCTATTTTATATAGGTTAAAAAACTAAATAATTATTATTCTATTAACTAGGTTTACTATTAACTAGGTTTACAAAGTTTTTAATTAAAAGATTTTTTGATTTATTGTTAGTCTGGTTGCGCAAGGGTTTTCTTGGTTTTTCCAGAAATATCCACGTAATTTGTTAAAAATTTCTCCTTGATTGCATGTGCTCGATAAACAATGCATATATCTTCATGGATTTTTATAAAGTGGTGAATATCATAAAATAATAATAAAATAGAGAGAGCTGGCGCTCGGTAGAGCTAGAGCTTGGCGCTCGGTACTACAGGTTTCAGGTTCGAGTCCCGGCTGTGCCATGGATGTTTTAGTGGTTCGAAATCCACTTTAAACCGTTGGTCCCGGTCTAATATGACCGAAGAGCGTTGAGGGGGCATTGCTACTCAGCTTATCTTCAAGTTACACGCAAAAATAAAAACCTCCTGTTATCATAAGGAGACATATTTTTGGTTCTCGTTTAAAACAATATCATATTGCTATTTTATATACTTAACATTCTATTAACTAGGTTTACAAGGTTTTCAATTAAAAGATTTTTGATTTATTGTTAGTCTGCTTGCGCAAGGGTTTTCTTGGTTTTCCAGAAATATCCACGTAATTTGTTAAAAATTTCTCCTTGATTGCATGTGCTCGATAAACAATGCATATATCTTCATAGATTTTTATAAAGTGGTGAATATCATAAAATAATAATAAAATAGAGAGAGCTGGCGCTCGGTAGAGCTAGAGCTTGGCGCTCGGTACTACAGGTTTCAGGTTCGAGTCCCGGCTGTGCCAGGGATGTTTTAGTGGTTCGAAATCCACTTTAAACCGTTGGTCCCGGTCTAATATGATCGAAGAGCGTTGCGGGGCATTGTTACTCAGTTTATCTTCAAGTTACACGCGCCCACTGGGTAATGCTAAGTGAGTAACGTCGGTGAAGTCCTTATGGCATAAAAGATCACGGTCTAAGTATTTGCCAGCTGCAATAGAGGAAAGGAAAAATAACAAAATAGATCAAACATAGGAATATTTTTTGAAATTTTTTTTTCCTAATGCAGCTGGCAATACAGAGACAATTATATTTATACCATAAACAAGGACTTCACCACTGTTCCTCATTTAAGCACTGCTCAGGGGGTACGTGTAGCTTGAAGATAGTCAAACGGAAGCGAGTAACACTACCCCACAACTCTGTTCGATCCTATTAGACAGGGACCTACGGTTTAAAGCGAATTCGAATCACTACAAACATTCATGGCACGGCTGGTAGCCAAACACGAAACCTGTGGTACCGAGTGCCAGCCACTCGGCAATCAGGCCCCTTGAAACAGCATGTTCATCAAGTAATGCGTATACATTTCAGCAAGCCATTTGGTTATTCTCCTATTGATTTGTTTGGCAATCGTCATTTGTTTACTTACGCTATTATTTTTACATTTATTTTATGGCCGAGTGACTAACGCTCTGATGCTCGATGCCACTTGTTTCGCGCTTGAGTCCCTACGGTGCCATGGATGTTTGTAGTGGTTCACAATCCATTATGAACCAAAGTTCCCAGTCTAACATGACTGTAGGGCGTTGTACCTACTCCGTAAAAAGAAAACAATATCTCTGTCTCGAAATCTGCCAGTAGGCAGACGTCCTTGGCGCACCATGGGGCTATTGCGCCATTGAAGAAGAAGAAGAAGAATGTAGGAATTAAATTATTTATTATATCGAATGAATATAGAAAGTTTTAAAAGCAATTGTATTAACTATATGCAAATTCATATCAGATTTATTTAGTAATAAGAACGTAGTATATTAGATTGGTAATTTTTATTTTGATAAAGACTTAAAACATAATAGTCCTTTATTAGTCAAGCGGTGTTTTAATGGATTTAAAATTATTTTTAGCCATGTATTTCACGGTTTTGTAAATTAACGTATGCGATGGTAAGTTGGTGATATTTTGGTGCCTATCTATGTTATTATAGCGAGAAGGAAATAATAAATGATTTTATTTTAAAAACAAATGTTTCAGTTGTAAAGTTCTAAATGATACAAATTTAATATCTACTGCTTTCTATTGTCGATAAATAAAATTATTTTTCATATTTTGCACGTTTTAAGATAATTATGTGAAACGTTGCTGATATGGAGCTCGAGCTCAACATCGGGGTAAATTTTTTTCGCCTGACCAATCACATGAGTTTATTGTTATAATATAATAAACCAAAAATGAGATATCCCATAATAACAATACATTGAATACCTTTGTTGTTGAATTCACGCTTGTGGAAAACTTTTCAAACGCGTTTTTCTTCCAACTATCTTTTGTCGAGTTCGCCATTCGTATCCACAACTCTTCATATATATTATGTTAAATATTATTACATTTCAGCTTCTTTAATTTATAAAGCATGTTTCTTTACTTTTTGAGGTAGAACTTTCTAATTCTTTATTTTTGATCAATAAATATATTTATGTTGATAAAAAATATACAGCTATCTTTCTGAGATAATACTTGTGAAAAAAGAGTTATGCGCCAACTCTAGTGTCAAAAGGTGGAAGATGCTGGCTTTAACATTCTGTTCCTACCGAATACAGAAGAGCTCTCTGTTTTATTACTACCCTATAGTCGATTTTCTGACTAAAGATTTGGTGTAAAATATATCATTTGTTTAAAAACAGATCAATATTTAAAATATCTTTAAATAAGCACTTTTTTTTTCGTTCCTCCTCATTGGCGCAACAGCCCCATGGTGTGCAAAGGCCGTCTGCCAACTGGCAGATTCCGAGACAGAATATGTTTTCTTTTCACTGAGTAGAGTTGTTGTTGTTTCTTATCTCAATTGGTAGACACCTAGACCAAGCCCACGAACCCATATGTAGACATGGCTGAGGGGAAGAGGGCAGTTTCTGTCGTGATGGAGAATCAGTAGGTAGAAGTCCGACTTGGCTCCGTGACGCTCTACAGTCATATGATACCGGCACCTACGGCTTAAAGTGGATTCTGAACCGCTACAAACATTAATGGCGCCGTCGGGACTCGAACCCGATGTGGTGACGTTTACGAACCCTGTGGCAGCGAGCAGCAGAGCGCTAGACACTCGTCCATTCAGGCCTCACGAGGTAGTATTGCCAGCCCTGCGTCCAACGCTCTACAGTCATATTAGACCAGGACCTACTGTTTAAAGTGGATTCAATAAGCACTTTTGTTTTTGAAAATTATATTTAATGACGCCCTACAGTCTCAAATGTTGTTTAAATTAAGTTATGGAACAGAATTACTTGTTAAAATTTTAGTGTTTCATTCAATTTTTTTAGTTTGATGAATACTTACGTGAATGTTATTATTCTTTTCAAAAAGAACTAATTGTTCATAAACGAAACAGTTATTTATATACCAACTCTCTTCAATCTGTGTCCGTATCTTAAATTTCACACCAAAAATTATTCGGTCGAAAAAATATGTCTTTTAAATATTTCAGGTAACTTCCTTATAATAGAAATAAATGGAGCGAAGTCAGTTTGAGCTCGTATTGTATGGCATTGTATTATTGTAAAGAAGCGGAACAGTAATTGGTTATGCGGGTTACGACCTTTTTCTATTATCATAAAAGCACGATTTTAGGTCTTTCATTTGTATTTTCCACAATATTTTACGGTTCCATACTAAACTATTCAATGAATTTTTCTTTCATTTTACTTAAACCTAACACAAGTTCTGAAACTGTTTAATAAATTAGAAGAAATGTTGTTGCGAATATGTAATAAAGTAAAATATTTCGTAACATATACTAAAATTCTTATAATTTTACTCTATTTAGAAGATTTCAAACTGGTATTTTAAAACCACTATTTATATGAAGTGATTTCACACTAGTGATTCTCTAGGGATGATAAGATTCTCATGTTGATGCAATTTGAAAATTGGCCAATTCAAACCATCTCGTTAAATTCTTTTGATTTAAGTCTGGCTGCATTACCATTTCAAGTATTTTTCACAAATAACGTTGGCTGTTATTTTCAAAGTCTATGAGTTTTGCAATGCATTTTAAAAATACACAACGTTGTATATTTTTAATATTTCATTAAAGCTGACTGTACAGTTAGTACCCAGATGATCAGCTATCACAACGCTATATATTTTTAAATTTCATTAAAATAAATAAGGTATATATAAATATATAACGTAATTATAACGTATATATATATATATACAAATATATAAATTATAATAAATGTATTTATAAATATATGTAAATACACAATGCTATATATTTATACAACGCTATATTTTATATATATATATATAAATACAACGTAATTATAACGTATATATACATAATATATTAAATATATATAACACAACTCATTTATAAATATATATAAATACACAACGCTATATATTTTTAATATTTCGTTAAATCTGACTGTACAGTTAATACCAAGATGATAAGCTATCACAAATTGACAAAAATTACAATACACTAAGAATAATTAAAAATTACAAAGGTAATAAATAAAAAGCACATACAAAATAACAAGTAATAGGATTAATACAGAACCGCAATTAATTGAATTAATTAGAAAATTGCTCTCCATCTAGTATACAACCATGGTTGCAAAAGACATTGAGCAAGAATTGCACAAGGATACTATTACTGTAATTGGTTTTATTAAAAGCAACAGCTTAAACAAACGTATCGTTTTAATACTCTGCAAAGAGATGAGTTCTGTGTAGGACTTTATTACAATATACCGAAATCAGATGTCTCTCAGGTGGGAAAGTACTGTGGCTTATTTTCGATTTTATAATACTTCAAATTTTTTGGGTAAGTAACATACTTTGGCATGTTCGTTAATTAATGTAAATTGGCTTTGAAAACTCATACATGGTAGGCATTTTCGAAATTACGAAATTTACGATTTGGATTTAAGTTTATAGGGAAAAAGTATAAACATTTTAACATCAGTAAAATTGAAAGTTTTAAGAATGAGGTGATACTTTGTCAAGGAAAATTGTACAAAAATAATACAGAAGTATCCCTACTGTTCAGAATTTACTAAAAATAATAATATAGATTTCTTGTTATTTAAAAGCATAATTTCCTAGCATGTGAAATTGGGAGAAAATTTTTCTAAAAGGTTCGAAATATTTTCAGATAATAAATTAAGGTGAATACATGATCCATTTTCTTTAGATATTTATAATTCAAATATCCCTTTAAATAAGAAAAGAACAATTAGTTTGAATCATTCAATTTAAGTCTCTAACTAGCCAAAAGTTTGGTTATCGATTTTAAACGAATATACTGATTTGACGAAAAAAGCAGATAATATTTTGATTCGTTTTGCATCGACCTACTTATGTAAAAACCGGCTTTTCAAAATGTGTTGAGATTAAAACAAACTATCTATATGGAATTAAAAATATCGATATCCAGAAGATGACTTATAGTTTGCGATTTCCAATATAGATCTTAACATAGAAACAATCATGACCTATTTGCAAACACATACCTCACATTGAATCTTTATGATTTGGATCCTTAAGTTTTTTTAAAGTATTTTGCATTGAAAAAGTATTTATACCCATATGATTATATTATTAAACCCATTGCTTTATAAAATTATGTGTTTGATTTAGTCCCTTAATAAGGCAGAAAACTTATCGCAAATCCCAAAAAGAAATTCATTTTAACTACGATGACGATTAAAAGCACGTCTACTACCTTTCCATAGTGAACGCGCACAATACGTCAATACGTGTACAAATAATTCATGTTATTGAAAAAGGTATATAATGTTCAAAGTAGTTCAATTTATAAGGAATAATTTTCAAGGTATATGATGCTAAAATTGGTTCAATACGAGTATATGAGGAATAATTTTCAAGGTATAGTCTATAATGCTGAAAGTGGTTCAATATATAAGGAATAATTTTCAAGGTATATAATGCTAAAAGTGGTTTAATATATGAGGAATAATTTTCAAGGTATGTAATACTAAAAGTGGTTCAATGTATGAGGAATAATTTTCAAGGTATATAATGTTAAAAGTAGTTCAATATATAAGGAATAATTTTCAAGGTATATAATGCTAAAAGTATTTTAATATATAAGGAATAATTTTCAAAGTATATAATGCTCAAAGTAGTCCAATATATAAGGAATAATTTTCAAGGTATACAATGGTAAAAGTAGTCCAATATATAGGAATAATTTTCAAGGTATATAATGTTAAAAGCAGTTCAATATATAAGGAATAATTTTCAAGGTATATAATGCTAAAAGTATTTTAATATATAAGGAATAATTTTCAAAGTATATAATGCTCAAAGTTGTCCAATATATAAGGAATAATTTTCAAGGTATATAATGCTAAAAGTAGTCCAATATATAAGGGGTATAATGTTCGAAATATATGATATTCAATGTGGCTCAATTTATCACTATTAAATGAATCGTTAGTTACCAATGCGATTTATTTATATTATTTAATATATTTTGTACAAATCAATAAAAAATCTCCAACATTATTTTTAATTTTCTTCAAATTATTCGATGTTTATTCATATTTAGAGGAATATAAATTGTAAAAATTCATCGATGTAAATTACAAAACTTTATTTTAAGTAGTTGCCATCCTAATTTATTGTGATTAGTTGTTACATCTTCTGTTAAATATGAAATCTGTTTTAACCAATTTTTTTAAACTATAAATATTTCAATGTTCATTTATAAATACAGAAATAAAGTTTAAGAATAAGTGTTTGCTAATATAAATTTACATTCGAGATTAGTGATTAGATGTTACATCTTTTGTTAAATATGAAATCTATTTTAACCAGAGTTTTTAAATTATAAATATTTCAATGTTCATTTATAAATATAGAAATCAAGTTTAATTTTAAGTGTTTGCTAATATAAATTTACATTCGAGATTAGTGATTAGATGTTACATCTTTTGTTAAATATGAAATCTATTTTAACCAGAGTTTTTAAACTATAAATATTTCGATGTCCATTTATAAATACAGAAATCAAGTTTAATAATAAGTGTTTGCTAATATAAATTTACATTCGTGATTAGTGATTAGATGTTACATCTTTTGTTAAATATGAAATCTATTTTAACCAGAGTTTTTAAATTATAAATATTTCAATGTTCATTTATAAATATAGAAATCAAGTTTAAAAATTAAGTGCTTGCTAATATAAAAACTTTAAATACTCACGCAATTGCCGGCAAGCATGCAGAAAGCACTTTTGCAAAGTGAATTTGGTAGTGTGAAGGACGAATGATAATAATTAAAGTGCTTACGTGTCTTTTTGAACTCTGACCATGAAATCAAAGCAAAATGAACTGAAAACGGACGCTAGGGTGCGGTGAAATTACTGCGTCAGGTGTTTTTAGTATATGCACAATTTAACTCTGTTGAGAAACGTGTAATGAAGAATTCAATTTAGATTATGCACCTGACACAGTAGAAACAAATGCCACGGCTGATCAAATTTGACTTTTGAAATTGTACAATTTTATTAAGAAATGACAACGAAATAGGAAATTTAATCAATAAATAAATTATTATAGTTTCCTGTCTGCATTTGCTATTTATGCATTAATGTTTTTGATACTTTTTTTCTGTCAATACGTCGAATTGAAATTGATTTTTGTATTCTAGAAAGAAGAATTTTATCATGTGTGAACATGATGCTTGTCCGGTCAGGGGTCCGTGACGTTATTCGAAAAAACACCACAATAAAATTTTATTGCAACATTTTTTTGCAAGCAAATAAAATTTATTGCAAATTTTGGCGGAAAATGGTCGTTTGGGCGCCTTAACTCTTGAAATGATTCATGAATAACGTTAATCTTCAGGAATTTTCTGGAGAATTTTGATTTTACTTGAAGTGTTTTGTAGTATGGTTTTGAATCACTTTTCATGTTTCGGTTGGTATTTTAAACATTTGTATATCCAATGGTTTTAAGTTCTCAAGGTGTGTTGATCAATTATTTCTTTTTGAAGTTTCATATTTATCACTTTTTGGCATTCTCCCATGCTTACTGAGCTGTATAATGCTTTTTATTGTATTTGGAATACTTCATTCTTCATTTATGCCTAGAATTTTCAAACTTTGATATATTCTTTTGGCTATTTAATGGGATAATGTTTCTTGTAGAATTTGGAATACTTCATTCTTCATTTACGACTAAATTTATCTTACTTTTGTATATTCTTTTAGAGATTCTTGAACAATTCCTTCTTCAGTTCCTTAAGTTCTGGATTTATTCAACATTGCTATATTCATGTGGCTATTGAATTTGGCCATTCTTGCAGTATTCTAATCAATTGCTTCATATATCTCTTGCATTATTAAGCATTGTTATATTCCTGAGTTTATTCATCTGTTCTCGAATGTTCACACATGGTAAGCTGAAATTTGTCGAGCAGATTTCAATTTTTTAATTAATTATGTTTGTTTAGGGTTATTTTTATGGAATACTAGCAGATCCAACTGGGCATTGCCCGGTTACATATAACAGAATATATTGAATCTCGATAAATTTTATTAAGGAAAAAAGGTTGGCAATAAAAAAAGTAAGATTTTTATTTAATTCGAAAATAATTAATTTCGTAATTTTTTTGGAACGAATTAATAAACTGGTTAGAAAAAAATAAACTTCTAAAGTTTTAAGTTTTTAAATTTATTTAATTTATACATGCACACTGAATTATTTAATTTATACACTCGAAAATAATATATCAGCTTAAGATAATAATCACAGGTAAAAACCGTAACGAGGATTGTATGGAGGAAAACAAGTAAGCACGCACGGAACGCTTGCGAATTATACCAGATAATGTTTATGTTTTATCGAATATTATGCCTGCTTATTATGCACTGCTGCCCCATTATAAGCTGGAAATGATAGTGACTACAAGTTAAAGGCTCGATCTATTTGAACCGTGGAAAAAATATGATAATAGTACTTTTTCATGTGAGTTCTGTGTAAGTTATGTAAATGAGTGTATAATTTTTATGTGTAAAAACAAAACATACAATTTTACTTGTATTTGTGTAAACAAAATGTATAATTTTATTTGTATAAGTATCTGAAGAGCTATGCTTACTATTGGAGATTTTGAGGTGTCTGTGTGTGTGTGTGTGTGTGTCATAAGGTGAGAATAAATGATTTTACGACATCAGCAGCAAAGTATAAGTTAGAATAGTTTAAAAGAATTTATAATTTTTGATTTAGAAAAGTATTTTACTAAGAAAATGTCTACGTATGTTTTTACTGGTGTTGTACTTTGGACTACAATGCTTCTTCAAAGCCACAATAACAATATCTTGTACGTAGAAAGAACAATTGTACCTAGAAAGAACAGGGTAAACCGTCTTCCCAATACACACATTAAATACTAAGAATTCCGCAATAACTCATTTATTAATATACCTAAAATTCAGCAATAACCCTTACATATACCAATATATTTACCTATAGGTGGCCGCAACAGCTACAGGTAAGCCAATAAAAATCTGTAGGTTTATATTGGCTTACATATACTAATATAAACCTTACAGGTTCGAATGCCTTCAGAAACTTATACATGTTGAACAAGGAAACATATAGACATGAAATAAATCAAAAGAAAGTTTCCTGATTTTAATTATAAATTAAATGTATTTATTAATATTTGCAATTTAAATAGTTAAAATACGTCGTACAATTATCATTATATTAGCATAATTGATTTCTAATGCGCATTAATTCAATATAATATATACAATATTCCACACTAACAACTAATAAGAAAAATATGAGTCCCAACATCTCAAAAAATTGATGTCAAATAATAGTGGTGTATGGTCTTTCAGCCCAAACCCAAACCCTGTCTATATGCCATAATTGCTGGCAAAGTAAGGCATTTTCCAAATTAAAGTCCATTTAAACAAAGTCACTCACGTGTACTAATGAGGATTTCAACGGGCAATAGGGGGAAACATAGGCATCATAACAAATGAAGTTTAGCACCATTGTCTAAAGCCGTGACAGCAGGGGCCAAGCAAAATGGGGCTCTTCCTTGATTGTCCACATTACCAGGACTGGCAGGAAGTCTCTTGTCCTGGTCATTGACTTGCGCAATTCCAAGTTCAGGGGTCCGCGACTGGGTATCTTTCTTCCTCTGGAATTTCCAGTGCCCCATTAGGGGGCAGCTCATAATATTTCTCACTGTCTTCTGTCACCCGTTGAATCTTCTCTTTCTCTCTCTCTCTCACATACACACACCTTTGTTCAATTCCTTCTATTAGCTCACACTCTCCCTATATATATATCTTGTTCAAATTTTCAATCGTTCATAAAATACTTTTATTCATCCACTCAAGTTCAAATACATTTTTTTAAACTTGTAGTGGGTGACACTTGATAATACAGTTTTTCAAAAATATTAATTCAGCAATTAAATTTAATTAATTAATTTAATTATTTTTTAGATTTAAGTTGCATATATCTAATAATAGATGGCGCCAAACAAAAAAAAAAAAAGGAATGAAAAAAATTATTTATAAAGGACTTTCTGCAATAAAGTGAAAAAAAAAGAAGGAATTGACTTTAAAAATTTGTTTTTATATTACTTGTTCTCTCTCACACACACTTTTGTTTTTATGTTTTTTCAGACCACACGCCCCTTCACTCATTATTCACTGAATTTTCCTCCTCCTCATAAAAATCCAGCCCTGGGCCTATAGGCTTTTTCATTGGCGGGGGGGTCACTGCCGTCACTTTATCAGAGCGGAAGAGGCGGCAAATCCTTTATGTATATTTTTACCCCAAACACGTGCTTATCAGGCTGAGATGGCCGAGAGGTTAGCGCTCTGGCACTCGGTACCACAGGCTATCGGGTTCGAATCCCTACGATGCCATGGATGTTTACAGGGATTCGGAATCCACTTCAAGCTGTAGGTCCCGGTCTCATATGACCGTTGAGCGTCACAGCGCACAATCAGACTTCTTTTCACCCACATCATTCCCAAACTGTTAAGGGGCAATTCAGTCTAGGCACAGTGGTGTTGTATAGTAGTCTATCAGACGCCGAAGCAATCTGTTTCCGTTTAGAAGAGACACCCATTCAATAAATACGCGAGCACAGATAACTCCACAAGTCTTAGCTGTCTTAATAAACTTTCGCTCTTGACCATCTGGCTCTTTGAAGTTTCACAAGACCTGGCCAATTAAAACACCGCACAAAGATATCACTTCCATTCGCAGCTACGACAAAATAGGCTAGGGACCATCATATACATCTTCCAATGGACACACACGGACAATATATACCCGCATTAAATGAATTATATACCTTAAAACAAAAAATATCTATAAATACATATTGACACCTATATCGACACGACACCTGATTGATGTTAATTCTTTTTATCATTCTCATTATTGAATTTAAATATTTCCTTGGTATAAAAAATTATCTTGTAGGATAGAAATATAAAGTGATAATGCTTAGTAAGTTTCTTTTCCAAAATGAAAGAAGACCTTTATATGATGGTAGGTAATTAAGACCTTCACTTTTTCCATCTATGTTCTTACTAAAGAGCGTAAATAGTATAATAAACTGCTGCTAGCAGATTAAATACAAATAATTAACTAAATAAATACCTATTTCAATATTTTAAGCAACATTTCTTATTGATGAAGCCTCACGTGGCTTTTCAAACCTATTGTCAATCTCTTGGCATACTGATCGCATCCTGTAATTTGGTCCAATTAAAATTCTCTTTAGTGGTTCAGATGAAGTGATTGGCATTTATTTTTTTCATTAAAATATCAATGGTAAACCTTTTTGAAACTTTGTATTTATATTTTTTTAAATTTTATACTTTCAACGATGTTAAGATTGTTGTATCATATTGTACTTTTAAAAAAGTAACAGACAACAATGGAAGGGGAATTAAATGACAGAAAGAAATGAATGTAACATTATGTATTATAATATTAGTGATATTACAAACTCAGTTAAAATGGCAGTTTTATTTCGCTGGTAGTGTGTATTACAGATATACGATTTAGTTTTTATTTTTTAATAGATTCGTCAGAGATTGTGGTATTCATGCTCTCAACAGCAATCGAATAGCTGGCCCTACGATACATGTAAGTGCTGTCTACAATTATAAAGAAATCAATAACTTAGAACTTTTATTGGAATAAATAACTTGAAAAATTAAATTTTATCATCGACCATTTTAAACGACCTTTAAAGAGGAGTTTTCAAATCTATAAAAGCAATTTCTATTGAAGTTCGTTTTTTAAATTGAATTCTTTACTGTAATAATTTTTCAGAAAAGCAAAAGGGTTTTGTTATTCTACATAGGATAATATAATTTTCTTGTAGTCTTAAGCCAATCTGATATTCTCAAATATTTATGAAATTCTAAAAAAAAAAATGTATCAAATAAGTATTTGAGATTACTGGGGAATATTTTTAAATTCATTTTGTTTCCTATAAATTTTATTTTTTAACCACGTTTATGACTAATACCTTAGTAATCTTACACTTCTTTTAAACTAATAAATTCGTACAATAAAATTAAAAATTTAGTAGTAAAATAAATAAAAATATTTTTTATAAGTGCCATTTTATGTAATTATAGCTTAAAATCTTTAAAAGATTACGTGCAAAATTTTGACTAATTTTTAAATATTTCTTTTACTATTAATTATGATAGGATAGGAAATTGGTTTTTCAAAAATATATTATTAAACTTTTACTGCGTTGTGCTCTTTCTTAATTTAATTTCTATAAAATAAAAATCAGGCCAATTTTTTTTTAATATTTTTATAAGAGTATCTTTCCGTTAAATATCTGAGGAATAGCTTTGACACACAAAAGTGATCGTCCAATAAATTTGCTTACAATCCTGGTAGTATAATAAATATGCTTACAATCCTAGTAGTATAACAAATTTGCTTACGAATAAATTTCAAAACGAACGTCTCATAGATTTTGAATATTTCCAATATAATTAATTTCAGGTTTAATATAAATCTATCATAATTAATTTTTAATTTAATTATGATTTCAAAATTTAAAATAATCTTATACTTTCCTCTCTCAGTTGTTATGCTGTGTGAATTTAACGAGAAATTCTTTTCCAGTCTGGAAAGTGAAGTCCACAAACTTTTAAAGGCTTAGATAAGTTTAGGATTTAGCTCACAGACATAAAGAAACAGAATTTTCATCCATTAAACGACATCAAACAATAAATAACATAGGATATGCTTGGACAATGTGTTATTTCAACAATGAGTGTGTAACTTCATAAGGATTGACAGGAAAATGTGTTATAAAAAGCTATATATCTTATTGCAAAGACATTTCCCAATAAACAATACCAAAATTGCCTTGTTTAAAGGATAATTTAGCTTTCTGTTTGTTTAACCTACATTAAAAGTTTGCATTACCTTGACATAGTTTAATTATGTCAGTCAATATATTTCGATTAAAAAAAAAGAATTAAACACAACAAATATGTAAATAAAAAAACGGCTAATAAACAGTGTGAGCCTAAATTAATTACAAATATTTCCAGTTACTTAAAATTAAATAATTATTTGCGGATACGTAATAAAGACACAAACTTTAAAGGCTAACATTGAAAGTGTTCGTCTATTAGAAAGCCCGTTGGGTTTTCAAATTGTAAGTACAGTTGCATTATAAGTGCAGTTTTCACCAGTTTCCTGTTGAAGCCCTGATTGATTTTGATTCTGTTATGCATTTGCCATTCTAGTGACTAAAACCTTTATGTCAAAGTGACATTCGACAACTACATATTAACGTGGATAGGATATTTAGAAATATGAAGAAACCTAGGGTCAATTTTCTAGAAGAATGCAATTGAAAAGCACGTTATAAGTTTTATAGATTCACAAATTTATGTAAATAGTAATAAAATTTTGATAAATAGATATAGGAGGAATTTTTTTCCCTAATTAGGGACCTTCATTTTGTTTACAGTATAGAAAATTTATACGTGGAATTATAATAAATGGAATAAAAAGTCACGTGTAAAAGAATTTAAAACACATTCTGTATTCTATGACTAAACTGTGATGCCAAGTCAATGAAAGCTTTCAATCGATAGATACTATTAGTAGATTAGCTTTAGAATAAGTTAACTAAGAATTTCAGTTTAGAATATGACATCTCCCACCTGCTAGCTATATATATATCTGCTCATATATATTTGAAAATAATGATGATAACATATCAAAAGCTATAGAAAGAAATATAACAACAGCATATCCACTGAAGAATGTGTACAAGTTTTGCAGATATTTTTTGGCTGAGTAGGTTTTCACAGATTAACCAATTTTACTAAGCAAATGAACCAATAAAAATCCTTACCAACTTCTAAATATTTTACCTTCATTAAAATTATTAGTAATTTTAAGAAAATTAATTTTCAAATATTATTTTAATTGTTGTGAAATATAAAACTAAAGAATTTTTATTTTTATTTTTTGAAGGTACAACAATAACCTGAAGAATTATAACTTATGACCATAAAAATGTTTGATTAATAGATATATGCTATATAACTGTTTAAATATTAGGAGGGATAGTAATATTCACTTAAAAAAACTTAAATATGGACAATGGGTTTGCTTTTAATCATCAAAACTATAATTATAGCATTATAACATTGCATCATTATAATTATAAAACTGAATTATTTTCCGTAACTGTCACGGCATATAAGTAAATGAATTTTATGCAAATCATTAGAATTATGTGTAAAAAATACATTTATTATTAAAGTAGTGTAGTTAAATCTAAAATTGCAACGTGAAAAAAAAGTTTTTCATGAAATATTTAAGAATAATTGATCGTAACTAAATTTTCATGCATATGCGATCAGATTTTTTTAATGAATAATTCGAGGTAGTTTTTTGAAATTCTGGACTAAAAATAATATATAAAATGCCTAATTTTGTGGATGAAATTATCTACAAATATTTAATGCATAAACTGAGTTTAAGAATATTTCGTTTACGATTCATAATTAATTTTATGTTATTTTTCTTTGTCAAGTGAAGAATACATTTTCGATTTAAGTGGCTTTCCTCGTTTTTGTGTCTTTTGGTAAATGCCATACTACATATTTTTTTCATAGATTCTTTTTTTTTTCAAAGTTCCAAAATATTTTATGTAACGTCTGCCTTGTTGACCATCAGTTGATTAATATTTTCAAAACTTCCATTCTATTTCTACGGGTACTCTAGTTGAAAACATTTTGTTTTCCGATTTTTCGATTAACTGGCTTATTCTAGAGTGTCTTTGACATACAGGACTAAAAAAAAAATTTGGCAATTTTAGGGATAGCATTATATACAAATATTTATATTAAATATTATACTTTTATTACTAATTTTTCCATTCTATTACGACAGACTTGTCGACAGCATTTCTTAAAAATGAAAGTTGCAGAGAAAACTATTTTTCCTATTTTACTAGAACAATCATTTATTGAATGGTTATTTTTTATTATTAGTTTAATAACCATACTTTCTACCTACGGGTGCTCCATCAGAACAGAAGCTGCACCCCTCTTCCCTCCTTCCATGATGGACACGACAACAACAACAACAATAACCATACTTTCTGAGCTTCTATTTGAAAAATCCATAATTATTTTGTAAATTTAATTTTCATTTTCCTAAAAATTAATTCGGGGTTCAAAATGTTTTTATCGCAACTCGAGAACTTCTACAAATAACTAATAACTACTCATTATCATTTAATCATGCTTACTAAATTGCAGTGAGACAAACAATTCGTTAATTTCATATTGTTTCATGTATTACTCATTGTTAATTGAAAAATACCGCCATTAGGAGTTTTCAACCTTCTGAAACCTATTGATGACCTTCTACACCTATGTGACTTATTGATTTAATGTATTGATATCTAGTACATGAGAACCTTCGGTTTTATAATCTACTCAAGTTTCGAATTGAGTTGCAAATATGCTAAACAATAGATTGTTTAACGCAGGTTTCGTTAATTTCACATTGACTCCTGATGCCACTGGAATTGGAAACAAATGCTTTCATTATAAGCTTTCAACGTCTTGAAACCTAATGATAACCTCCTACACCTATGTGGCCAATAGATTTAATGTATCTATACTCGATCTAGAACATGAGAATCTTCGATTTTATTAGCTTCTCAAGTTTCTAATTGGGTTCTCAATACGCTAAGCAATAGGTTGTTTACCACTGATTTCCTTAATCTCATATTGACTCCTGGTGCCACTGCAATTTGAAACAAATATTTTCAACCTCATAAACCTGAGTGGCTTATAGATTTAATGTATCTATACTCTATCTAGAACATGAGAACCTTCGATTTAATTAGCTTCTCAAGTTTCGATTTCAGTTGTAAATACACTAAACAATAGTTGTTTAACTCTGGTTTCAAGATGTATGATATTAAACATGATTATCATATTTCATGATATATGTAGAGATAAAAATAAACAGCAAAATGTCGCTAATTATGTTTATCTATGAAAACATTCAAATATTATGATTATGTTTATCTATGTAAACACTAAAAATGTGTTATTATGTTTATCTATGAAAACACTAAAAAATTACATTAAGAGTATTATACTGTCAAAAATAATTCGACAAATCTAGTTAAATGAGTTTCTTAAAACCTTCAAAAACACAATTTATCAAGTTAACTGATCCAATAGATTTAGGAGAATAGCATAAATTTACATTTATTTACAGTTGATCCCTTTTGTAGTTTTATCTGTAATAAAAAAGTAAAATTTATTTAACTGATTCAAGAATCTCTATACAATATCAGTAAATTACACTTTCATGTTAAGAAAACTCATCTAGGAAGATATTTTTAAATTAAGAAATAAATTGTTAATGTTGTCGAGACCTGATGTCATTAACATAGATATTGATAAATTTAACAGATTCGTTGTTCTTTATCTTTAGTACCAAGATGAACCTGCTACACTCCACCTAATTTGATACATAGTATGGAGAATAAACAAGTCATGACATATACGCCCTCTACCTTCTTCCTCAAACCCAATGAATTGGGTGTAAATTAATAGTATCCATCATAGACATGGAGACTTAAAGCATTTGTCTTTCTTGCTGAGTTTCAAATTTAGCACCTTCAGATTAGAAATCTAATGAGTTAAGCACAAACTCTTTACAGATCCATTTACAAAGTGGTGTCATGGATGTTTGTAGTGGTTCGGAATCCTTTAAACCGTAGGTCCCGGTCTAATATGATTGTAGAGCGTTGTCTTGAGATTTAGTCAGTCTTCAGCCCTTGTAGTTCCTTTCTAAAGTAAAGCTGCATATTACCCTTAGCCATGGCCCAGGAACTTCTTGGCTTTAGCTAGGCTTTCCTGTCCCAAAAAGATTAGTAGCAATAGCAACAACATTTACAATACTAATGCAAAGGGATAAAGAAATGAAAATTATACAAAAATTTTATTTTGAAAATTCCTATCTTTCCTATAATTACTTATTATTGGTTTAAACCTTTAAAAATATAAGAAATCAATTTTGGAAAGTTATTAATTTTTAAAACTATACTCGTGCAAAATAAGAGATTTCAACAATTCCTACCATTGCCTTAACTATAAATTATTTGTGTCACAATTTTTCATTTGTTCACGTAAATGTATTTGGTAAAATATTTACTTCAGTTCAATTTATAGTTAGACAAACTCATTAAATATGTTTATCCATGAATTTTTTTCTCGGCCTAAAATATAAACATATTAAAAGCAAATTATTTATTAATTCACGCAACCGTTTTAAATACTCCATGAGATCGATTTCAGTTACCTTTAAGTTTCTTCCTGACTCCTTTAGCAGAAGTCTGTCGAAGATTTTTCATTTTTAAATACAACATTTTGAAAATTAATCGTGTATCCCACTTGGGACTCATTTAACTGAAATATAAGATAAAAAAATATTTATGAGTTTAGTTGGATAAATAAAAATTGCAATCAATGTGTCAGTTCAGCTAATAAGAGACATATATTTTTGTGGTCTTAATTTACTCTTACTGGTTAAATTCAACGCTTAATAAAATATTGGGTTACTTACTGGTTAAGTTCATTGCTTAAATAAATATATTTTCAATTTAATACACTAGAACATATAAATCAGAATATCTAACGCGTAATTTTAAGAATAAATTAGTAGTTATATACATGCAGAGAGGAATCAAGCTTGTGCCTTTCTACAAAGTTGCTGCTTATATTGCCGCTGGGACAGGTGTTGAGCAGGTTGTATATACTTTTAGGAAATCAGGAAAATTTGCTTTAGAAATAGTGTTTTCATAATCTGTTCATAATTTCCTTAATTTTTTTTTTTTTAATTTCGAAGAAATGTTCTGCCCCAATCATTGTCTAGCGGTTGGCAGTTAGCAAGCAGGAGAGTTCAGGTTTTAATTTGTTGAAAACGTCCCTATTGCATTCTCTGCTTTCAGAAACAAGAAATTCAATGGCGATTGTGACAATCAAAAATAGCAAACGTGTCTCAGACGTCTCGTTTCGACACACATACTTACCGGGTCTCCTACTATAAGACTCGTAAATGCTCTGCAATGGCAACTAAAAATAGCCCAAACAGGCAATACTATTGTGTCCAAAAAGTAAGACCAATTTTCAATTTAAAATTACCGGGGTTTATGGAATTTCAATTTTTTTTTCTTTTTAGGTTGCTGTCATTAGTCCTTGGCATTTGTGGGAAATTTGACGTCACATTATTCATTAGTGTTAGAGTTACGATTGATTTTGTGAGACGCTAAAACTGATTCCGCGATTTTTGAAATGTCTGAATTAACTGAGCAAAGAACTTGCATTAAATTTTGTTAATTTTGTTTGCGGAAACGTATAGAATGTTGCATAAGGCATTCGGTGAGCATTCCTGTATCGGAAAGAAAAGTTTACTAGTGGTATAAACCTTTCAAAGAAGGCAGTGAACGCGTTGAAAACGAAGAGCGCTCTGGTCGACCCTTAAAGAAGGAAGGACCGGTGAAGCTCAACCGAGGAAGCTCACGTCCAAAAATTAAAGATTTGGTACCGTCGATTTACTATGAGACCTTGCTGATGATGTTGTAATTTCAAAAGGATCGGTCAATTCCATCTTGGGCCTCAAACGCGTCCAATCTCGATTGGTACCGAAAACACTGAATGCGCCAGCTCACGCTGCAATGATTCTTTATGACTTTTTCGCCAAAAATGGAACCCATATCGTTACACAACCACCGTATTCCCACCGTGCGACTTCTGGCTATTTCCCTAAACTCAAAAGACCACTCCGAGTACACCGTTTGGAGTCGATTGAAAAGATTCAACGAGAATCGCTGCGTGCTTTGAAGGCCATCCCTGCAGATGACTTTTTAGCATGCATTGAGGATTGGAAAAAAAGTTGGCATAAGTGCACTGTGACTGGAGAGGATTACTCTGAAGGTGATGAAATACATTTGGAAGAATAAATAAAGAGCGTCTGAAAAAAATATAATTGGTCTTACTTTTGAGCAACGCATTGTAAGAACGCCCTATGCGGCGTACGGAAGAGATCGTCAGTAGCATTGAGACTCTCACCAGAGAGGAAGTACGGTAAAACAGACGCTGCCGTTAGTTACGAGCTTTCATCCCGAGGATAGAAGTGGAATCCTAAAACAAATATATAATTAGATATTTTAAATGAGATAAGTATTGTCTATCTCTTATTGTAATTGTGGTGTTGTTTACGTGCTTACGTGTAAAATAAAATTGTGTGTTCTTAAACGTGTGTCTGAACTCGACCACGCCGAAATCCAGCTGCACAAACAAACCGAAAACACTACATTACATTTTTAAATGAATCTCCGATTTACTACATTAAATATTAGTTAAAGGGCCTGAATGGCCGAGTGGCTAGGGCTCTGGTGCTCGGTACCACAGGTTTCGGGTTCGAGTTCCGGCGGTGCCATGGATGTTTGTAGTGGTTCGGAATCCACTTTAAACCGTAGGTCCCGGTGTTATAGGATTGTAGAGCGTTGCGGGGGCATTGTTACTCCACGTCCATAGCTTATCTTCAAGTTTCACGCACCCCCTGGGTAATGCAAAGTGAGTAACGTCTGTGCAGCGCTTGCCTTAAAACATCCAAGACCAAGCTGTCTAAGTGTTTGCCAGCTGCATTAGAAAGAAAAAAAGTATTAGTTAAAATACCGCAATTATATAACAATATTTTTTAATGTTTCCATGTGTAATTTCAACGTAGAAATTAAATTTAAGATAACTGAATAACAATAAGAGGAAAATTATTTTAATGAAAATAAGAGTTAGAATAAATAGTGCCGTTTTTTATTGTTTTTGTTTAAGTAATAGCTTAAATATTAGTCACAAGTTAGTTAAATATTTACCTAAGCAAAGAATAAATATGATCTTTTGAAGATAAATTTCGTAATGTTTCTTTTGGATTTTTTAACACAGTAAGCACATTACACAGATATTTTTGTTTTTTTATAATACCGCATCAAGGTACACACACCTACGTTCTGACCTTTGTCAGAAAAACTTCTTTGTTCTATTCAATTCTAGCAGGTAATCTTCTTTGAATGCTCGTTTAAGAATATTTACCAAATTTCGTAATGCATTTTGGCAACGTTCTGGCATTTTCTTTAACTTCAACTGCTGTCTTGCTTCGAATTTAATTCAGTACTTCCTTTTTTGCTCACGCTTCAAAGCTGAAATGAGAATATTGTATAATTTTATATGAAATTCTTGAATAATTTTCGAATTTCATGGTAAATTTCATTCTTTACTGAATTTAAAATGATTTCACGAAATGAAGGTGAGATACGATCGTAAGATAATAACTACTTAGAAGAATAATAAGTGTTTAGATAGATGGAGATAAAAGTTGATTTTATTCTCGAATTTAAACAAGTCTCTGTCGTAGGATTTTTCAACAATAATTTCAAAAATTTAATTTGCATAGCAAGTTTTAGTTGTATACATTTATAGTACACATATATGATAAAAGTTAAAACAATATACTTTAATTGAATCACATTGGCAGCAAAAGATAAAAAATATGGGTAACTTAACTTGCTACCCAATGGCTACTCTCTGAAGATTGTATACAAGAGAATGAAGATTTTAATACTTCACAATAGAAAGGGAATTCGTTGGCAGTTGTGACAGCTTGTCTAATCTTCTCACATCCACAGTCACTCTGCTTGAATTTTCTGGATTTTCTCTCAAATGGCACAAAAACACAGAAAAATTAAATCCCTAAAAGTAATCATCGAAGGCAATACACTCCACTCTTCATTCAACAGTAATTGTTTATAGTATATTATGTAACATTAAGATCCTTAAGGGAAAAAAATATTTTTATAAGCGATAAATTTCATGCAAAAAAGCTGATTTGTTTTTAAAAAATGCAAACAAAATTTCCTTACTTATTCTAGTTTTCCATGCCGTGATAATTTTTCAAAATAGTCACTAACCTTGCACACATACCGTGATTATTTTTCAAAATAGTCATTGGCCATGCACACATACCGTGGTTATTTTTCAAAATAGTCACTGAACCATGCACACAAACCGTAGTTATGTTTCAAAATAGTCACTGACCATGCACACATATCGTGATTATTTTTCAAAATAGTCATTGGCCATGCACACATACCGTGGTTATTTTTCAAAATAGTCACTGAACCATGCACACAAACCGTAGTTATGTTTCAAAATAGTCACTGACCATGCACACATATCGTGATTATTTTTCCAAATAGTCACTAACCCTACACACATACCGTGATTATTTTTAAAAATAGTCCCTGACCATGCACACATACCATGATTATTTTTCAAAATAGTCACCACTGACCTGCAAACACATTCGATAAAAAAAAAAATAGGAAATCAGCTGTCGCTTAGATCATTCGATGCCAATTAGATTATTTGACCACTTGAATAGAATTCTGCCATCAGCGAATTTATTTACATGTCACTGTTCAGCAAACTTTTGTAAATCAACTACTTCTTCAAATGAGCAAAATTCAAACAAACTTTTATTACTCATTCTAGTTTTACATGCACACATACCGTGATTATTTTTCAAAATAGTCACTGACTATGCACACATATCGTGATTATTTTTCAAAATAGTCACCACTGACCTGCAAACACTTTTCATACAATAAAATAGGAAATCGGCTGTTTCTTAGATCTTTCTATGTCACTTAGACCACTTGACCACTTGAATAGAATTCTGCCATCTGCGAATTTATTTACATGGGCACTGTTCAGCAAATTTTTGTAAATCAGCTACTTCTTCAAATGAACAAAAACGTAAAAAATACTGTATGTAAGAGTTGAGGTGGAATGAGGAAGTTCAAACAATATCGATGAGAAATATTTTTTAATCGTCTGAAGAGCAATATCATTACTGCAATTTTTTTCGCTATAAAGGACGTAAAATTCTTGGTGATTTCTTCCTATTATTATGCAATTTTGCTACAGATAGGTTTGGTTTATCGCCTTGCGGTCATTTTTTCCACATTAGGCCTAAGAGACCTTGACAATGGATTACGAATCACTAAAGGAAGCACCTTTATCTTCCTTTGCTATCATAATATGACATTTTATAGATTTACGATGACAAAATAATATCATTTATAATATTTAGAATGCACATTGAATTATTTTAACTAACTCTTTTGAAATATACGGTTGCAAATAACTTGAAAAATGTCAGTTCTATAACGAATTGATAATGTTTTTCCATGACAACACAAATATTTGGTTTAATAAGGCCCATTTTGGTTATTAAATGTATGTAAGAGTAGGTATGCTACTGATAAATATCATTTTTTTCAGTTATGATAATTTTACAAAATGACTAAACAACTTATACTGATACTTTCTTAGTGTTTTCAAAATCTCACAGTTCATTTATGCTATATCTGCCGAGTAACAATAAAAATTGTCAATTTCAAAAGAACTTAACATTCTTAAATGTAGAATTTTGTTATTGGTAATAATAAAAATGATGCATTTGCCAGGTATGCAACAGGAAATATTGCGTAAATTTGGTTTTATTTTTATTATAAAGACCTAAGCCGTTTGTTTAAAAGCATCTGATAATTTCGATCCCAAAGTAGTCTACCGTATATTTTTAACACATAATCTACATAGCTGTGTCAGCAGATTAAATAAATGTGAACGAATTTGCCAAGGTGGAAAAGAAATTTGCATAAAACTTTGGACTTTGAATTTAGATATTTGTAGCTGTGAGAGGTAAGTTTTCAACTTCATAATCAAGATATTTTAATAGAAAGATAAAAAAAAAAAAATTGAAATTAATGAATTTTAAGTGCAAGCATACTTTTTTATAACTAAAATTTTTAAAAATAAAATATATTTTTTAAAAATTAACAATCTGCATCATCTTTTCTTGAATCAAATTTCAGCAATTCTAAATGGAATTATAAAAATAACTTGTTTTGAAGAATTGTACTGTAAAAAAGGATAATATTGCTTAAAAAAAGATGTATTTTAGAAGAAAAAAAATTTTTGTTGATTTTCGTTGACTATTATTTCCTTTAGAATTATTTTTATTTATTTATTTATTTAAAAATACTATGGAGATTATTTTGCAAACTTTTTTTTTAAGATAAAATTTGTAGCATTAGAGAAAAAAATTTAGAAAATCCTTTTTTAAGAAATATGTCATCAAATTTCATTTAAATTGAAAAAATTTAAAAATCATAATTTTTTTAATTATACCTTCATTTAAATTTTTAAAGGAGACGAGTAATTAAAATTTGGTTTGGTATTTCAATTTGTAGCAATTTTTACAAAAATATGAAAAAAATATTATGAGAAATATTAAACAAGGCAATAGATAAACATTGATTATCCTACCTTAAATATTAAAAAAAAAAATAGATAAATAAAAATAGTAGTATAATTATAAAAATATTTTAAAATTTATAAAATTAAATTCTTTTTTGATTTAAGACATTTTTCTTATGACTTCAATTGAATAAATTGTAACGGGAAATTAAAAATTAAAAATGTTTTATTCACATATAAATATTTTCAAGCAAAAACATTCACAAATTTTTTTATTCAGGAAAATTATTAGCATTTTAAAGGCTTTTTAAAATACCATTTATTTGATCATTTTTATTATGTCTGCATATTCTCACTGAAAAAATTTATTACTTTCCATGATATATAGCTTTGTTTTCTATGCGAAAACAAGCACCATCTTTTTCGAGAATTTGATTTATGCTCCCACAGAAACTCAAGCAACATAATGATAGGCTAACCTGATTTACTTGCAAATTAATTTTAAAGTATTACTCATTTTTCCGAGAAAACTGCATATTTTCTCTCACTAATTTACAACCCAATTTTTTATTCAGTTTTATTTTCATACTCGTGAAAAATGAGAAGAATTTTCAACATCCTCTCGGAACATAAATTCATATGTTCCTAATGACAGTTAAAATTGCAGTGAAAAGTAAAAAAATGAAGCAAAGTAATAAATAATTTTTAAAAAAGATAGGTTGAAATAATAAGATTCATTTATATTTATTTTTCATTCAGTTATAATTTATTCTGAAATAAGAATATTTTTATTCTTCGAATAAATTTCTTAGCATTAGAAAATTTTAATTTAAAATAATATTTTTTAATCAAAAGATTGTGAATAAAGAATGTAAATTTTTACAAATTTTGTACAATTATTATTACGTTTATTTAATTTTTAACAAAATTATATGTACACGTTCTCCATTTAATTCATAGATAAGATTGCTCAAAAGGCAATTAATTCATAGTCGAACATTATATCAGCATTAACTGAAAAAAAAATCAAATTTTCTTTATATAGAATTAATTTTGTTACATTTTAAGTAATTTAATTAGTTCTAAATTCAATTCATTTCAGCTTTTAATATAATAAGTTAATTAAAAAATATTAAAATATATTGATTATTTGCATGTAAAATTATTATTTGACATATAAAAAAATCAATATTTGTAATATTTAATTTTTAATTATTTATTCACTTAAAAGTGAAATTCAAAATTTGTCTTTGTCGAATTTTTTAATGGCATCCCCTCTCTTCCTATAATAAAAAAGAATATAATTTAATTATTTTTTTGTATACTCGAGGAGTTTATATGTGAAATAATAATTATTTTTCGAATGTTATCCAAAAAATATTATACAACCAAACACTATTTATGAAAAAATTTGGCCCTTTTTTATTAAAATTCATTAAAGCAAAAATTAATAAACTTTTATTTGTCTTTAAATTTTATGATCAAATATGAACTATTACTAATATGAAGGCCAGCATAAATTTTTGTTGAAAGGGTTTGGTTACATCTTAACTATAACGAAACCATTTAATAAGAAACGTTTATTTACTAAAATCCTTTTTCGTTTACTTATGATAAATACTTTTATTAAATTATAATTTTTTTAATTCAAATAAATTAATTTCGTGGAATAAATTAACTTTTTAATTAAAAGATTACTGAATGTAGGAAAAAAATCTAAGAAATATTTTAATTTAAAATTTTTTTAACTTTCAAGCTACAGCTTAAAATGATTACTTTTTCAATCATGGTATCAAGAAATTAGTATTCTTTTGACACATTTTTGATCCCAAAGATAGAATTTTTTACAGATAGATTCATTGACCTCATTCCCTTCGTAAACATCAAGAAATAAATTTCAAGCACATTTGATCCGTGCTTTTAATTTTGTTTTAGCAGATTGTTTTAAATCCGATGGATAAAAAAACATATTATGGTTAGGAGTTCTAATAGCCTAATTATTTTCTTTCATAGCTCTTTAGAAATTGTTGTCCTTTTATGAAGGTAATATATGAGGTAATTGAGGGTAATAAGGTAATTTTAAAATAGTTTTGTTGTGATTCACACATCAAAATTACTACATATTCAATGGTAAGATTACCAGAAATTTCATCAGTTTTTATTAGATTTACATTCATTATTTTTTAATGTGATGTTGAGCAGGTATTTTCTTAGAATTTACTTATGATAAATATTTCCGTTTACTTATATAATCTGTATTCTTTATACTAAATAACAAATTTAGAGTGTTTAAATTAAGACATTTGTTTATTTGTTTCTGAAATTTTTATGTGCAATAAATGTGATATAAGCGACTTACGAGACAAACAAAAAAAGATCAAATAATATGAAATAAATATTTGACGTTGGAAAATTAGGTAAAATATTTAATAATTATAAACACTATTTTAGCAGTACCATTTTTAGCAGTACCCACTTACATTAGCAGTAACATTTTTAGCAGTACCCACTTACATTAGCAGTAACATTTTTAGAAAAAGTATTGTGGGTCTGAAATACTACTCACACAACTTAAAAGATTTTTTCCAACAAATACACTTACGCACGTTTACCAAGGATCCTCAAAATTTATTCACCCAATATAAATGGATCACCATGTGAGTGAATCAATGTTGGACCGTAGTGCTATTACAGTTTAAAATGAATTTTTTTCTAAAATTGTATCAAGGAATTACCACTCTTCTTAGTCATAAAGGAAAGATTTTCATTTATTATCGACATCGCGAAGAATCTGTAAAACTTATTCACCTGATGTGAAGGGATCATCATGGACCAATGCTGGACCGAACCACCGTGAATCAATCCTGGACCGTGGTGCCACTACAATTTAAAATGGCTACTTTTCGAAAATTGTATCAAATAATTGGCACTCTTTTACCGCATTCTTAGTCGTATCGGAAAGATTTCCTTCCTACATATTTATTATCGATATCACCAAGAATCCACAAAACGTATTCACCCAGTATAAATGGATCACCTCATGAGTAAATCAGTGCTGAACCGTAGTGCCACTACAGTTTAAAATGACTACTTTCCGAAAATTGTACCAAGGAATTGATACTCTTATACCGCATTCTTAGTCATAAGGAAAGATTTCCTTCCTACAGATTTATTGTCGACATCACCAAGAACCTGTAAAACTTATTCACCCAATATAAATTGATCACCACATGGGTGAATCAACGATGTACGGTGGTGCCCCTATGACTACTTTTCGAAAATTTTATCAAGGAATTGACTCTTATACTACGTTCTTAGTCATAAAGGAAAGATTCTCTTTCCTACAGATTTATTGTCGACATCGTCAACAATCCGCAAAACTTATTCACCTAATTTATAAATGGATCGCCACAAGATTGAATCAATGGTGGACCGTGGTACCATTACAGTTTAAAATGACTATTTTTCGAAAATTGTATAAAATAATTGGCACTCTTCTATCTCATTCTTAATCATAAAGTAAAGATTCTAATTCCTACAGATTTATTTTCGACATCACCAAGAATCCATAAAACTTATTCACCCAATTTATAAATGAATCGCCACAAGAGTGAATCAATGTTAGATTGTGGTGCCATTACAGTTTAAAATGGCTACTTTTCGAAAATTGTATCATGGAATTGACACTCTTCTACCGCATTCTTAATCATAAAGTAAAGATTCTCCTTCCTACAGATTTATTGTCGACATCACCAAGAACCTGTAAAAACTTATTCACCCAATATAAATGGATCACCACATGAGTGAATCAATGATGTACAGTGGTGCCACTATGACTACTTTTTGAAAATTATATCAAGGAATTGACTCTTATACCACATTCTTAGTCATAAAGGAAAGATTCTCCTTCCTACAGATTTATTGTCGACGTCATCAACAATCCGCAAAACTTATTCACCCAATTTATAAATGGATTGCCACAAGATTGAATCAATGTTGGACCGTGGTACCATTACAGTTTAAAATGACTATTTTTCGAAAATTGTATAAAATAATTGGCACTCTTCTATCTCATTCTTAATCATAAAGTAAAGATTCTCCTTCCTACAGATTTATTATCGATATCACCAAGAATCCATAAAACTTATTCACCCAATTTATAAATGGATCGCCACAAGAGTGAATCAATGTTGGACCGTGGTGCCATTACAGTTTATAATGACTACTTTTCGACAATTGTATCAAGGAATTGACACTTTTCTGCCGCATTCTTAATCATAAAGGAAAGACTTCCTTCCAACAGATTTATTGTCGATATCACCAAGAATCCGTAAAACTTATGCTGCATTTTTTACTCATAAAGGAAATACTTCCTTCCTACAGATATATTGTCGACATCACAGACATAAACATAGGAACTTTCGATTCGGTACGTGTGTTGAGATTCAAAATGAACTCTCACTCATTTTAAAAGCCCTACAATTAATAATTAATCAGTTGATTTTGAAATTAATATTATTTTCAAAAGGTTATCGGGTATCGCTGAGAAAATCTTCCGCTTTACTTTCTTATCACTGAATATTCTCTTAAATTACAACTGCATTTAGTGATGTCAGTATTTTATAGTTTTTTTGAAACACGTAATAATCAATCGATTCTCTCTATTTATGGGGAAATTTCTCCTGCAAGCACAAATTCCAAATTTCAGTTATGCCATCAAAGCAGATTTGGAGAGAAAATAGCAATTACATTTCATAAATTTTGCATGAATACTGCTTATTTGACTGTTCGCAAGGATAACTGCAAGCTAAGGTCTACTGATAAGATTCCTAGTACTAGATAAGTCCAAAGTTCATTCGGAGTATGATTAATTTTTGTTTTTCAGAGCAATCATTTTGTTTTAATTCTGAACAATTAGCAATTCATTTAAATACGTCAGATAGCGAATAAACGTTTTTATTTCTTACAATATGTTACAAGGAAGGTTAAGGGTTAAAGAAAGACAGAATAAAAAAAACTGTATAGCAACTTTTAAATTGCAATAACAATTTTAAAGAATTTTTTTTTTTTCATACGTATTTTTGAAAAATTAATTACGTTCATTTTTCTATTGAAAAGTAAGGTTAAATAATAAATGAATAAAAAAAGTTAATAAATGAATTATTCATTTTCCACTCTTTTCAATTATTTAGAACTCAATGATTTTAGTAATTAGATGATTTCAATAATATAAACTTATTTATATATTTAATGACAAATTCTTTCTATTATCTAGAATAATTAAGTTTTTAAAATGTTTAAAATATTTCCTGAAAATAGATTTAATAAAATTGAAAAAAAAGAAATTTGCCGATTTTAAAAAATGCCAAATGTTAAGAAGAAAATAAAATTTCGTCTCATTATTCTAAAACGAAGTTTTCCGTTTTTTAATTTTCATTCTGTGTGTCATCAAAATAAAAAATAAATAACTAAGTTATCAATATCGAAATAAATTTTCATTTATATATTAAAAAAATTTTATATTTTAACTAAAACAACTTTTCTTTTCTTTTTTTTCGACATTAACGTAACATAATAATCGTTACAATTATAAGGCTGTCTGACGACTGGCAGGTTTCGAGACAGGAGATGTTTACTTTTACGGGTAGGGTTGTCAGCCCTACGCCCTATAGTCATATTAGACCGGGACCTACGATTTAAGGTGGATTCCATTTGCAACAAGCAACTGATAGTCACCAGATCTTCATCAGACTCTGTGGGATTTTTTAGACCATTATCTTAATATGACACCAGTAGAAATATAAGCATCTGAAATCAACCACCATGAGAAATCTAAGCATCTGAAATCTGGTGAACGTGATGACAAAGAAATAGATCCACCTCGCCTTATCCAATATGAGCCGTAGCAAGCATCGAGCTAATTAACGTTCTGTTGAAGTGAATTAATCTAACGTTCCTGCTGAAGTGAGCTGGAGTTCCATCATGCTGGAACGTGTGCGAACAGCTTGTGCGCGTGCCAAGAAACATCGGAAAGAATTTCTGAGAAGTTCGCTTGTATTAAGATGAGTGGCCGATCAAATAACTAGGTAGGATACATGGTCCTATTAATGTATTGTACACAATCCTAAGCTAAACATTACAGCTTATAGAATTGAAAAAAGACATCACAACTTATTGAAAAATTATCTAACTTGCGTCAAAGTATTTAATCTAACTAATAAATAATCCATCGTCATAATTACGTTACACATTATTTATTTTATTTAAATAAACAATCTTTAATTTTTGTATAAAGAAAAGTGATAAATATCTACTATCCAAAAATTTTTGTGTCATACGTGTAAATTTTATAATAATCAGTTAATCAATAGAATGTCATTGTTATATATATATATATATTTTTTTAAATTATGTTTTAAAATATATCATTACATAATAAGTAAAAATAATTGCTACGTCATATAAGTCAAGCAAAAATGGTAAAGTAAACAAACAATCTTTAATTTTTGTATAAAGAAAAGCGATAAATATCTAATATCCAACCACTTTTGTGTCATACGTGTAAATTTTATAATAATCCGTTAGTCAATAGAAGGTCATTGTATATATATTTTTTTTTTCAAATTACGTTTTTTGAGTATGTTATTACATGACAAGTTAAAAAAATTGCAACGTCATATAAGTCAAAGCAAAAATAGTAAAGTAAACAGCGTCAGCAATTTATAATCTGAGAATCTATTTCATGAAATTTTAAGTCAGCTTTTTCAAATCCAGAAATGAACTTCGATTGAACTTCCGAGGAATTGAACTTCAAAACGATAGTTCTTGGTTCAAAAAACAAAACTATCACTGAACTATTTGTGTTAAAGGAAAAACACTGAACTCAAACTGTAATGAAAAGAATAAAAATTTATACTTTGTAAATATGAAACTGGAAATTAAAGAAAGATACTCAAGACTTTGAAAAACAAGATACTTTGTGGACAAAATTGAATATAGTAAGTAATAATATTTCTTCCTGTTTAGATGTAAATTAAAATTAAATTTAAAATACAAATAATTACATATTGCATCAATTTCAATGTAAAATAGGCTACAATATAATGCAATTACGCGTTCTCTCGGGATATATAAATTTTTATATGATTAATATTTAATTTTAAAAAATATTTTTAAATTGGTTACGTTTTTATAGTGAATTTAAAATTTATTATAAATACTTTTTGTAATCTTGATTGTTAATGACTGTTTCAATTGCTAAAATTTGCAGTAAATCCTCGGCAAACGGAGGTTGCATAACAAATATTTTCGAAGCATGGCGAAATCACATTTCATAAAGTTAAATTTTCTATCGATTTCTTTCTATCTGACTAGCGCTTTGGCGTTCGGTGCCACAAGTTTCAGGTTCACGTCCCGGCGGTGCCATAGATGTTTGTAGTGGTTCGAAATCCACTTTAAACCATAGGTCCTGGTCTCATGGGACCATAGAGCATCGCAGATCCCAATCAAACTTCTTCTCACCCACATCATTCCAAACTGTAAATGAGCAACTCAGCTCTGGGCACAATGATGTGGTGTGCAATCTTCCCATGCGAACCCACGTTCTGCAACTATCAAATAAAAATAAAATTCTACCATATGACTACTTAAATGAAAACAATTAAGGTAAGGTATGTGCAAAATCGAGTTCTGCAAATCCGCTTATGCAAGTGTTTTCTTTGCTATCTAATGTCTTCATTTCAATTTATTTATACATTCAATTTCACATTTGAAATCTTTTCTTTCATACAAATTCAATCTTTCCGATAAATTTAATATATTGTTTTATTGTGTTCTTCTTCTTCATTACCGCAACAACTCAAGGTGGGCCAAGGCCGTCTGCCTACTGTCAGATTTCGAGACAAGAGATGCTTTCTATTTGAAGGGTAGGTCGTCAGCCTACGCCCAACGCTTTACCGTCATATTAGATCGGGATCTATGGTTTAAAGTGGTTTTCGAACACTATAATCATCCATTTCACCGCTGGGACTCGAACCTGAAACCTGTGGCAACGAGAACCAGAGAGCTAGTCACTCAGCCATCACCATCATCAGTGGCCCAACAGCCCCATGGTGGAACAAGACCTTCTGCGTACTGGCAGATTTCTAGACGGTAGATGATTCTTTTTACGGAATAGTCAGCTCTGCCACTCAGCCATCATGCCCATTTCTTATATTCGTTGCATTAAATTCGAATTCTTTTTATAATTTTAAATATGGAGCATGACAACTTCACTAATTCCTTTAAAAACAACTATTTATTAAATATAGTAATATACTATAGATACTATATTAAATATAGCAAAGTTTAGTATAGTACTATACTTTATATTAAATTATATATTATTTGTCTCACAATACGATGAATATATTTTATAAATCGTAACCACAACCTCTTTTTTCACTTTATACTAATTCACAATGTAGAAAGGGATGTTATGTAGTAGGAATAAACATCGTAGAAGTCTACTGTCTAATTTAGTTAATTTATGTAGAGCAGAATCAAATATCTACAGAAATCAAATGAAAAAATAGAAAATAATATTCTCCTCAATTTTTTATTACATACAATTCTACTTACGTTTCTTATAAATTATGCGTTGGCTATCAAATATTGATAAATCATTACAAATGTAGAGTATGGTTAATAATAATAGAATGTCTCTTATTTTAAGTACTGTTATTAGTTTTCACCATTTATTAATACTTTAAAATAAAAATTTAAAACGCCCAACAGTCATATTAGATCGGAACCTAAGGTGTATTAAAGTGGATTCCGAATTACTACAAACATCCATTGCACCTCTGGAACTCTAACCTGAAACCTGCGACAACGAGCGCCACAGAGCTAGTGTATACTTTATTATACTTATTCGTTGCATTAAATTCCAGATCTTTTTACAATTTAAAAGATAGAGCATGACATTTAAAATATAAGTAAATTCCTTTAAAAATCTGGAGAACTGCAATACTGTATATTATTTGTCGTGCAATACCATAAATATATAAAACTCCATAATTACATCGTCTTTGCCACTTTATACTAATTCACAGTATAAGAAGTAATGTGCAGTAGGACTAAATGTTGTGGAAGTCTATTATATAATTTAGTTAATTAGGAAGAACAGGATCAAATATCTATAGAAATCAAATGAAAAATAATATTCACAATTTTTTATTACATACAATTCTACTTATGTTTTTTTTTTATAAATTATGCGTTCATTATCAAAACTGAATAAATCGTTACAAATATAGAAAGGGGTTAATAAAATAATAGCATGTCTCTTATTTTAAGTACTGTTATTAATTTTCATCCCTAATTACTAATACTTTGAAATAAAAAAATTAGGAAAACAAATCCTGTTGAATATCATCCAAAAAAAAATTCGAATCATCTTCTATTTGAAAACGATTATGGGGAAAATAATCTTAAAAGTGCCTGCACTTCGTTATGTACTGTTCAGAAATGATAAACGACACTTCGGAAAACAGTTGTTTTCCTGCCAACTAGAAATTTATGAAACGGAAGATGATAAAAATGCCCAAGTATTGAGCTTCCTCCTTAAATGCATTTTAGCCCAAGTCATATAATATCCATTTTTCATTTTTCCAGACTTTTATTATTATATTTATCATTTCATTTCTCTCACTGTTTGTTTTTAGAATCAGAAAAAGAATTTTTCTTTTTGGATTCCTTATTTTTTTATTTTTATCTTTATTTTAAAAAAAAAAAACATTCATTGTCTCATGATGAACGCATCACGTTCGTATGTAAATAGTGAGGATATTTATCCAGTTAATTGACTGTACTGTGGATTATTATTTTGTTCAAATGAAGAAATGTATCGAATTTATATAATTCCGTTGATTTGTGGATTTTGTTTTATCAGTTAAAAGATTTTCAAATGCATCAGAAAATAAAATTAGTTTTAACATTTATTCATCGATGTTATGAATACTAATGCTCTAATCTATCTCGAAATATTTCTAGAATATATTTTGTATATTTTTTTTTCCTTTTAAGAAAATTAAATCGTGCCCATTTTGAAGTAGAATATTGTAACAATTTGGTGCTGTTATTATTTTTTTTAAATTTTATTTTGAAAAAATATTTTATTACATGATTCTCGACTGTATTTACTTATAAATATTTATAATATTCTTTTAAATTTTCTGTTGTATTTTTAGAGTTATTATAATTTTTAGTTGAGAATTAATATTTGTTTACGAAATAATTTTAATTAGGTCATGAAGAAATTGCTATGAAAAAAAAATTATTTTTATATTTTATATTACTTATTTACCTAAAAACAATTCTACTTTTCTTAAAACTGAATGTCACATGTTATTCGTTAAAACTTCCTAATCATTTTTAATGCTTTGGAAACTTTTAACTGATGATAAATGATTATTTTTAATTGTTCATGAATGATTAAATTGTAAATACATATTACCATGAATATTTTTCTAATGAAATTGTTCTAATCGCTTAAAGATATTATAGGTTTGTGTTAATTCCATATCCGCATCCAAAATAGGGATTGTGAACTCTGATATCTGTGTTTTATGTCAGACAGAGGAAATGAATAAGACCCCTCTACTTATTTGCTCGAGACTGGATTCTAACTTACAACACAATGGTGATTTGTGTACTCTTTACTGGAGGGCCAGAGAAAATATCCTGATCCACGAACTTTTTATTATGGTGCTTCTAGCTTTTAAATTTTTATCTTAAACTTGTTTTTAACTGTATTAAGACCTTTTAGTCGTTTTTGCTAAAGAATGTTTGGTCTTTTCCCTTTGTAATTTTGATTTGTTTATATCTTCTTTCTACGGTAAGTGGCCAAATGTGTATGGATTGAGTTCCAATAAAGCCATAGGTAACAGCAACATAATATTATAATCAACATATTTTTTCTTACTACTATTTCATCAATTTTATTAAACTTTTTAATCAATAAAGCTTGTTGAAATAAAGAATGTTAGCTGGAACCGATTAATGATGAATCGTTTTTGTTTGCTATATATTAAAAAATATTTGACAAGAGAAATTTTCCTAAAAAATTGTTTTTTCCAACCCAGAATATATTCTAAAGATGGATCAAAAGATCGATTTTCATGCATAAATTTATAATTTATCAGTAGCAGAATAAACAGAGATCTTTGTCAGAGTTGCTACTAATATAAACAACGATGTTTTCTTTTTTTTTTTTTTTTTTGTAGAAATAATATTTTAAAATTGATAGTATTTTATATTTCTTTTTTCCAATTTCGGATATTTGACTGTTAAATAATCATTAAAAAATGTTAAAATTAACTGTTAATAGATTCATCGTTAATGAGAGTACAGCAGGGAAGATCAGCTATATTGCATCATTTAAGAAAATGGAATTATAATGCTTTCTTAAAAGATTTTCAGAAGTATCTAATGTACACTCCATAATCCTTAATTGAATCGTTGTCCTCCTACATGTTATTTAACGTGCTTTATCATTGGATCAAGAGTGAGGCTAAAATATAATAAAATTTCTCTTTAAACGGATGGCAAATCCTTTATTTATGGAATTTCAAAATTCACATATGATTAATTAGGAGTGTGTATGAATTAAGGTCGTCAAATTCTAAGCAGTATGCATTATTGTTCTGAAATTGATAACAGCAATTTTTAAAAAGACACCTCGAATGGTGATTTATTAACGTCCCTCTATGTAAATTAAATCTAGTTAAAACAAAAAAACTAGAATTTTATTTACATTATAAGTTGAGTTTGTATATTTATTTTTCAACGTATTGATTATAGAAAACACCAGCAATGTTCCATTAGACAAACAAGTATAATAAGGTTATAATATAATAAACTTAAATAAAATAAAATTGCTTCTTTAAATGATTGATAAATCCTTTATTTACGGGATTTCAATGATCATATATGATTAATTATGTGTGTGTATGAATTAAGGTCGCCAAATTCTAAGCAGTTTGTATTATTGTTTTGAAATTGATAACAGCAATTTTTAAAAAAAAAAAAGACAGCTCGAATGGTGAATTGCTGACGTTCCTCTACATAAATTAAATCTAGTTAAAATAAAAATAAAAATTCTAAAATTTTATTTATATTATAAGCTGGTTTTGCATATTTATTTTTCAACATATTAATTGTAGAATATACCAGCAACAATCCATTAGACAAACAAGTATTGTGCAATGTTATTGAAGCACTTGCTATTGTAAAGGACTACGCAGTAGACTAGATTGCATACTCTAATATGGCGCATATCTATTCAAATTGTATTCATTTAAAATAATTAGTTTTTATCCATTATAATCATTAGTAATTATGGGCTGAAATTATAAACATTTTGATTTTGTTTCTCAGAAAATGTATCAAATCTTTTTCTGCTATTACGACATGGAAAAATGTATTTTTTCATAATAGTCATAAGAACTCCATTGAGTAAGAGGCGAAACATTTTCGTGTTAATTTTTTTATATGGTTTGGATAAATTATACATTATAATAATATAATCTATTGTGATAAATTATTATTTTTATATTAATATTAATAAAATGTTGTAAAATAAAATAAATGCAGGAGAAAAATATATTATAAACATAATGTTAATAATGAAATAATTTTTTTACAGCTTTATGCATTTTATGAGTAATATCGAAGATCAAAATTATGTTGAATTGTTGTAACCAATCAAAAGTTCAATGTAATATGAAAAGTAAGAATCACAAGAATTGCTTAACTTAAATTAAATCGAAAAAAAATATTTAATGCAATTATTTCTAATCATTTTTATAGAAAAAAATCAGTTTATATTAAAGAAAAAAATACAAAGTGTATTAAAAATCTCGATATTCAAATTTTATATTCTCAACGTCTACTTCATTTTAATAAGAAACATTTTTTAAAGAACTTATTTTAATAATTGTATATAGAAGAGTAATTGTGGTTATAAAAGGGAATTATACCGGATATATAGATGTCCAATATTTTTAGAAGCAATTGTATATTTATTTATATCATCCTTCATATTATTAATAACATAAAGTTATTTTGAAAAAAATTTTATCATAGGCCAAAATTACTGCGAATAAAAAATAAATTATAAAGTCGAAATATCTGTTTTGAAATTTCCGGTCATGTATTAGGTAATTGCTGAACAAAGTGTAATATCCAAAAAACTTCATCAGTTAACATTGTACCTAAAGAATAAGTATTTACGTTTTAAGTTTCTTAATGAAAATAATATCGATTAAAATTTTAAAATAAGATTCAAATAATATACTTCATTTCTAATATTTATAAAATAAAATTATTTTAAAAAAATTCTGTTGTAGGCCAAAATTACTGCAAATAAAAAAAATAAATTTTTAAATTTCAAAATATCTGTTTTTGAATTTCCGGTCATGTATTATGGAATTGCTGAACAAGTTCAATATCCAAGAAACTTTATTGACTTAACTGTTAACATCATACCTAAAGAATAAGTATTTACATTTTAAGTTTCTTAATGAAAATAATATCGATTAAAATCTTAAAATATGATTCAAATAATATACCTTCTTTCCTAATATTTATAACACAAAGTTATTTAAAAAAATTATGTCATAGGCCTAAATTATGGCGAATAAAAATTAAATTATAAAGTTGAAATATCTGTTTTGAAATTTCCGGTCATGTATTACGGAATTGATGAACAAATTGCAATATCTAAGAAATTTCATTGATTTAACTGTTAACATCGTATCTAAAGAATAAGTATTTACGTTTTAAGTTTCTTAATGAAAATAATATCGATTAAAATCTTAAAATATGATTCAAATAATATACCTTCTTTCCTAATATTTATAACACAAAGTTATTTAAAAAATTATGTCATAGGCCTAAATTATGGCGAATAAAAATTAAATTATAAAGTTGAAATATCTGTTTTGAAATTTCCGGTCATGTATTACGGAATTGATGAACAAATTGCAATATCTAAAAAATTTCATTGATTTAACTGTTAACATCGTATCTAAAGAATAAGTATTTACGTTTTAAGTTTCTTAATGAAAATAATATCGATTAAAATCTTAAAATATGATTCAAATAATATACCTTCTTTCCTAATATTTATAACACAAAGTTATTTAAAAAAATTATGTCATAGGCCTAAATTATGGCGAATAAAAATTAAATTATAAAGTTGAAATATCTGTTTTGAAATTTCCGGTCATGTATTACGGAATTGATGAACAAATTGCAATATCTAAGAAATTTCATTGATTTAACTGTTAACATCCTATCTAAAGAATAAGTATTTACGTTTTAAGTTTCTTAATGAAAATAATATCGATTAAAATCTTAAAATATGTTTCAAATAATATACCTTCTTTCCTAATATTTATAACACAAAGTTATTTAAAAAATTATGTCATAGGCCTAAATTATGGCGAATAAAAATTAAATTATAAAGTTGAAATATCTGTTTTGAAATTTCCGGTCATGTATTACGGAATTGATGAACAAAGTGCAATATCTAAGAAATTTCATTGATTTAACTGTTAACATCGTATCTAAAGAATAAGTATTTACGTTTTAAGTTTCTTAATGAAAATAATATCGATTAAAATCTTAAAATATGATTCAAATAATATACCTTCATTTCCTAATATTTATAACACAAAGTTATTTAAAAAAATTATGTCATAGGCCTAAATTATGGCGAATAAAAATTAAATTATAGTTGAAATATCTGTTTTGAAATTTCCGGTCATGTATTACGGAATTGATGAACAAATTGCAATATCTAAGAAATTTCATTGATTTAACTGTTAACATCGTATCTAAAGAATAAGTATTTACGTTTTAAGTTTCTTAATGAAAATAATATCGATTAAAATCTTAAAATATGATTCAAATAATATACCTTCTTTCCTAATATTTATAACACAAAGTTATTTTAAAAAATTATGTCATAGGCCTAAATTATGGCGAATAAAAATTAAATTATAAAGTTGAAATATCTGTTTTGAAATTTCCGGTCATGTATTACGGAATTGATGAACAAATTGCAATATCTAAGAAATTTCATTGATTTAACTGTTAACATCGTATCTAAAGGATAATTATTTATGTTTTGAGTTTGTTAATGAAAATAATATCAAGTAATATCTTAAAAATAAGAATCAAATAATATACCTTCATTCCTAATATTTATAACAGAACATATTTATAACATAAGTTATTTTTTTTTAAAAAATTATATCGTAGGCCAAAATTACTGCGAATAAAAATAAATTATAAAATCGAAATATTTTTGAAATTTCCGGTCATGTATTATGGAATTGCTGAACAAAGTGTAATATCCAAAAACTTCATTGACTTAACTGTTAATGAAGTTTCTTGGATATTAACCTTTATTAACATAGTACCTAAAGAATAATTATTAATGTTTTAAGTTTCTTCGTGAAAATAATATCAATTAAAATCTTAAAATACGATTCAAATATAAAACTTTCTGCATTAGCAAGCATTTAAATGTATCGCAAAAATCTATTACGAACCCTAAACTGTATTTAACAGTGCAAATGATGAATATAAAAAAGATTCAGTGGAATTGCTAAGACGAGACGGTGTTGCAATTGAGTCAAGAAGCGTGTCTAGGTTTGATTCGTCGTCAGCTGTTGTCAAGACAACACAAAGTTGCAACCGAAAACAATAGTTACGGACCAAGAAAGTTTTTCTTCCTACTTTTGACATTATAATGTGGGCAGAGTTGCATTGGGAAAATGTTATTTAAAGGAATGTTCATTGTTTCCTAACCTAAGATTAACAGAAGTTATTCTCAGATTAGCAATTTTTTAAACAAAAAGCTTAAAATACATATATATATATATATATATTACTGATATCGTTCTAAGGTTTATCAAATTAGATTTTTTTTAAATATATTTTTTATAAATATATTTACTAAATTAGTTTTATAATTATTTAAGGAATTAATTACAGTTTTATTCTATTATTTTATTCAATGTTCACATGCTTAAATCAACAAAACATGTAAACAGAAAAACAAAATATTAAAAAATATCCTTATGCTTATATGAATAAATGCTTATGGTATATATACACTCATGTCCATAAATTAAGGATAATTCAGAATCACACAGAAATTGAACTCTAAAATAAAAATTTCACCTGTAGAATTATCACACACACCTTGAAGAAGAATATGCAAATTACAGGAAACCACCAGATGGCGCGGATAGTACGTAACAAATGACGAGAGTGTAAGAGAGGGGTATATAGAAATGGTGGCAAAGAAGTAAAATTGTTCACAAGCGCTTTAAAAGCCTTTCAGTCCAATAACCGCATAGTTATGGCACAAAGGAAGCATTTGGATGATTTTTATGTGGTAGAATTATCGGACGACTGGAATATGGACGTACCCAGCTGGAAGTATCCGAGGAACTTGGAATCGCCCAGAGTGTCCTCTCCAGGCTTTGGCAACGATTCCAAGATGATGGTAATGTGAGTAGATGTTACAGCACAGGTCGCCCCGAGTTACAACGCCGAATGAGGACCGTTATTTAGCAGTTACTGCAAAAAGAAACAGACGGAGCATAGCATCAGACCTATCTCGTCAGCTCTCTTCAGCTACCGGTACGACAGTTTCAAGGCAGACCGTGTATAGGCGCTTAGGGCCCATTGGTCTACATGCTCGTAGGGCTGTCAGATGTGTGACTGTCGCCGGCGATTAACCTGGAGTAGAGAGCATGCATTGTGGACATCGCAGCAGTGGTCTTGTGTGATATTTTCCGACGAGTCCAGGTTTAGTATGCAATCTGATTCTCGCCGGACTTTCATATAGAGAGCGCCAGGTATCCGTTACCACCAAGAGAACACCATTGAACGGCACCGTTACGGTGGTGCAGGATGGCTCGTTTGGTGAGGAATTATTCTTGGTCCCAGAACGGACCTGCATGTTCAGAGTGTAACGATGACAGGCCACATCTATCGGGATGTCATTCTGGAACAACATGTACGTTTGTTTAGTGGCGACATGGGTGCTGAATTTCTGTTTATGGATGACAACGCCCGTCCTCACCGTGCAAACATTGTAGACGAATGCCTTCAATTGGAGGATATCACCCGTATGGATTGGCCAGCATACTCACCGGACTTGAATCCAATAGAGCATGTGTGGGATATGCTTGGCCGACGAATTGCAGCCCGTCAACCCCCTCCCACCTGTCAACCGGAACTTCGGAGAGCATTGCTTGATGAGTGGTGTAATATTCCCCAAGATCAGATTGATACTTTGATACTCAGCATGCCTAGGCGTTGTAAGGCCTGCATTGCATCGTCCGGGAGACATACTCCATATTAGCCATCATACTAACCATGTTATACTGTTTTTTGTAAATAGGTTCTTTTTTTAAATTTGCTCCAGGGAGTAAAAATCGCAATTTTTATTAATTATGTCAAACATATAGCATCTTTTTTGCTCTTTACCTTTTTGTTTAATAAATAGACTTTACAAATAAGTCAAATTTGTCTCTTTCTTTGCCTGAACTTCATTATTCTTAATTTATGGACATGAATGTATTTCATTCACAGATCAAAAATAAATTATTAAATTTGGATTTATGCGCTGAATAAGTTTATTTAGAGTAACTTTAAAATAAAATTATTTTTTTTATCTAACAATGACGTCATGATTATTTTAATTTTTATTTTTGCAAATAGAATCTTTAAATTTTAGATCCTTTTCTGCTGAATATCATGAAAATTTTAAAAAATTTCTGTTTCATAAGGTTTTTATCTCTATTATATAATATGTATGTGTAATACTTTAGTATACATATATAAATATGATTCAAAAGTTATTCTCTTGAAAAATCTATACATTATAACCATGCTTACTCCCTACGCACTGACAGGAGCGTCCCCGTGGCGTTCAGGAGAATGGTCAATTGACCTACAGGCTCTCACCTGGAGAAAAAGCATATTTCGCACACCCTGTGAGTAGCCGAATTTCGGGTTTTCGCATAGAAGTGGAGACTTTCCACAAATCTATAATTATCTGTTTTTAAATGCGTTAAATATTGTATGTCTCTAATTGCATGTGTGTGGTGTTTGTGCGTGTGTTAATAAAGCTGTGAATTCTCAAAGCGTTGCCTCAAGGATGTCAACCACACCCAGTTAACATCTGGTAGCCCAACCTGCACACTATAACATTTCATTCAACTCATACACATAAATGTAGGATATAAAGCTTTATTTTGACCTCCCCAAGTATATACACATAAGAAAAAGGTAATGTCTATGCTGAATGGATGACATCTTATATTATTACAAATCTATTATGCGATGTTTGTTGAGGATAACCTCCTTACAAACAAAAACATGACTGTTATATTTAAAAGGTTACGGACATTTTAGGGTATAGAAGTGATAATTTATGATATCTGTGCAAGCCAAATGTCATTTCGTAATAATTAATTAAAGCTCCACAATTTTATATTATTTTTTTTTTCATACTTCTTTTTCGATTTCCGTTTTTGTTAACTATCTTTTTCATCATGGGCATTGTTATTAATTTTAGTTTATTAGATCGTATATAGCTTTATTATAGTTATTTATTTATTAAATCGAATATAGTTTTATTATACTTGTTTATTTATTAGATCGCTTATTAGTCTTTACTCGTATAACTGTATCTCTGGGGTCAATTCAGGAAATAAAAGAGGCTTTCTTATGCCCCCTGTATATTTTGGATATTTACGATATTTGAAAGATAATTTATCAAATGTCGTTTTGTATTGATTGATGATTTACAGTTTTTGTAATTAAAAATGTTGCTCTATCACATTTCAATTTCTAATTGATAGTTTCCGAAATTAGTCACAGAAGTCTGTCATTATGTTAAATTAGATCATCTTAACTATAGTTCTGTCACGTGATTGCGTTGAATGGTAAACATCCGGTTTAACAGCGGAAGCACACAAATTGATTATTTGTCGCCGGTGCTGGTCAGATATACAAGGAAAAAAATGCTTTAAAAGTAAAAAAATATAATATTTAATGAAAAATGTTTTCGTTTAATTTTTCTTTTAATATCGTGTAATTTTAATTATTTAAAATTAAAAGTATTTTTTATTCAATTATCCCTTCTAAATGATATTTCCTTCCCTATGAAGTCGCTCTTTTTAAATATGTCCACTAAGTTATTGGTGGTTGGACTGTACTTTATTATATTATTATCTCTTTCGTATAGCCGTAGCTTTATTCATTTGCATGTTATTTCAAGATGCCTTTCATATTCACTCTGTAAAAAATATAAAATTTTTAAACATCAGAAAATCAATTCACTGTGACTATAACTGGGGTATACTTGAAACCCGGATTAATTTCTGATGCTTCCTTGATTTTTTTAAATTTACTTTCTAATCCTACAGACTTATTAGTGCATAAGATGACCTACTATTACGGAAGTAACTTTCATACAAGGAAGTTGGATTTTTTATTTTTTTCAGACTGGGTACAATGAATTCAGAAATTGAAATAATTGTCCATAAAATAATTAAAACCTGTTCATTTCCCTTTAAGTTATGCAAAGTGAGCAAATCGGAATTTTTAATGGGACAGGAAGTCAAATTCCTTTTTTTTTTGTCCTATTTTTATCAATTGTTCATTATTGTCTAATATCCTTATTAGCAATGTTAACTAACACATTTTAAATCGTCATTTTGAATAGTTAAATTTTCTATTCAAGTCCAGATTGTTTACTAAATTTTTTTTAAATACAAAAAGATTATGCAAAATCTTTGGCCTATTTTCCTTGAAGAAACACTTATGATAAATGTTTAAATAATTAATTATAGATTTGTATCTTTCAAAACAATATCTATTATATTTTTAAAAGGATTACTTTTTATTAATATTCCAAATATTTATATATATATATATATTTCTAATTAGGCTAAAATCTGATTTCAGTTTTATTATTTTATTTAAATAAAATAATATTATTATAATTTTATGTAAACTAAAAACATAAATGAATGAATATATTCCATTAACATAAATTTTATTTTCATAAGTATTAATCCATTTGAAAATGATTATTAAGAGCAATTTATATTAATAATTTCTGACATATAATAGATATTATAAAATGATTATCATCAAAGAATTATATTTTGACAATTGTACATGATTAATACTTATTATCTAGAATCAATCTCTTGATATATTGTATGATAATAATAAGAATGTAAGTTTTAGCCAGAAAAATACCGGCTTAATCGTTCCTTAATGATATTTTTATCTGATATAAAAGATTTTAAATTATTACATTTCCTTTTGCTTTTGTATGCAAACTAAATTGAGATGGTTAGCTTGATTGTTCAGTATTCCAAAATTATTTTATATTTTCAAAAATATTAACTTTTATTGTTCTGTAATGAAAAAAAAAAATGATACAATAGTTTCCAGAATTATTTGAATAATTATTATTATTTAGTTTAATCGATTTTATAATATATTTTTTTGCTTTATTTTTTTGATAAAGTGATTTATGTTTTAAGCAAATTGACTAGAAAATTATTTTATCTTATAGAGAAAAATTGTATTCTTAAATATTTTTTTCTAATGCAGCTGGCAATTACATAGATATTTGCCTTTATGCCTTAAGCAAAGGCTGTACCGACGTTACTCACTTAGCATTACCAAGGGGGAAGTGTAGCTTGAAGATAAGCTACGGACGCGGAGTAACAATATCCCTCCACGCTCTACGATCACATTATACCGGGATTTACGATTTAAAGTGGATTCCGAACCACGACAAACATCCATGGCACCACCGAGACTAGAACCTGAAACCTGTGATACCGAGCGTTAGCCACTCGGCCATTCAGGCCCCTTATTTTTAAATATAACGCAGCAAAATTTAAAGTATTAATTTTTTAATTAATAAATTTATTTATTTATTTTATAAATTAAAAGTTTAAATAAATTGATCAGAAATTTTAACTTTTAATTCAAAAAAAAAAAAAAAACATTAATCATTTCGCTTAAAAATATTTTTTTTACGCCAATGCACTAATCACAAAGTTTAAATCTTCTGATGGCCAGACAATTAACCAACAACTCACTTTAATATTTGCTTAAAGATATTTGTCTTCGTTTCATATGCGCATGAACCTAATAAACTGTTAGTTTCCAGAAAAAAAAAAAAAATGGTTTTTTTTTTTTCTTTTTAAATCTGAAACTGAAAGAGTTTTTTTTTTTTTTTGTCATATTGCCGGGTAATTATTGGGAGCTTCATAGTTTTCTAAAAAAAAACAACCATTAAAAGATATCATCATTCTTAAATGGTGGATTTTGGTTTTTTCGCAGTGAATTTCTTCTTCTTGAGAGTAATTAGTAAAAGTTTGCACTTTTTCGAAATTTTTCTTAATTCCCTCAGATATTTTTTCTAACTTAAAAATGTATTTCTTACAAAAATGTTTTTACGTAACAAATTTTATAATTAATATTTATCTTTTCAAAAGTTACTTTTAAAACTAAAGAGCTATTTTAAAACTAAAGAACAATTCTTTGCCAAACATTTATGAAAACGATTTCTTCAAATTCAGTCTGTCGTCCATTTTATTTTCAAAATTTTAAATTTAATAAATACTCACTAATAATTAATACTTTTGAAATTAAAGAATTTAAATTTTTACCAAACATTTATGAAAACGATTTCTTCAATTTCAATCTGCTATCAATTTTATTTTCAAAATTTTAAATTTAATAAATACTTACTAATAATTAAATACTTTTGAAATTAAAAATTTAAATTTTTTACCAAACATTTTGAAAACGAAAAAATCATGAAAATTTTAAATTTAATAAATACTTACTAATAATTAAATACTTTTGAAATTAAAGAATTTAAATTACCAAACAATCTGCCATCAATTTTATCTTCAAAATTTTAAATTTAATAAATACTTACTAATAATTAAATACTTTTGAAATTAAAGAATTTAAATTTTTTACCAAACATTTATGAAAACGATTTCTTCAATTTCAATCTGCCATCAATTTTATCTTCAAAATTTTAAATTTAATAAATACTTACTAATAATTAAATACTTTTGAAATTAAATTGAATTTAAATTTTTTACCAAACATTTATGAAAACGATTTCTTCAATATAGGACTGCAAATCAATTCTATTTTCAAAATTTTAAATCGAAAGTATACTTTATTATTTTTTTTTTTGTGTAATTATAAATATTTTTTAAATTTAAACTAATTATATAGTCTTCAAATAATTAACGTTCCAAGTAGTTAATGATTGGAATTTTCTAAGGAATTTTTTACAAAGTGCTGATAATTTTCATTCTTTTCATAGAATATAAAATTACCATGTCTAATATATTACATTTTAGTCAATTCTCCTCGACATCACTGTCTTCTTAAGTATTTTTGACATTTTCACCAACAAAATTTCATTTGTGGTATCAAATTCAGGGCAGTTTTTGTCCTCTAGATGGCTGCGGTCGAAGGGCCAACTGACTAGCGCTCTGGCTGTTGGTACCACAGCCTTCAGGTACGAATCTTGGCGGTGGCGTAGATGTTTGTTAGGGGTTCTGAATCTACTTTAAACTGTAGTTCCCGGTCTAATTAACAAAAAAAGTGTACACAAAATCACAGTAGAGTGACAAAACCAAACAAAACCAGGGCCTGAATGGCCGAGCGGCTAGCGCTCTGCTGCTCGGTACCACAGGGTTTCTAACGGCGGTGCCATGGATGTTTGTAGTGGTTCGAATCCACTTTAAACCGTAGGTCCCGGTCTAACACGATCGTAGAGCGTTGTGGAGAGTGACATATTAAAAATAAAGAAAAACTAACTGTTCATATATATAGTGATTAGGGAATTATAGTCCTTGTTGCTTCACACTATACCAATTCATCAAACAAAACCAATCTTTATAGCTACTGTAACATTCTGAGTTAGTCGCCACGTAAATGGAACATTGCTGATACCTATAAAAAAATTATTTGTTTAAATTTTATACAATTCATCTAGTGAAACGAATGTATACAAAAACTTGTAAATATTTTTATTTAGCTCTGTTTTACCTAAAATAAAGATGAGATTACTTCAATCCAAAATGTTACGAATAAGTTTAAAATGAGGCTTTCACAGCTTTTTGAATTTAAATAATTTTATGTTCTTTTTAATTGAGGAGTTCTAATTTTAACTTTAAGCTCTGTTGAATCCACCTTTTGCTTAGAAATATACAAATGAATTTCTAAAAACGTTTATTTATTTATTTTCATCCAACTATTCAATTAAAAGAATACAAAAAGAAGACCAGATTATTATTATTTGGCGAATTTCCTAAACCTTAAATATACCATTTTAATAGTTAAGTAAATGTCATGGTTGAGTAACTCTATGATGGTTGATATAGAAGTAATTCCACAGTGGTTGAAGCATGCCAAAGCAAGTTTGAGGCTGGTTCTTCAGAAAACGAAAATGATTAAAGTATCCCATGGCTGTCATGCCACTAGACTTCGCGTGATGATTCAAACAAAAAATATGAAGAATTGTTGGGTCTAGATTCCGTAGATTAGATGTACTCTAATTCTCCTGATTTATTTTTGTTCATTTAAAGGGCAGTGTCTTCTTTTAGATGGATATGTAGGGCAGATGCATTTCGATATCGTATTACGCACAAAAATGTCGAAAAGAAACTGATTAAAAATATTTGAAAACACAAGTTTTTATCTTTTTTAATATCTAATTACAGCACAAGAAATAATTATTAAAATTTCAATAAATATTTTCAAATGTTTAAATTTTATGTAGTGCTTACTTTTATAGTTTGGTTAATATCGATATTGAAATATGCAAAATGATATCTATAATAAATTAAATATTTCATCTCTTTTGTTTATTTAGTTTTGGCAACTTGTAAAAAAATTGTTTTTTTAATGAGAGTTCTAAAATATTTAAATTAATTTGAATTCATGTTTAAAAGAGTAAAATGTTTTTCTTCTTTTCACATCAACCAATACGAATAACGAGTCAGCAAATTCTATATGGATGATTGCTGTAAATAGTTTATTTTTTATTATTAAATTTATTTGGAAATTTTATTTATTTTTCAAATATGCTGAATCATTCAGATTAAGTCTCCTGTATTGTTTTAAAACGTTGTTTTTTATCAGATATTCATCTTTATCGCTTTTAATCTAACTTAAAAGGGAACTTAAAGGTAAGTAAGCTTAATCTAACTTAAAAGTATTTAAACGTGAAATCAATTCTAATAAGATCTGCTAAATGTTCACTAAAAAATTATATTATCTCTAGTTTATTTAATAAATAAAGAAAATAAAATTTTGGAAGTTAAATTAGTATAATAAATAATGCAGATTAAGAATAAATAATTAATATTTTAATTTTTTTAACTTAAAAAAATAATTTGAATAATTTTCTTTGAATAAAAATATTATTGCACACAATTTTATCATTTATAAGCGTTTTTAACAAGAAGGCTTAAATGACATGAAATAATTGTACTGCTATATTCCCTTTATTCATTTATTTTTATTTTTTATTTTTATATATTTCTATTTTTTAATTAATTTTCTTATTTATTTATTTTTTTAGTGGCTAAATTCTGAAACTAATATTATTCTCCAAATAATATAACAAATCTCAATAAATGGATTAACCACATAAAATATTTATAATTCCATAAAAAAGATATTAAAAACTATTTCTTATCATTTATAATTTCGATTTAATATTCTGCTGTGTCAAATCAAAGTGTGTGAGATTTTATCAATTAAATTAAGTTAATCATTAACCAAACATTTGCTTCAACGAAGTTTGCTGAAGTATTCTACAAAGCACTGAAACTCTCGATAGAAATTAGGAAGCTCAACGAATAATGCTCCAACGAAATTTGATGTTACATTCTACAAAGGCGCCGAAACTCGAGATAAAAATTAGGAAAGCTCAACGAATAATTAACATTTGTATGAAACTCCTCGGCGAGTGAAAGCCATGACGGTTGAAATTTCACGTAAAGGTCGTAATTCATCCATGACAGAAGACAGCTATTCCAGCCAAGAACTTCTACACGACTCCAGAAAAGTGGGGAATTCACTTCTACACGTAGAACAATCGATTCTGGCCGCTCTGTGTCCTGTGAGGACATGTCGGGCGTATTTCTTTGCTGTTAAATCGATACCACATAGTTGGCACGTGTTTCACGCTTACATACACCTGCGAGGAACTACCTTTTTTTTTCCTTTTTTTAGGGCTGGACATCAACTTTTTTATTATTATTGTTATTGCCCCGGCAGAAATATGCGAGCGGTCTATTACTACAGTCCCATTTTGAGCGTGTCATTTTTGCGGCCTGGAATTTTTCAGGAACTGCAGTCGTATTGATTGCTACGCTTCATAAAGCCGTGGGGGGTTGTTGCCCCAGACATATACAGCTAATTATATATATATTTTTTTTTTTGTATGTATGTATATATAGTTTTGGGCGGATCTCGAGCTGTATATCTCGGTTTTTGATGGGTCGATGATTTTTTTAACGGCTTAAGGTGTTATAATAAGTAACTGTTAATAGAGCGACAGTTAATGAAAAGGATGATATTATGAGCTGTTGGTAAATGTGTATATTTATTAAGTATTATTTTACATTACCTTTAAGATGAGAAATTGATGTTTCGAGTAATGAACATAGATTTTTTTTTTTAATAAACTATTAATGAAATTGGTTTAGAATTCACGGAGGCAAGTAAACAGAAATGGATGAAATCAAAATGTTAGTGTTTATTTTTTTATTATTTTTAACTTTTTGAACCACATTCTTCACGTAGAATAAGCGGTCTGATGGTTAATTGGTTAGCGTTCTGACCTTCGGGTTCGAATCATGGACGTGGCATGGATGTTTGTGAGTGGTTCGAATCCACGTTAAATTGTAGATTCTGGTCTAATTAGCCTAAAGTGAAAAAAATTAACCGTAGAGTGACAAACCATATCACGTAGTATGCCTCCGACGAGGGTAGAACAGATTGTTTTTTTTTTTCTAAGTAGACTGGGTAGAGTATATGTCATGAATTTGCAGGACAAATGGGAAAAACTGGAAAAATTCCAACAAGACAGACCATTTGTTGATACCAAACGCTTATATGAATCACAAATGCCAACAAATCTCTGCATTTCTGAATGCGGTGGCTGAAACGCACGCTACTGGTGCATTCAAACTTCTATCACATTAGACTGTACTTACCAAACGATGATGAGTTAGGCTTAAACGTAGATTTTATCTCTTATAGGCCTTTATCATTAATTTTTTCCTTTTCATAAAATCGTTTTGCAGATTTTAGAAAATAAACGGAATTGAATTAATTAAAATATATCATTACAAAAAAATATAACATTATATTATATGTGAATTTTAAAAATTAGAAGATGGTTAAGAATATTTAGAATATTAACAATGGTTAAGAATATAAAAGCTGTTTGTAAAAAAAAAAAAAAAAATTGTTCAATTCATTGTATTGCAGTTGTTTGAAATCCGGAAAATATTAGTATTACAGCTTGCCAAATAATAATAATAATAATAACGTATGTTTCATTAAAAAACATTTAATTTACTTAATTAAGTGGCAACAAATTTAATTCATATTATTTTCTTCTTTGGGGTAATCTTGATAACAAAGCAACAAAATTAATAGTAATAAGCTGCAAGTTCAGATGTTAAATTCGTATTTATCAATTTTTATTAAAGTTTGTTATTTATAACATTGTATATATAGTTTTTACTTAACAAATTTAACTTTTTAATAACATATCTTGTGGTGCCGTGTTAGAATAGCCCCACTGTATCCCATGCGTGTCTTAAAAACAACTAAAATTGGTACCCAGTGTCCAGAGGTATAACTGGGTGGAGTAATGTCAGTTTTTTTTTTCCATTTGGGTGCCCCATGCCTTTGCCACAAGGTCAAGGACAAAAAAGAAGATGCATTTTTTACCCTTTATCATGATTCGTCGGTTTAAAAATTTTTATTGTTCTGGAGCAGTTCTCAACTGTTTGAGAACACACGAGTTCCTGGACTTGGTTTAGATGTTAGATGTTGCTGTCAACCAAATGGGATAAGAAACAACATGTTTTAATAAAATTTTGCTTGAATGTATTTAATTTTAAAAATACAGATTCTAAGTTGAAAGGTGCAATATGAAGCTAGCTCCTCCCTCCTAAAAGTAAAAATTTTGCAAAGTTAATAATCATATTATTATATATAATAAAATCAGATATCCAATATTTTACAATAAAGTATGAAGATTAATCATATAATGAACAAATTTCATTAAAAATATTTCAATAATAATGTCATGATTTCCTTGGTCAGCGATCGTAAAGATAGCTTCTAAATTTAAGATAACATTGCCAAAATGACCGATTCACCAGTGAAATAAGTCACAAAGATGACACGGAGACATAAAAAGACTATCAAAAGTCGTAAAGCGATCATAAAAGAATCCATTCAGCCAGTTCTAAATCTACAGAATCCCATCAACAATAACTGCAATGAGTGCTCTATAAAAACAAAGAATGGTGTAGTATCCCTCTATGTTGTATCTCCTGACCTACAGACCCTTAAGCAGAAGCATGAGAAATAGATTACTGGTCTGGATTTCCAGTATGTCTGAAGAAGAAAAAGATTTTCCGAGGACGTTATGGTTTATAGAAAAAAAAAATCCATGAAATCACTGAGTCGTATCCAGCATCGACGTTCTTGAAGCACGACCACATGATTAGTTACGGGACTTGAACTTGTTGAGCAGCAAGAACATGGCTGCAATTGAGATGATGCTAGGGAGATAAGTGAGCTATCATCGGTAAAATGTTAGAAAAGTACCCTATGGTTTTTATTTAAAGCCATGAACAAGAAAAAAAATCTTTTAAACATACATGTTGATATTGTTGAAAATATTTACAATACAAGTTTAAAGATTATATTTCATAACAGTAATATGACATATAACAAATTTCTATAAAAAAGAATAATAGCTCAATTTTTTTTTTTTTCTATTATCATTTTTTGTATTTATTGATTTTTAAACGGAATTATGGTTATTTCAAACCATGGAAAATATATATTTACGTAGATATTACTTTGATGAAAGTTTGTATTTTCTTTGAAAATTTGCTTTCAATGTAATAAGGGGAAAAGATTAACTAGGAAAATGGTTAATAATGTTAAGGAGGAGTGAGGAATTGAAAAATATTTTATTAATAGATATTTCTTAGTAGTTGAGTCAAAAATTAAATTTTTTGTTAAGTTTAAAAATGATAATAACTAGAATTAATATTCTTTGTTTTATTTTTATTAAATATTTTTCTTTTTCATCAAAGACTTATCTGAAATATTAAAAATCTATAAATTTAAATAATATTTCTCCATTTCTACGAAAGGAGTTAATTAAAAACGGAATAAATTGAAAACAGATTTATTAATTATGTTTCTTTTATTGAACGATACATTACAGTGTATTAAATAAACCAATTTTATTTGTAGGGGGAAAAAATTAAAGAATGCATTTCTTTCCTTTGTCTGATTCATGTTTAGAAAAATTGAAAGTTTCATTAAGTTTGAGTAATCTATAGTAGATCAATAAAAGTTCTTTTTGTGTGTTTGTGTAGTTAGATAGCAAATAATTTGAATATTATTTCAGAAACGATTCATTATGACATGAATCGCAATATTAATTTTAAAACACACAGTAATTTTTTTTTTCATTTCGTTTTTTTTGGATTGATTGTTAATTTAATTTAATGAATGTAAGATGTGAAATATTTTTTTCTTTTAAATTAGTTCTCTTTAAACTCTTTTCTTCTAAAGTATGTTTCAAATTTTGTTCTCAAAGGCTGTGATACCGTCCCCTATGGAGCAGTTGGAGGATTAAAGGGTTATGGCAGCCTTAGGTGCATTTGGAGAGAGTTTAATATGATAATAAAGGAGTGGTGAAAGCGTTTAAAAAAGGGGGAAGATAAGAAAATTTAGAAAAACTCTTTAACGACATTTCAAAGATGGCTGCCAGCAATTATCGTTATTTATTAAATGTTTTTAATTGCATTCTTTCTTTATATTTAGAGAAATCTGGCTTTAATGGATAAAAAGTTTTAAAAAATGAAACCGATTGCAAGTGGCAAATCAAGGTGATTTAATTGCTAACAAAAGTAAAACCGAGAATTAATTCTTTGGAAGCACTGCACCAGGTTTGAATCTCGTTAATATCATTTTTTAAATGATTTGGTGATTTGATGAATGGTAATGTTCTTATTTTCATATTATCTCTCATTAATTTTCTGTGTGTAATGCGAAAGTTATTCTAGTTTATTTTATAAAAAATTACATAATTTCAAATTTCAAGATATCTCATCTACAACATCTGTTGTGACTGGTAATTATCCTGTTGTGGGTGGGTAAGGGGTATTTCCTTTATTTTTTGTATGAATCCAGGGGATAACCCCTCCCGGTCACACGGTCAGGTCTAAAAGAGCCGGTCGGTTTTGGTGGGACCCCTGTTTTGGAGTTTTTGCGGGCAAAAAGGAAGACCCGTTGAAAGCAGAGCGAACGATCTGCGACAGTGCGTGAGCCTGGTACACAATTTTTTTTGCTGCGAGAATGGCTACTGGAATAATTTATAACATATATCTATGTCCATCTTTGAATTTGCTGGGAGCATTCTTTTTGTTAAAAGGTTTTGAGGCTACTGGTAAATCATTGCCTACCCACTCATGGGAATATTTCATTTGAGGTATGCATAATATTATGATTGCTTCTCTATAAACATTTTTATTTAGCCTGTTTTAAGTGCCAATGTAAAAATCCTAAAGTTGATTGTAATTGTATATATTAGTATTCATTAAAAGTAAAGGAAAATAGTTGTTTGTTTCAGTATTCATTTTCGTATTTTTATTAATTGTTTTTATATTAATGTTAAATTATTTGGCCGTCCTACGAGTATACGTAGACTAACGGCATCATTTCTATGTCGGTTTTAACAACATCTTTATTGTATGTATTTCAAGCCTTAGGGACATATATAAATACATAAAAGAATACAACAAAAACAAAACAAAATTTAAGTAAAATTAATTTATAAAAAAAAAAAATTCATTTTGCTTAAAGAAAGTAGATTTCTTGGGGGCGCTATGTAATTTTTTTTTTTTTTTTTTTTGAAAAGGACAACTAAATTTGAAAACCACTGATTATTAAGTACAAGAACCACTGACTATTTTCTTATTATAAGGTACAAGATATTTCCTTTAATTAATGCTTCCTACTGTGTATGATCTAATGACCTATACTATGATTCTACAAATTTTGTAAATGTGTATTCTTTATCATAAATATTAAAAAGAAGACAAAAAAAAATTTGATTTACCATAGTATTTTTTGATTACCATGTGATTTATCATGTATCTTTTGTAAAAAGATACATTTCTACTAAGTTTCTATTAAGTTCTTCTAAGTTTCTATTCTACTAAGTTTTTTTTCTCAAACTCTGGAAATATTAATCCAAGGAATATATGATTTCGATTAAAAATATAACATCAAATATATACATTTTTTAAATGGATTTCTGTATTTATGTACATAAATTGCCCAAACCTCACACACTGTCATTACTTTAGAAAGGATCGAAAAAAAGCTGGGTACAAAGTAAAGAAAGGTGCTTTAAAATATTTCCGTGAGGCTGAAAACAAATGTATTTTAGCTGATAGCTTATGCCTTATAAATGACTTTCGCTTTCGAGTTTTCTTGAATTGGCGTGCTAGAAATATCGAAAAGGAATTTGGAACATGCATTTTTCAGCGGGAAGTCCTTTTTTTTTTTTTCTTTCGTATTATTAGTCTGTAGTCGAGTGGATGAAAGGGATGAATGGGATATAAAAAAAGAGATTGCTTTTTAAGCTCGGCTTTCGCCAGAAAGTTTGTGACATAAAAGTTATACGTTCTGCACTTTCAATCACATTTTTCAGGAGTAATGCCAGACATATATACTCAGTATCAAAATTGCGCAGGGAATGTCTTAACCGAAAAATTATGGTGCTATGACCAACATAAAACAATAGCGGTTTTTTTATGAAAGTATTTTTCGAAATGCTTTGGTGTCATATTATTGCTTAAAACTGTCTTTTTAATATGAAAATAGAGACAAGATGTATTAATTGTTTAATAATTTTAATTGTATAAAACTAGATTATCTGAAAAAACTGTAGATTTTTATGATTATATTTTACCTCCTTTCTGATAAACAACAATTTATATATATAATTAGATAGATAGATGGATAGATATAGATTTTAAAAATTAAGTAACGAAGTATAATCCTGACATACTTCAATTCACAAAAAAATGGGAAATATTTTATGAAAAAAAAATTTTTCTTAAAAAAGAATCTAATGACATAAAAAAATGTAAAACACGCTTAAAATTTTTTTTTTTTTATTTATTTTATTTTTAGAGTAAATAATTCTAATAAATTAAATAATTATAAAATAATAAAATTAGTAAGTAATTCTAAAATAATTTTAATTAAGTAACTATATTCTAGTAAATAATATTAATTTTAGTAATTCTAAAATTTAAAGTTACTAATCCTAAAATAATAAACTTTTGACATATTCAATTTTTATTATGTAGCTATAATACTACTCCTGTTGTCCTTATAAATAAATATGCGATTGAGTTATTCTCATTGATGCTTTTAATAAAGAAATTAAATTGATTGAAAGATATAACTATTATAATTCATAACTAAAATAACTATTATTATTTATTGCATTCATTTGGGTTTCTTTCCTTAATGCATTTTCTTTATATAAAATAACTATAATCGGCTTATATACCCAATTTATGTACCTAAAGTTCATATACCAGTGCACTGACAGAGAGACAAAGAACACGGCCTTCCACGAGAAACTGTCTTTTATTTACCTGAGGGTGAAATACCGAAAAATTTTTACCAGAATGTCAATGTAAGACACTTAAACACATCTAAATCATCATCTTCTCGTCATTTCTAAAAGCAATGGCTTCAACGGACACCACCAGTGGATTTGAACCTGAGTCTCCTGCACTCTAGTTGCGCTTATCACCATTGAGAACTATCCTTTATTTGCCTCGTATATGAGAAAACCCAGAAAACTCTTACAAGACAGCTTGAATATCGATGTGAGACACTTATACACACTGTCTTAATAGCCATTGTCTCTTCGTTTCTAAGAGTAGTAGCTGCAATGGATTCCCACCAATGGATTCGAATCTGAGCCTCCTGCACACTAGTTGTGCTCATGGCCATTGGACCACATATCATGTAAAGGACATTATTAGAAAAACAACATCAATTTCATATTATTTATGAATAACAAATAACAAAAGATCATAACAATAATAAACCATCACAAAGGTCTCTCAGATACTTATTGAGTTAGATTTCTTCTCAAAATTCACTACAATGAAAATATGTCCAATACAATTTGTATCATATCATGGCATATTAAAAAAAAAAAATATCCGAATGCTTTGCTTCAAAGAAGCCCATTCATTTTTAATGAAGTACGATCATTTCTCATTTTATTCTTCATTTTCAGTGAAGCACAGCTATTTCGATAATAGGCTATTCACAGAATTTTATTAGAACGATCACTAACTATTTTAGTCATTGCTTTCCAGTGCTGTCCCGATTCGGATTCGAAGAAGTTCACACGTATTTCGAACGTGTGAAAGAACAAGGAAGAAGAGTTGTGTTTCTTCCTTTATGTCAAAATACGAAGAGTGTATGTAGAAGGCTAACTATCTCAGAATTTCGGGATAAATGCTGTCTAGTGGTTAGTGTTCTTGTGTGTGACCATCACTTCCTGATTTTGGGAACCAGTACACGATGATTTGCTCCCTTTTTTCCTCCCTAGCAAGAAAGTGCTCGCATTTCAAACTCGTGATTTCACGTTCTTTTAACTATTTTCTCCTCTCCTATCTGGTAGAGGTCGCAAATTAAATTTCCTCAAGTTTTCTGATTAAATTATTGTTTAATTCGTAGTTATTTTGAAAGGCATGTGCAAAAAACTTCTGTTTCTTTACAATTTAATTTTAATTTTTCCAACTTCCTACCATCAATCAATTTTGATTGAAAGACGGTGTAATGTTTCCTTTTTTTTTTTTTTTCAATTCCTTCTATTAGTTCACACTCTCCCTATATACACTCATGTCCATAAATTAAGGATAATGAAGTTCAGGCAAAGAAAGAGACAGAAGCAAAACAAATTTGACTTATTTGTAAAGTCTATTTATTGAACAAAAGGTAAAAAGCAAAAAAAGATGCTATATGTTTGACATAATTAATAAAAATTGCGATTTTTACTCCCTGAGCAAATTTCAAAAAAGAACCTAATTACAAAAAACAGTATAACATGGTTAGTATGATGGTTAATATGGAGTATGTCTCCCGGACGATGCAATACAGGCCTTACAACGCCTAGGCATGCTGAGTATCAAATTATCAATCTGATCTTGGGGAATATTACACCACTCATCAAGCAATGCCCTCCGAAGTTCCGGTTGACAGGTGGGAGGGGGTTGACGGGCTGCAATTCGTCGGCTAAGCATATCCCACACATGCTCTATTGGATTCAAGTCCGGTGAGTATGCTGGCCAATCCATACGAGTGATATCCTCCAATTGAAGGCATTCGTCTACAATGTTTGCACGGTGAGGACGGGCGTTGTCATCCATAAACAGAAATTCAGCACCAATAGCGCCCCGAAACAAACGACATGTTGTTCCAGAATGACAGTTCTGGAACCAAGAATAATTCATCCCCAAACGAGCTATCCTGCATCACCGTAACGGTGTCGTTCAATGGTGTTCTCTTGGTGGTAACGGATACCTGGCGCTCTCCATATGAAAGTCCGGCGAGAATCAGACTGCAAACTAAACCTGGACTCGTCGGAAAACATCACACAAGACCACTGTTGCGGTGTCCACAAAGCATGCTCTCTACTCCAGGTTAATCGCAGGCGACAGTGAGTTGCGGTAAGTGGAACACATCTGACAGGCCTACGAGCATATAGACCAATGTGCCCTAAGCGTCTGTACACGGTCTGCCTTAAAACTGTCGTACCGGTAGCTGAAGAGAGCTGACGAGACAGGACTGATGCTGTGCTCCGTCTGTTTCTTTTGGCAGTAACTGCTAAATACCGGTCCTCATTCGGCGTTGTAACATCTACTCACATTACCATCATCTTGGAATCGTTGCCAAAGCCTGGAGATGACACTCTGGGCGATTCCAAGTTCCTCGGATATTTCCAGCTGGGTACGTCCACATTCCAGTCGTCCGATAATTCTACCACGTAAAAATCATCCAAATGCTTCCTTTGTGCCATAACTATGTGGTTATTGCACTGAAAGGCTTTTAAAGCGCTTGTGAACAATTTTACTTCTTTGCCACTATTCCTTATATACCCCTCTCTTACACTCTCGTCATTGTGACGTACTATCCGTGCCATCTGGTAGTGTCCTATAATTTGCATATTCTTCTTCAAGATGTGTGTGATAATTCTACAGGTGAAATTTTTATTTTGAGTTCAATTTCTTTGTGATTCTGAATTATCCTTAATTTATGGACATGAGTGTATATCTTGTTCAAATTTTCAATCGTTAATGAAATACTTTTATTCGTCCTCTCAAGTTTAAATACATTTTTCTGAACTTGTAGTGGATGTCACTTGATGTTAACACAGTTTTTTCAAAAATAATTCATTAATTAAATTTAATTAATTAATTTTAGTTCTTTTTAGATTTAAGTTGCATGTATCTACCAGTAGAGGGCGCAAGATAAAGTTAAAAAAAATAAATGAAAAGTATTTATAAAGGACTTCCTGAAATGTAGTGAGAAAAAGGCAAGGAATTGACTTAAATTTTTTTTTTTTTTTTTATATTACTTGTTTTATTTGCATAATGAATAGTTACCAAGGTTAACCATATTATATAGATGGCGCCTGATGTAACAGGAAAATTTAAACTTTATTTATAAAGGACTTTCTGCATTATAGTGATAAAAAGTAGGAATTGACTTTTCAAAAATATCTTTTTTATATAACTTGTCACATTTCGAAATTTAAAATTTTTCTGGAGATTATGTTCTATTTTTACAACAATATTAAATTTTAAATTATTTTTTTTTAATTTTGATTACTCCAATAACTTTTTCTAAAATTTTTATTTATTAATTCTTACGCAAAAACTTAGTAAGCTTCTCAAAGCTGTTCGGTACTCCTGAAGGAAGCGTCTGTTGCCGTTGCTCTGTGGACGCCATAAATTGAAATTGTGTTCCGGGGCTTAATTCTCCGCACCATTCTGAAAGCTTTATCTAGTATCTAGCAACGACGTCGTTTGCAGTGTAATGGGATCATTATCTGAAAATTGTAGACACACAGCCTGGATGAGATGGCGACAGTTTACGTCGGGGTCTCAACGACTTGGGGCTGAAATCGATTAGCAGATGGACACCACATATATATTGCAGAGAACTGAATCTCGTGTGTGTCTAAATCTTGAAATAATATGAAAATGATAATGCATTGAAGAAGATTTCGACGTTATATTACATGACATTCATGGTCCTTGATATAAAAAAAACTGTTTTTTTTAATATACCATTGAAAAGAATCTTCATTTTTTTTTTTTTTTTTTTTTGTTGTTACAAAAATTATTTGCAAATTAAGCAAAACACCAGTAGTTTATATTATAATTAAACTCACGTGTTTTATTGGGAAAAGGCCTTTTAAATAAGTTAATATACATTAAAATGATTGCCCTAAATAATAAATTAAATTGCATTGTATTCCATGAAGATGCTTCTGGTGTACACTTTATTAATAATTGAAATTGATAATTTACAGAATATTGAAAATTCTCCTAGAGGAAAAGATTTTTCATGTTTCAACAATATTCATTTGTTAGATGAAGTTTTTTTTTTTTCAATCAAATAAATGGCTGTGGTTGATGTGCAACATTTCTTGCTAATTGAAAATTCTCCTAGGGAAAATGATTTTTATGTTTCAACAAGATTAATTTGTTAGATTGAAAAAACATTCGTACAAAAAGATACAAACATTCATACAAACATTCATACATTTATAAAAAAGTGGGGGTTTTTTCAATCAAACAAATGGTTATGGTTGATATGCAACATTTCTTGCTGAGAAAATGCAGTTATTTTTGTAATTTGTGATTACTAATTGCAAAAATAACTGTTCCAATAGAAGTTATTAAACTAAATTTAATACAGTAGAAGTATAAAAATAATTTAAAATTAAGTAAAAAGGGTAAAAAATAAAAACTAATTCATTAGTACAAAAAAAAAAAAGAATTTGTAAAATAAAAATTTATTATAAATTTCCAGTACTTTTTTCATTTAATGTTATTTAATAACTTTTGATGAATATTCAACTTTAGAGATATTAAAAGATATAAATAACCTCTCTTTAAAAAAGGAAATATTGAACGCCACATAAATGCTATATGTAAATTCTTTTTTAAGAAAAAAAATATAAATAACAAATTCCTGACAGTCATCAGAAATCCATTAGCATGACGAGATGAAGTAAATGTGATTTAGAGGCTTTTTCGTATTGATTTGAAACCTCATAAGGCATAAATAAAATGCTTTTTGAAATATTGCGAAGTCATTGACATTTAATAAAAGATCGATGGACTGTTGAAAAAGTTTCGTGAGAATCTTAAATATAATTGAATCAAGTAAATACTTAAACAAAATTTCAATAAATCATTTGTAATTTATTAGCAGATAACATTATCATGCAGTTTATCATAAGTATTAAATTAAACGAAGTAAAAGCAATTCATCAATATAATATACGGTTAAGAAATTATATAACTGTTATTCTCGAATACCATGCAGTTTGATCTTAAATCATTTGTCAAAGAATGGCAGATATGTAGAAGATTCAATTTTACCCGAGATGTACCCTGATGGGCCTACTACATAACGTTTATATTTTTCCACCACAATTTAGAATAAATTTTAGTGACAAAAATATGGCACCACTTCACGGGTGGTGTAAGTGAGTAGTGGTACTCTCTTCTTTAAGTCAATTTTATCGAGCCCAATGCCCGGCATAGTCACGAAAACTTTTACTTTCTTTAATTGGGTTATTAGCCGATCATCCCAAGTTTGAAAATCTCCATCACAATTATTCACCCATTAAATTGCAGTCTAATATTATTGCTAGATAAAAGTTGATCAGAAAATGCACTTTTTTTCTTCGTATTTGTTGGCCATACATGTTCTATTAAATAAAATAAAACACATTTTTTCTGACTTTAATATTTTAACAAACAAATCTATGCAAAAAAAGGAATTTATTCAGTTACTTCCTTTTGTTTCTCATAAGAACTTATCAACATTTGCAGCATGAACAATTTTGACGGATGATGTTTAAGATTTTGGAGCTATTTAGTCCTTGAGGACTCCAGCTCCGACATAACAGTAAATAAACAGTTGAAAACATTTGAATATTGCCCAGTATAAATTTACAAATTTACAAAATCATAAAACAATTTATAGAAACATTCAAAAAGAAAAACTTAAAGTAAAATTTTACAAGACTGTTTAAGGACTTTATTAGGAATATATGATTCCATCTTCTGGATTGCCGTATTGTTATAGTTATCAAGAGTGTTAAAGAATTTACTGGAAATATGCTTAAAGAAAATAATGTTAATAGTTTTAATAAAATCAGAATTATGCATAAACCATTTACCAGAAGTTATTTGGAGGATAGTGATGTTTTGTAATGTTTCAACTGTTTTAAGATTAGATTTAGCCCATAAGACCAAATCGGAGAAGCATATGCAAAGATAGGACGAAAAATGACAGAATATAAAAGAAGTTTATTGTCCCTTATCATAGTTGAATTTCTATTTATAAGAGGATAGAATTTACTGAAAGCAGTACGAAATTTTGTTTTAGCATGCAAGAAATGTTGTTTCCAAGAGGAACAGTTTTTATTAATATATCATGGTTAAAAAACCAGTATGTTTCCGCAGGGCATTTGCTCGCAACTGCTGCGCATTTGTGTGTCGTATAGGAGAAATCCTTGACTTCCATAGGGACATTTGATAGCAACTGCTTCACATGCGTGTGTCTCATAAGACAAATCCCTTGACTTCTGTAGGGACATTTGTTGGAAACTGCTTCACATGTGTGTATCGTAGGGAGAAATCCATTAATTTCCATAGGGATATTCGATGGCAACTGCTTCGCATTTGTGTGTCGTAGTGTAGAAATCCCTTGACTTCCATAGGGACATTTGATAGCAAATACTTCGCATGTTTGTGTCTTATAGGAGAAATCCTTTTGAAGTTTCTAATGTCCCAATTCACATGCACTACCCCAATTAACAACTATATTTACGTTTGTTAATTTTTAGTCTTCATAACAATGAGGGCAATATAAACTCTCAAGAACTGAACGTCATTCAAGCAAACTCAAAATAAGACCATTACTAAAGCATATTCATTTTTAAAGTTTGCTTTTTTTCTGAGATAAATATTTTTATTTATATACAACTAATGGAGTAGGTGAAATAAATATTTCTTGTAGTACATTCAAAACCAAACATTATAGCATAATCCAACACAAAAATACAATTCTTCTATTATCGTAACTAAAAAGCTAACCATGCATAACTTTAAGATTACTAGATTTTATCTAACATTACTTTTCAAGTTCATTTATTCAAAATGAATTCAGAATTCATTCTGTCGTATCTCAATGATTCGCCTATAAAAGAAAGATGGCTTATTTACTTTCCTTGTCTTTCTTTATATAAAAAAAATTCACTTAAAAACTATTGGCCTTAATCTGTTAACGTTGGCATACATAGTGGTTAGAAAGAAAGTGAAAAAAAACATTTTGCTTTACTACTGTGTCCAAAAAGTAAGACCAATTTTTTATTTCAAAAACTCATTATTTATTCTTCCAAATTTATTTCATGGCCTTCACAGTAACATAATGCACTTATGCCAACTTTTTCCAATCCTCAATGCATGCTAAAAGTCATCGGCAGGAATGGCCTTCAAAGCTCGCGTGGCGATTCACGTTGAATCTTTTCAATCGACTCAAAACAGTGTCCCCGGAGTGGTCTTTTGAGTTTGGGAATAGCCAGAAGTCCACGATTTGCAAGCACCAAATCTTTAATTTTTGGACGTGAGCTTCTTCGGTTGAGGTTGATGGTTGACCAGAGTGCTCTTCGTATTCAATGCGTTCTCTGCTTTCTTTGAACTGTTTATACCACTCTAAACTTTTCTTTCCGATATAGGAATGCTCACCGAATGCCTTCTGCAACATTCTATACGTTTCCGCAAACAAAATTGAATGCAAGTTCTTTGCTCAATTAATTCATACATTTAAAAATTCGCCGGAATCAGTTTTAGCGTCTCACAAAGCCAAGCGTAACTCAAACTCTAATGAATATTTTGACGTGAAATTTCACACAGATGTTAAGGACAGTGCCAGCAAAGAAAAAGAAATTGAAATTCCATAAGTCCCTTGAATTTTAACATGAAAATTGGTCTTACTTTTTGGAACAGTAGTATTTCAACAGAGTGGAAAAACTTCGAGGACAACTGAAAGAATAAGGAAAAGAAAAACCTGAAGCATTTTTTCCTAAACTTCTTCATAAAACACTCCGCCAAATAGCATAAGAAATGCTATTTAATTTTATATTCAGCATTTATAATGGTCTGATGAAATTAAGTCCTTTTGTTGTCGCCAAATAAAAGAAGAATATGAATAATAAAGATGTTTTATAGATCATATACCTTACTTATGGGATCCTTTAGAGAAATTTATGGCTTAACGTGATGCAATATTTTTTACGAACTTCTAATGTGTTATAGATCTATATTTATTAGTTTTATGTAGGTGTTTGGCATAATTTCCTTTTCATTTTAGCTCACCACAGACCGAATAATAAAAATACAGACAAAAGAAAGCAATGTTAATTGTGAACCTTGTAGGTTTATATATATGTTGACTGGATTTTACGGTTTATATTAGCATATCACACTTACAGCTTTTTTTTTCCTCACAATCATCATCCAGTCAAATGGCTATTTTTTTTTTATTATTATTTTTTTTTTGAGGAATTATATCACCAAATAAACATAAAAAATGCACTTCGATTTTTTTCCTTTATTTACCGTACATAAATTTTTGCAATGAAATTTTTTCGGTATTTATAAAAGAAAATTTTCTTGATTTATTCACTTTACCAAAAGAAATCTTTGAATACCTTCGACTTCAACTAGTAAGTAGTAAAAATTTTGACTGATTGTAATTTTTCTTTTGAAAAAATCAAATTCTACATTGCTATAATTTATGTAGTATTTCTATTAATGCAAAGAAAAATATTTTTAAGAAATCAAATTGTTCTAAAGAAAATGCCTTAATAATGCAAATGAATTAATATATTTAAGCTAAATTAAAATTTTGGAAAGTATTATAAACAATTAATATCCTTAAAATTAAAAAAAAATTATTTCATTTAAAATTCTAATTGTTTCATAAGTTATTTCTTTCATCATCTAATGATTTACTTCTCAGATTAATTTAAGTTAAATCGGTTTTTTTTTTTTTGTAAACTCACAAGAATTTGTACTTCTTATACAGTAAAAGAAATGCATATATTCTTTAAAATATACGATATAAACGCATATAATATTTATTCTAATGAATAATTTTTTAAATATATGATATAGATGCATATAATATAATCAATAATATTTATTTTTATTCTAACGAATAATTTTTAAATATACGATATAAATGCATATAATATAAGCAGTAATATTTATTCTAATAAGTCATTTTTAAATATAGATATAAATGCATATAATATAAGCAATATTATTTATTCTAATGAATAGCTGAATTGTTTTTACTCTATATCTGTGGGCCTTGTGATCTATTTTATATACCTCGAATGCCCATCGAAGGGCATTGCAGGAAGGATTCTAGCAATCATGCTTGAGGGCGTGTCATATAGGAAAAACCAGGAATTAATCCCAGGTAGCCAATTGTAGGTGAGAGGTATTTATATAAATCGTTCAATCGTCGTGAGTCTCCATGTATTTGAAGGCAGTAACTGCATCTAATTGACGTCGCCAGCTGATTTGAACTTCAACCCTCCTGCACATTCAGACAATGCACAAAACAATAGTATAATGTACTGTATTTTGTCAAAGTTTGAAATTTTATTCAGCTAACTAATAAATATGTTTAGCTTCATAAAATGAAAATATTTACTAAACATATGTTGTATTTATGGGGCCTGAATGGCCGAGTGACTAGCGCTCTGGCGTTCGGTACCACAGGGTTCGTGTTCGGGCGGTGCCATGGATGTCTTTAGTGGTTCGAAATCCACTTTAAACCGTAGGTCCCGGTCTAATAGGATCGTAGAGCGTTGCGGAGCATTGTTACTCCTCGTCCGTGGCTTATCTTCCAAGAAACACGCGCCCCCTGGGTAATGCAAAGTGTGCAGCGCTTGCCTTAAGGCATCCAAGACCAAGCTGTCTAAGTGTTTGCCAACTGCATTAGAAAAAAAAAAATGTTGCATTTATAAAAAACGGTAATTTTAAGTTATTGCATAATAATTATGAATTTTAAATGTATGTACCTTTAAAAGTAGTATCTTAAAAATCTCCCTTCATCTAAAAAGAAAAAAAATATATGTTACCTCTTTCAAATCTACGTTTTCTTTAATTTATTCATATTGATGTCGAATTGATATACTTAAACATAAGAGTTATCAGATAATAATATTGTAAGTATAGTATACAGTAGTGGTTTTCAAAGAGTGCGCTAGGGGCCATTGTGGTATTCTAGAGAAATATCCGTCCAAATATAAAAGTAAATATAATTACTCTTTTTCTTGTCAGTTTTCGCATTTAAACACAGCTTTCATTACAAACCAGTAACTTTCCTGGTTGCTTTTTTTCCTTCCTTTTCTTCACATAAAAATGTCACCAAATAGCAATAATGCGCAAAAAATATTTTCCATGTTTTCCGCGAAACTTGGAGCTGAAACTTCCATAGCCTGGCTAATAGGAGAGCTAGCGACTCTGCGATTTCAATGTTTAAAATTTCCATTTCAGCCTTTGAGACTCCGCTGCCTGTAAGTAGTAGTCTGTGGAGTTTACCATCTGAACTGTGAGGCGTTAGTAGCGGATGCTTATTTTTCAGTTGTATATAGTGCGCCAACAATTATTTGTAGGTTTTTAAATATGCCCCAACTTCCAAAAAGTTTGAGAGCCACTGGTGTACTATAATACCCCACGGTATAAATATAAATACAATAGAATAATAATAAAAATACAGTAGAACCTCTTTAAGTCGAACCTCGATAAGTCGAAAACCTCCAAAACTCGAAAATAATTTTTGTTCTCTTCCTTCAAGCCCCAAAACCTCCATGACTCGAAATTTCAACACTCTATAAGTCGAAATAATTAATCAATCCCTACAAGCCATTTTGGTGTCAATTTTCCCTCCGTAACTCGAAACAAAAATTGGACCTCTGTATCTCTAACATTACGATTTTACAACCTTTACAACTCGATCATTTGAAACTAATTACCTCCATAGCTCGAAGAAAAATAAGTAACCGATTTTAAGGATTCGCCGACAATGCACGTCATTGTTTCTAGAAAATAATGTATGAGTATACAATAAATAGAATAACCAATTCCATGAAATGTTCTTATTACTGCTATTGATTTCATTTGAACTCTAGCTATAGATAGAGAACGATCGAATTGTCTAAAGCAAATAAATAAATAAATAATTGACTTTTTTAATACATAATATTTTTAATTTAAAAGGTTGTTTCCGGAATTATTTTGATTTTTATTGTGAGTACAAAATATAACTTTTAAGTTGCAAATAAACATGTTTATTACCTCTGTAGCTTGAATTTTTATTTATTTTACCTAACTTAAAATAAGTCAGAAAGAATCTAGACCTCTGCAAGTCGAATATTTCCTTACAAAATCTGCGTAAGTCGAAAACTCTATAACTCGAATTATTTCGCGTCTCCCTTGAAGTTCGACTTACAGAGGTTCTACTGTACATATAATTTTTTCTTAACTGGGATCAAGGACCAACAAAAACACCAATTTAGAAGAAAAATATTTAATAAAATTGCAGTTTTTACTCAGTCAATTCTCTATAATTTTCCACAACTATTTTGAAAACAGAAAATTTTCCTTACAAAATTTTTATACTTTCATGGTCGAGGGACTAGCGCTGTGGCGTTCGTTGCCACAAGTTTCGGGTTCGAGTCGGGACTCGAACCCGAAACTTATGGATTAGCGGTTCGAAATCCACTTTAATCGTAAAACCCTGTCTAATATATGACTGTAGGGCGGAAATTAATAATTAATTTAATATAAATTAAATTTTTAATGAATAAAAAAAAAAATTCCTTTATATTTAAAAGTTTTGAAAATTAACACAACTGTTAACTGATTACTGATGTAATCATTTGCCGTAACGACTAATGATACTAATCATTCAGCAATTCATTCTACGATGCCCCTTAATCTTCTTTTACAACTAATTTACTCAAACGTGATTTTAAATGTGTATTCGAGTGTATAAATGACATTGTTTCGGGGTTTTTTTTTTTTTTTTTTTTTTTTTTTTTTTTTTTTTTGTCATGGTTAATGTTGTTTAACACTTTTTTTTTTTTTTTCTTTCAGCAGTAACTTCCTACGCACAATATTAAATTCAAGCCACAATGATTAACTTTACGCAGCATTATCAAGACTTCTTGGATAATGGAGGTAAGTTTTCCAATGTTTAATTTTTTTTTAATTTAAAAATTCTTTTTAAATATCCTTTTTAATTTTGTTGTTCAAGTTTTATCCATTGTTTGAGTTATAAAATACCTCGAATAAATCACGAAACTGAATAAGTTATCACAATTATGGGCTTGAATAAGTTATAACAATTTTCTTAAAAATTTCCCATATTTTTATAAATTTACTTTAAATTTGAATACAATTAAAACACATTTATCAATATCGCGTATTTATAACATAATAAACAGTTCAACGTAAAATATATAATACGTTGATCACTTTCTAAAACATTAGATTATTAACGATAAATCATTCTTTTTGATAAGGATTAAACATTTTAAAAAAGTTAAAGTTAAAGAAACTCGATGCTTAATTGGTTTATGCTTTAAAAAAATAACTTTGAAATTTTTAAACAGTAAGAAATAACTTTTATTCTGCTTAAATCTAGATTTTTAATAGAATTATTTAAAAAATTATATTTAATTAAATATTTAAATTTTATTTTGTTTCATACTTTTTGTGCTGCTTAAATTAGAAGTTCATAAAACTCGCGGAATTTCCATCCCTTTGTTATCTATCATGGCGCCATCTTTCGGTTAATAGTAACATTACAAAACGTGATGAGTAAAATATTTTCTTTAATTTTTTTTTCCCCTAATATCAATTTTTATATAAATTTTTACAAATTTTAAAAATAAAAATTTATATTTATGTAATAAAATTTAATAATACAATAAATACATATAATAAAATTTGAATTAGCTTAATATTTTTGAATATGTTATAATTTTTCCATTCAAACCAACTATAAAATTGTTAGGCCAGCAAAAATTAATAATAACAGATTCTTAAATGCTTTATCATTTTTTTTTTACTTAATTATCAATATGATAATTATTTTATGAAGTGAATGCAAGAATGTATTTAAAAGTAAAAACAAAAATATGTTAACTTCATTACACAATCAGCTAAGTCTTAAAATGACGATAATTACATTTTAAATAACGTTTATTTGCTTTTTAAGTTAAATTAATTTAATTGATAGTAGCAAAATTAAATCATAAGAAAGAATTATCCTTAACAACATTTAATTTCATCCGTATTATCAATGTCTATATTGTTAGATCATTTTAGTGTGGCAATGATACACTCCTGTCCATAAATTAAGGATAATGAAGTTCAGGCAAAGAAAGAAACAGAAGCAAAACAAATTTGACTTATATGTAAAATCTATTTATTAAACAAAAGGTAAAGAGCAAAAGATACTATACTTTGACATAATTAATAAAAATTGCGATTTTTACTCCTGGAGCAAATTTCAAAAAAGAACCTATTTACAAAAAACAGTATAACATGGTTAGTATGATGGTTAATATGGAGTATGTCTCCCGGACGATGCAATACAGGCCTTACAACACCTAGGGATGCTGAGTATCAAATTAACAATCTGATCTTGGGGAATATTACACCACTCATCAAGCAATGCCCTCCGAAGTTCCGGTTGACAGGTTTGAGCGGGTTGACGGGATGCAATTCGTCGGCTAAGCATATCCCACACATGCTCTATTGGATTCAAGTCCGGTGGTATGCTGGCCAATCCATACGGAGTGATATCCTCCAATTGAAGGCATTCGTCTACAATGTTTGCACGGTGAGGACGGGCGTTGTCATCCATAAACAGAAATTCAGCACCCATGGCGGCCCGAAACAAACGTACATGTTGTTCCAGAATGACATCCCGATAGATGTGGCCTGTCATCGTTACACTCTGAACATGCAGGTCAGTTCTGGAACCAAGAATAATTCCTCCCCAAACGAGCCATCCTGCACCACCGTATCGGTGTCGTTCAATGGTGTTGTCTTGGTGGTAACGGGTACCTTGCGCTCTCCATATGAAAGTCCGGCGAGAATCAGACTACAAACTAAACCTGGACTCGTCGGAAAACATCACACAAGACCACTGTTGCGGTGTCCAGAATGCATGCTCTCTACTCCGGGTTAATCGCAGGCGACAGTGAGTTGTGGCAAGTGGAACACATCTGACAGGCCTACGAGCATATAGACCAATGTGCCCTAAGCGTCTGTGCACGGTCTGCCTTGAAACCGTCGTACCGGTAGCTGAAGAGAGCTGACGAGACAGGTCTGATGCTGTGCTCCGTCTGTTTCTTTTGGCAGTAACTGCTAAATATCGGTCCTCATTCGGCGTTGTAACTCGGGGGCGGCCTGTGCTGTAACATCTACTCACATTACTATCATCTTGGAATCGTTGCGGAAGCCTGGAGATGACACTCTAGGCGATTCCAAGTTCCTCGGATATTTCCAGCTGGGTACGTCCACATTCCAGTCGTCCGATAATTCTACCACGTAAAAATCATCCAAATGCTTCCTTTGTGCCATAACTATGCGGTTATTGCACTGAAAGGTTTTTTAAAGCGCGTGTGAACAATTTTACTTCTTTGCCACCATTCCTTATATACCCCTCTTTTACACTCTCGTCATTGTGACGTACTATCCGCGCCATCTGGTGGTTTCCCGTAATTTGCATATTCTTCTTCAAGATGTGTGTCATAATTCTACAGGTGAAATTTTTATTTTAGAGTTCAATTTCTGTGTGATTCTGAATTATCCTTAATTTATGGACATGGGTGTATTTCATTAAATTAATTTCTTTCTTATCTGTTTTTGTTGATTTAAACATGCAATATGAATTGTAAAAAGAATATTGACAATACCATTTTAGTATCAAAAAACGAGTGCTATATGCACATAATGCAAAATGAAATTTAAAAAAAAAATTAAAAGATTATAATTTAATTGTTTATTTTATTATTATCCTGGTTGTCGCCACAAATTACAATTTCAAATATGGGTTTCTTTTTCAGATCCTCGAGTTGCATCCTGGCCCATGATGGACAGTCCTATGAAAGCAATAACTCTAGTTGTCATGTATCTGGGATTTGTGAAAGTGGTTGGTCCGGCATGGATGAGAGACCAAAAACCCTATGAGCTGCGCATTCCCATGATTGTGTACAACTTCCTACTCGTTGCTATCAGCACATGGATCTTTTTCAATGTGAGTATTGCATGCACAACTTTTATCATTCTAATATCAATAATAAAAAAAAGGTATATGGCGCCTCGCTATATACTGATATGGTTGTAACGTGCTTAGATGTCCTTCCAAAAAAAAATGACCACAGATAAATAAAAGAAATTAAAAAAAAAACAGTTCTGCTTTTTAGTTGGGACTGACAGATATGTCTCGTTGTTACCATTCTTCAAAGTAATTATATATTTTTATTTTGATTAGCTTAATTGAAAAAAAATATGAGTAAAAACTCTAAATATATCAAAGAAAAATTTTAATGAAAATATGCTCATAAAAAAAACACTAAACTCATCTTTTTTCCTATTTGAGAAGATTAAAAGCCTTAAAAAACTCGTTAAAAAAAAAAAAAAGGAAATAAGTTTGGCAAATTTTTAAAAGCACTTTCATCAAATGCTGTATATATATGTATATATATATATATATATATATATATCCTAAGGCACATATATTTAAAGATTTTTTATTATTTTAAATTAGAATTCTTCCATTCTCTTTTGAATATATTTAAGAAATAGTTCACAAATAAAATATTACAAACAATATTATATTGATTATACATATTCTGTCCTGAAAACTCTATATAAAATCTGGTAAAAAATATCATTATACGCAACGTAATAAATCACGTAAATTTATAAATTTCACAAACATTACTTAAATATACACTTGCTTTTTAGTTCAAAATGTCATTTAAATTTAATTATTATAGTTGCAAAGTTTTGAATGACTTATTTTTATTAATAATTCAATTTCATTCTGTTTTGTTGATAACAAACTAAAACTAAACAATATTTTTTAACTTGCAATGTATTCACATTATGAGAAAAACTATTATTAGATTCTTCATGCTTTTTACCGGATGCATTATTCGAAAAAGTATTAGATTTTCATTTATTGTTCTAAAATAACAAAATATTTAATAAAAAAATCCTTATTATTCCCCAATATTTAATGATTTAATGATTCTTGCACGATTATGAAAATAGTAAAATAATTGGATATCTCAAACCTGATGAGGAATTTACTCAAACCTACTTTTGTGCGGTAGGTGAGAAAAGAAAATGAAAGAAAGAAAAAAAAAATTGAACGAAACAAGTTTTAGTGTAATTTTTCAAACTTTTAATTTTTAATCACTTTTCATTCATATTACGCATTTTAATGGACATTTCTTTTTCCATATACCACATAACAAACAAATCACACAAAAACAATTGAATACATTTGCAAAAAAAGAAAATAATAATAAAGTTGCTCAAAAGCAGGTTTGCATGTTGCTCTTACCTACTCTACCAACAAATCCATTTCTGAGTTTTCCCCAAAATGTTAATTGAATTCGCTTTCTAATCAATAATCCTATTTCATTTGCTTTATACCATTCAATAACTTGATATGCTCACAAATAACGTTCGCTAATGCTTTCTTTCATGCAATCATTTAAAGGGTAACTAAATGAAGAAAATGTCACGGATAAAAGTGTAAATGTAGCGCGAGACGGATTTTAAATTAACCGACCGAATGCCCTTTCCGTTTCTAAGTTATTCTTAACAACTGAAACTAAATTAAACCCTTCAACAAAATCAATTCGATTCTATTACAAAATATTTGTGATGGTAAATCAATATTTTATTCCATCAATAACAGACACATCAAATTAATATGAATAGTTTGTGTTTCCTAAAATTAGTTTTTATTCATACAATATTTTATAATCATGTTTAATTATTTTTTTAATTCGTCCTTGATTATCTTCACTTAGAAAAGTTTTGTTATTTAAGGTCAATCGCAATTTCTTAACAAAACTTTTATTACAGATTATTCTCAATAATTTGTATTTTTCTTCTCAATTATTTTTTATAATTCGTCCTTGCTTACTTTGATTACTTAGAAATGTTTTATTAGAAGAAGTATGAATCGCATTTGAGTAGCATATCAATCAATTTTTGGCAAAAGTTTTTTACAGATTATTCTTAAGAATTTGTATTTTTTTTTTTTATTTTCTTTAATTCGTCCTTGCTTACTTTGAGACTAGAAATGTTTTATTAGAAAAATTTGAGTAGCATATCAATCGCAATTTCTTGGCAAAAAGTTTTGTTACAGATTATTCTTAAGAATTTGTATTTTTTTTCAATTATTTTCTTTAATTCGTCCTTGCTTACTTTGATTACTTAGAAATGTTTTATTAGAAGAAGTATGAAATGTTCTGTTAGAAGAAGTATGAATCGCAGTTTGAGTAGCATATCAATCGCAATTTCTTGGCAAAAGTTTTGTTACAGATTATTCTTAAGAATTTGTATTTTTTTTCAATTATTTTTCTTTAATTCGTCCTTGCTTACTTTGATTACTTAGAAATGTTTTATTAGAAGAAGTATGAATCGCATTTGAGTAGCATATCAATCGCAATTTCTTGGCAAAAGTTTTGTTACAGATTATTCTTAAGAATTTTATTTTTTTCAGGTTGCTTACTTTGATTCTAAAGAAAAAATGAATAGTATTTGAAGCATATTTCAAATGTTAAATAATAAATTAATCTAAATATCTAATCTTATTATGAAGGAATGTAAGTCTTTTCTTTATCAAAAAACGAATAATTTGTCTCCAAAAGTATTAAATCAATCGCAATTTCTTGGAGACATTAGAATTTGTAAAAAATTCGTGAATCCAGAAATAGAAGAAAGCAATGAACAAATTGCAATTTAGCAAAGTTTTATAAGACATGCACTATTTTTCAGGCATTTTTTTGAAAGATAAAAGATACTTATTGAAGCATATCAATTTCCAATACAATAAAGTTTTTACTTAGAAACGTTTCTTATAATTATCTTTTGTAAACTTTGTTTTACTTTGCATTTTAATAAACATTTTGGCCAATTATTCATAAATATTCTGAATAATTACTATTTGATGTATGTAGTGCCATAATTTCCTGTCTATAAACTGAAGGAATGTAAGTCTTTTCTTTATCAAAAACGAATAATTTGCTAAATAAAAGTTTAGGGTGTGGATTATAAGACATGCACTGTCGCTACGTGAACATTTTTCTGAACTTTGTTTCGTAAAAATAAATTCCATAAAACCGCAGCTTAAAAATGTAAAAATAAATTTTTTCGCCTTAAAAATTGCAGAATTTTGTGTGAGAGAAAAATAAACAATCTTATAAACATAAAGAAAGAAATAAAACATCTGTAGTAGACGATAGAATGGAATGGAATTTTTACATAATTAGATAAAATGCGACGTGAATTATCTATTGGTGTGTGCTATTTGATGAAAAATGCTTGGAAAGAAATTATAGAAAAACTTAATAATATTTTACAGTCCAAATTAAAAATTATAATGATTTTCATCTCTAACAAATATAAAGATTGAAAATCGTCAGATAAATGTCTTCTTTTATTTTTATCATTATTCTTAATTGAGCCCTGATGACCGAGTGACTAGCTCCTCAGATTTTCCTCAGATTTTGAGCTCTAGTTCTGGTGGTACTGTGATATTTATAGCTGTTCGAATCCACTTTAATTCCTAGGTCCAGGTCTAATATGACTGTTCGACGTAGGACTTACCCTACCCCTTAAAAAGAATATAACATCTCTTGTTTCGGAATCTGCCAGTAGGCAACCGGACTTGGCCTCCATGAAGCTGTTGCGCCATTGAAGAAGAAGATAGTTCTTAAATGCATATTTTATTTACGGTTCTATCATAAATTTATAAAATTTTTAAAAATAATCTTGACATCAAAAATACTTTTTAAAATTGAAAAACATTTTGTTAATTTTTAAGTTTTTAACAACAATCCATGGATGCACAAGTAATCTTTGTCTACCAACAACATGGATTGTGCAAGTAATCCTTGTAATGATAACCATAAAAGGCATGTAGATTGTGGGCTAATTTTGGAAATGACAGAGCTCTGTTCGACACGGCAAAAGTAGCTAAATCAAAAGCTTCTGTATCTACAACAAAAATGAACATAGCAAATCCGTTAGCAAAAAAAGTCCTTGTCATTTTAATGGTTTCAAACATTTATAAAACAATCCATTTTAAATATGTCCGCATTTTATCTTCATTGCATAAGTTTTGGTCTTTTTCTTTTCTTTTAATTTAAGCAGTAACTATTATTACATACATTTTCAAATATTAATCAAATATATATTTGATTTAAGATAAAAAAAAACTTATACCTTTGTATAACAAAAAATAGCCTTCTTTCGTGAAATACAATCTAAGTTACTATGTAATCCAATCTAAAAAAAAAAAACCAGCAAAGTAAACAACTTTAGTTAAATTGTATTGAAGGGTGTTCTTTAATTTAATGAAGTTTTAAACTCTACACGCAAAATTCTTTTTCACAGTAAAAAATAAAATAATAATAATAATAGAAAATTTTCAAATCAATTCTCAAATGCATTTTCTCTTTCAAGAGTACAAAAAAAAAGGAATAAATTTCATATAAAATATTACGAAAAGAAAAACATTCCGTATAATATAATATTTATGCTTGCTTACAAAACGTAATTTCAAAAGCATTTTCAGCCATAGAACTATTTTCAACTAGCAAAAGGTTATAGGGTTTTCAGATACGAAATGGCATGTTAAATGATCATTAACTGGCGTTATGGGGAATTCGCAGTGAAATTGTTTTCTTCGTATAGAGTGAATGAAAATCCCGTATGGGATTTGCTAAAAAAAAGAAAGAATCGTAAATCGTTTTGACCTTTATTTTATTCCATGGTTTCCTTTAAAAAAAACATATATTATGTCGTTATATAACATATAAGAAAAATAATTAAAGTCGTTTAATCGTTTATCGTTTGTTGTAAAATTGTTAGTAAGTTATTGTTTGAAATGAAATTAGATAAAGAATTTGTATTTTATTTATTAATAATTTGCTTTATGTTTATCATTATGATATACTATCGTAAAATAAAATTAACCAAATGCCTTTTATAAAAAATGAATTCCATTTTTTTAATTATAAAAATTCATGTAAAATTAAAACCAATTGCAAAGTAACTTGAAAAAGATTCGTTTCATACTTTTCTTGACAAAAAGTTTGAAATTCCAGGAAAAGAAAAAAATTCTTTTATATTTGAGAGGGATGAAAAAGGATTTCGAGGATGCCCGGAAAGTCCTCCTAGATCCTCTTATACCATGTAAAGAAAACTATATGGCTTCTACTAAAAGGAGCAAAAATAAGCTTTATTTTTTTTTTTCTTTTTGCGTACAAAATGGAATGTTTTTTCACTTCGAAAATAGCACTTCGTTAATAAGATTTTTTTTTATTTTAGATACATAAAATAATAACCTTTCATAAACTGATAATGCAGTTGATTGATATGTTAACAATATAATTTTAAAGAATTAAGCATATAGAAATTTTAAAAATTGGCGCGATAAAAGTTTTATTCAAGGAATCATATCGTATTACCTCTTACATGTAAAAGAAAACTCTAACTCTTCTAAAAAGGAGAGCAAAGCTCTAGCTTTATTTTTCTTCTCGGCTACAAGTAAGGATGTTTTTTCACTTCTTGATGATAGTACTTGGTTAATAGTTTCTTTTTATGATTTTGGAACATAAAAAAATATCCTTTGTAAACTGATAATGCAGTTGATTCAGATGTTAACAATATAATTTTTAAGAATTAAGCATATAGAAATTTTAAGAGAAATTGGTGAAGTAAAAAAGTTCTATTCAAGAGAATCATACCATGTAGCTCTAACCATGTAAAGAAAACTATGGCTTCTACTAAAGGAAGCTCTATCTGTCTTTTTTTCTTTGCGTACAAATACTTCATTGGAGATAGCACTTCCTTAAAAGTTTTTTTTTCATGATTTTAGAAACATCAAAATAATAATGAACTTCTTAGCCAAACTGATAATGGATTGATTTAGATGTTAACAACATAATTTTAAGGAATTAAACATATAGAAATTTCAAAGATGGACGTGGTAAAAGTTCTGTGGTTGTTTTTGTTTCTTATCTCACTTGGTAAACAACATCTAGACTAAGTCCAAGAACCCGTGTGGTCTCAGTCCCAGAAGCTGCCCCCCCTTTCCCCATGTAGAAGGGGCAGCTTCTGTTGTGGTAGACAGCAGCAGGTAGAAGTCTGACTTGGTTCCTTGCTGGACTGGAGACTGGGGGAGTTTTGCTGGACGCTGACTCTTTACGTGGTAGGGTTGCCAGTCCTACGCCCAACAGTCATATTAGACCTAAACCTACGGCTTAAGTGGATTCGAACCACTAGCATCTATGGCACCACCGGGGATCGAACCCTGGTACCGAGCGCCAGAGCGCGCTAGTCATTCGACCATTCAGGCCCATAAGAGTTCTATTCAGGGGAATTATCATGGACAATGCCATTTTTTTTAAAATTTGAATGGATATTGATGGTGATTTAATACGATGGATTAATTTGATGGTTAATAGTCATTTTTTTAATTTATTTAAAATGAACTACTCTTGTAAGAATTTTCGCAATGAATGTTTGAGAACTGTTATGTTGTTATAAATAAATGTTTTCGTTAGTTTTTACTGATAATTTGATAGATTATGTGAAGTTGGTTAATAACGTTCTGTAGATTGTGATTGTAATCTCAATAACTTATTATGTTTTTATATTAAAAAAAACCTTTATTATTCACTTATTTTTTATTGTACAAATGAATTAATAAATATTGTTCTTTAGTGGTTGGTAATAATAATTTGATAAATTATGTAAAAGTTGATTAATAACATCGAATAGATAATGATTGCCAATCAAAAGAACTTTTTCTTCTAATGCAGCTGGCAAACATTTAGACAGTTGTCTTTGATGTTTTTAAGGTATGCGTTGCGTCGACGTTACTCATAGCACTACACAAGAGGTGCGTGTAGTTGATAATAAGCTACGGACTCGGAGTAACAATACCCCTGAAGCGCTCTATGATCATGTTAGACCGGGTACTATGGTTTAAAAAGTGGATTCGAACCACAGCCGCGACTTGAACCCAAAACCTGTGGTGCCAGAGCGCTAGCCACTCGGCCATCAGGCCCTTGTGGCAATATTTGTTATGTCCTTTTTCAATTGCTTCTATTAGATCACTCTCCCTATATATATCTTGTTCAAATTTTCAATCTTTTCTTTAATGATGAACCTTAATGAAATCATGAATATTCATCTTTAATGATATACTTTTTATTCATCTACTAAAAGTTCAAATAATTTTTTTTAGAATTTGTAATAGATGACACTTGAAGTTAACACAGTTTTTCAAATATTAATTCAGTAACTAAATTTAATTAATTAATTAAAATTTTTAGGTTTAAGTTGCATGTGGTGCCAGATAAATTTTAAAAATGAATGAAAACTATTTGTAATGGACTTTCTTCAATATAGTGGGAAAAAAAGTAGGAATTGACTTAAATTTTTTTCATATTACTTGTTTTATCAAGAAAAGAAACCTTTATTATTCATTTATTTTATTGTAATAAATGTTTTTCGTTAGTTGTTGTTGATAACATTTTGATAAATTATGTAAAGTTGGTTAATAACATCGAGTAGATGGTGATTACCAATCTCAATAACTTATTATGTTCTTTTTTTATTAAAAAAATAAACTTTATTGTTTACTTATTTTTGTACAAGCTAACTGCGTGGTATTCTAATTGAATACCATGCAGTTGAGAAGCTATTACAAATCCCGAACAATATAATTTTAATGAATTAAGCACATAGAAATTTACAAGAGAAACTGACGTGGTAAAAGTTTTATTCTAGAAATCATCACGGACAATGCCTTTTTTTAATTTGAAACATATTTAAAAGTAACTTTCTTTTGCAGGAATTTTCACAATGCATGTTTTTGAAAACATTTTTGAATATGATTTAATTAATAAATGTTTTTCGTTAGTTGTTTTGCTGATAATAGAGAGTTTGGACATACCGTATTTTTATAATACGGTTTTTTTTTTTTTTCTCCCTAGTGCGCATGCTCGTAGGAAACATTATTACAGATACGCATGCGCAATTTCAATGAGCATGCGCGCTAGGGAGAAAAAATACCGTATTATAAAAATACGGTATGTATAATTTGGATAACATCCATTAGATGGATATTACCAACCTTAATAACTCATTGTGTTCTTTTTTTTTATTAAGAAAGGAAACCTTTATTATTCACTTATTTTATTGTGCAAGTAATTAATAAATGTTTTTCGTTATTTGTTACTGGTAATAATATGATACATTATGTAAAAGTTGTTTAATAACCTCGGGTAGATGGTGATTGCCAATATCATTATGTTTTTTTATTATTATTAAGAAAAGGAACCTTTATTATTCACTTATTTTTATTGTACAAGTAATTAATAAATGTTTTCGTTATTTGTTACTGGTAATAATATGATACATTATGTAAAGTTGTTTAATAACCTCGGGTAGATGGTGATTACTTATATCATTATGGTTTTTTATTATTATTAAGAAAAGGAACCTTTTATTATTCACTTATTTTATTGTACAAGTAATTAATAAATGTTTTTCGTTATTTATTTACTGGTAATAATATGACATTATGTAAAAGTTGTTTAATAACTTCGGGTAGATGGTGATTGCCCAATATCATTATGGTTTTTATTATTATTAAGAAAAGGAACCTTTATTATTCACTTATTTTATTGTACAAGTAATTAATAAATGTTTTTCGTTATTTGTTACTGGTAATAATATGATACATTATGTAAAGTTGTTTAATAACCTGGGTAAGATGGTGATTGCCAATATGTTCATTATGTTTTTTTTATATTATTATTATTAAGAAAAGGAACCTTTATTATTCACTTATTTTATTGTACAAGTAATTAATAAATGTTTTTCGTTATTTGTTACTGGTAATAATATGATACATTATGTAAAGTTGTTTAATAACCTCGGGTAGATGGTGATTGCCAATATCATTATGGTTTTTTTTTTATTATTATTATGAAAAGGAACCTTTTATTATTCACTATTTTATTGTACAAGTAATTAATAAATGTTTTCGTTATTTGTTACTGGTAATAATATGATACATTATGTAAAGTTGTTTAATAACTTTAGATATAGATTATGCCAATATCATTATGGTTTTTTTTTTTTATTATTATTAAGAAAAGGAACCTTTATTATTCACTTATTTTATTGTACAAGTAATTAATAAATGTTTTCGTTATTTGTTACTGCAATAATATGATACATTATGTAAAGTTGTTTAATAACCTTGGGTAGATGATTGCCAATATCATTATGTTTTTTTTTTATATTATTATTATTAAGAAAAGGAACCTTTATTATTCACTTATTTTATTGCACAAGTATTTAATAAATGTTTTCCGTTAGTTGTTGTTGATAATATTTTGATAAATTAAGAAAGTTGGTTAACACAATCAAGTAGACGGTGATTACCAATCTCAATAACTCATTATGTTCTTTTACACTTATTATTCTTATTCGCCTACATTGTGCAAGTTAACTGCATGGTATTCTAATTGCATACCATACAGCCGAGAGAAGAAACTATTACAAATCCCTCCGGGCACCATTCTTCTAACCCCATCCTCAACCACCAATGTCAGGAGGTCAATTATTTCAATAATTAAAGCCCACAGCAGACACTCCAGCAGAATTGGCGGGGGTTCCGATACCAAGAGGAGATTCCATTGCACTTGCCAAATCTAGGCGCGCGGATTGGCGCGATTTGTGCGAGCTACTGTCACCTCAATCGGGCCTCTCGTTAAGATAATAAAGCTCCACAATCACTGGTAGTGCGCCAAAGTTAAAGGCGCACAGATTAGCGTGCTCCTGCTGCTTATCTGATGGACGAGGTTAATGAATATCCGGAGCTCAGCCAATGCTTCCGGATTCGAATTCGCGCCTGGCGAGGATGAAGTCTGCGTTTTGGAGCCAAGTCTGTCGATGTTTTGAAGATTGGGTTGGTCGGTGTCAGCAATAGCAGATTAATGCATTCGAAGAAGAAGAGGGATTATCTGTTTTCAAGATTGTTGGTTATTTTTAAAATATTGGTGGTGAATTTAGTATTATGTATTTTAGGGCAAGTATAGTTAAGAAAAATTGTTGATTATAAAATGAGTAATATAAGTTTTTATTGGCCTCGTGGGAAATTTTTATTTAACAATCAAGAGTTTATAATTAATATTAGATGAATTAAAATATGCATTTATTTTGTCATAAGTAATCGGAATTAAATAAGTAATAATATTTTATTTATTAAATAATAATAATGTTGTTTTCCAAACTAAATTACACAAAATGTTCTATTAATGTTTTAAAAATATTTTTTTTTTTTCATTTTATTAATAATATATCTCAGAAAGTAAATTAATTATTTATATAAACTAGATAGCCTAATCATATAAAAACAAACTTATAATTATATATATATATAAACTATTAATAATTATTATTTAATCAATAATAAAATTATTATTGATTAAATAATAGTAATGTTGTTTACCAAAGTAAATTAAGCACAAATGTACTATTAATGTTTTTAAATTTTTTTTTTTTCATTTTATTAACAATGTATCTTAGAAAGTAAATTAATTATTTTTATAAACTAGCTAACTTAATCATATAGTATACAAATTTTATAATTATGCATATAAATTATTAATTATTATTATTCAATAAATAATATTATTATTTATTAAATAATGGTAATGTTGTTTTATCAAAGTAAATTAACATAAATGTACTATTAATATTTTAAAAATTTTATTTTATTTTATTAATAATGTATCTTATAAAATAAATTAACTATTCATATAAACTAGATAATCTAATCAAATAATTTACAAACTAACAATTATGCAAATTACTATATTTTAAGCTCCAATTTGAATTATTTTTTAAAAATCTCTATATATATTGTAGAATATATAATACAAGTTATTCAATAATAAATACAAAGTAAAACTCGAAAGATGCAAAACTTCAAAGTTGAAATCGTACTTCTTTTCCAAAGTTTCTAGATAGACTGGGGGGGAAAAAAAAAAAAAAGAAAAAGAATTTTTTTAGACTGAATTTTTTTCCACCAATTTTTCGACGGATTTTTTTCTCACCAAGTGACCGTTTAGTTTTTTATTGAATGGCTTTTGTTTTGAAACTGCTGTGATGAAATTTAAATCTCCTGCAGGATTCTAGATCCAGCAATGTCGAAAAGTATCGGTTTTCAAAGTTCCGAGAAGATTCCCTGTAACATCTCCATATAAATTCAATCCTACAGAAGCGTGAGGAAGCTAAATTTCTTCAAAGCTTACTTCAGCTACTAACTAATAACTAACTAAAGCTTACTAAACTAATTTTTTTATTAAACTTAATATTGATGGTATTTGATGAACTGATTTTTAAAACAAATATAGTGTCTGCAATATACTTAAAAATGATAAAAGTTATGTACATTATTTATTATTAGTCCTGTAGTATTTGCCTATAAATTGTTGAATTGTAAGGATTGTAATTGATAAATTGTAAGGATCTATAAATTGTTGAAATTCAAATTAATTTTACAAAATTAAAAAAATTTGATTAATTTGATTAACTTTTGACTTACAATAGGCACATTCCAAAAAAGTGATATTGTGAAAATCGCTCGAAAATATTTTTTAACTGAGAAAATGTAAGACAATTGATTTTTTTAATTGAAAAACCGACGATAAAGTATTTGGAAAAATCTGTGAAACTCTTTATAGTTAATAATTATTTATAAGTTTCGATCTTCTCCTGAAAAATATTACTTTTAGCATTCTATCATGAATTATATAAAGATGGGATAAGAAGTTTTATTTTGAGCATCAGGGCTGAGGTTCAGTCCGCCTCAAGCTTTGTTGTAGACACTGTTTCAAAAACAAAGGGACTTGATGGCTTTTGTGATGTTCAGCATCTTGTCTCGTGAGTCGGATTACCTGGTGGGAGTTTTGCAGGTTTTCTCCCCTACGATATGCAGGTGCATAGTAAAATTCCCTCTAAAAGTCCTCCCGGTAGTCACTGCTCTCCTTATTCAGTGATACAGAGCCAAGTAAGACTTCTACCTAAGGGTGCTCCATCACAACAGGATTATCCCTTTCCATCTATCTGCTGAGTAGATTACTCATGGGATGTCCGTGTCCCACTGCAGGACACTAAGGATTACAACAACAACAGGTTTGATTTGTCGCTATACGGTCCTTTTGTGCACACTTTGGGTTAATTAGACCGGACCTACGGAACAACAACAGGAGCATTGGTTCCAATTTGCGATTTGTGATGCATTTCAACAAAACAACTACTTGAGTAGAAGTGAGATTAATATATATATATTTAATTACAAAGAAATTTTCTGTTGTGACTTCCTGACAATTAAAATATCAGTTCATTTTGAGAGTAATATAGTGGTAAAATTTCTTTATTCTCAAATGATTCACTACGGCATCATTTCAACGGCTATACATTAACATATCATGCATTTTGCTGCTCAATAACTTCAAAAACTTTTAATAAGATGAATTTTAAGATGTAAATACTGAAGTACCTTTAATAAAAAACTTACTTCGTAGTGCAGTGTTGAGATATTATTAAAATTCTGTGTTACCTTTAACATTTACGAACGAATCAATGTTTAAAGTAACTTTCTTATTAAAATTCCAGTTACAGTTGTAAATGTACGAAAAAAAGTTGTTTATTGATGATCAAAATGCCTCACTGATGTAAAAATAAATTGAACTACTTTGAGATCTCACTCTTTTAATGTGAACACGAAAAGTGAAAAAATATTTCACGCCAGATGTTATCCGATTGGAATATTATAATTCCCTCATTTGTATACGAAAATAAAAATATTCTGCTCTGAGATTTCAAATAAATTGACTCCTTCTAAACTAGATAAAATATCAAACTCTAATAGATTTGTTTATATTTATATTCTGATAGTGCCAAATGTGCACTGCAAGAATGATTCAACGATTGCTAGAGTTTTAATGAATGCAATTTTGCTATCGCAGTTTTAATACTTTCTCTTTAAATTAACATATTTTCATTTCTTGTGGAAATTTTCAGCTAGATAATAATGTCCAGAACAAAATAATAAAATCATATTTTTGTTCAAAATCATTATATTAGGGTATATAATGATGACATAAAAAAATCATTTTTTTAAAGTCCACATTGAAAAATAAAAACGTTATTCCTTTTATTAGGATTTCATTTACATAAAATAAGAAATTTTGTTAGATTTTTTTACTGTAAACATAAATTATTTTCAATTCATTCCAGAAAAATTTCGATTCTTTTAATTGTTGTTTGATTTTTTTTTTTATAAATTCTGATGTGTACTTCATTCAAATGATCCATCATATTAAAGTTCAATTTGCAAAAATATATGATACTGCTAAATTAAATGAAATAAACTTAAATGTTTTTTTTCTATAACAGTTTTAATTTATTATAATTGCTATGCATATTCTTCATAGTGATATAATTTTAAATTAACTAATTAATTATATATATATAATATAATTAATTATTAAATAAATTATATATATAATTGTATTATTATTATTAAATTATTAATATTAGGTGAATATTATAGGAAATACACTTTTATTATTTGAATCTATACATTTAATTTTCATTATCATCAAAAGAAAAATTATTATCAAAAAACAGCAACAATTGGTACAAAAATGCATACACTAACTCCTGGCTCTACAGCTCATGGTGCTGTAGGGCCAGGAAAGAAGGCACTTTCTTATTATCAGATTTCGAGACAGGAGATATTTACAGAGTAGAGTTGTGAGCCCTACCCCGAACAGTCATATCAGACCGGCACCTACGGTTTAAAATAATATTTATTTGTTCCGTAATATTTTATTTTGAATATTCTAAATCAAGAATGTTAATTGTATTACAGATTGACACTAGATCTCAAATATTACTAAAATAAAAATACTAGTATAAATTCAGCAATTTAAAGTTTTACATTTAATGCATTTTCTTGGAATATTTCCAGACTGCTATTATTTTCTTTTTAATGGCAGTCTGGAAATATTCTAAGAAAATTGCTGCTGTGATTGTGAGCAATTCGGAGAAAGTAGGATATTCGGAGAAAGTGTGATATTCGGAATTGTGATATTCGGAGAAAGGCATTAAGTTTGGGAAAATTACCAGTAAACATTTTAAGCGGAAACATAAAATGTATTGACATATATATTTTTAATTTAGAATATTATAAAGATTAAAGAAAATGAATTACTACAAAAAAAATTTTCAAATACCTATTAAATGACAACATATTCAATAACATATTAAATGACATTTATACTATATTAATATTCAGTAACATTTCTATGTAAGAGCAATATAAAATAACATTAACTAAAGAATATTATTATAGAATCTTGTAAATTATTTATTAGTTACATTTAATTCCTTGAAACCTTATTGAAGAAATCCTATGAATTCTTATTCCTTCAATAATAATTGAAGGAATCCTTATTCCGTGAATCTTTATTGAAGGTATCTCATGAATCCTTATTCCTTGAACCTGTATTGAAGGAATCCTATGAATCCTTATTCCTTGATTTCTTATTGAAGGAATCCTATAAATACTTATTCCTTGATTTCTTATTGAAGGAGTTCTATGGATCCTTATTACCCTTATCCTTATTAAATTATTGGTTACATTTAATTCCTTCCTTAATTTCTTCCGTTAGCTAATTAAACGTCCAATCAATTAACGAATTTATGTGTAAGAATTATATTTATTTTTAAAAAAGTTTTCTATTTTATTTTCCTGCATTAATATGCAAGAAAATAAAAAATAAAAAACATTTGGTAAATATGTGTAATTTTGCTGCATTTTAGTTGGGTATAATACCAAAATATTAATATAAATTCTAATAAATGTAAGAAACAAAATTTAGATTTTTTTTTTTCACACTTTTAAAGAATTTATATTTAAAATATTGAAAAAAATAAAAAGATCTGAAATATGAGCAAGTAAAATGAGGTACACAAAGAAGAAACCGAGCAAAAAAAAAGATTTAGTTTCTTCTAACATATGCCTTCTAGCCACCAATTTTTTCGAAAAATTTTCATTCTAAGTCTATTGAAGTTAAACTGAGCGGTACAGTGAAAGAAAAAAGTTTCTTTGACGGTGTTGGTGGTGAAAAATCACACTTTATGTTGACAGATGTAAACATCTCCAATACCACCAACTTTTGCACCTAAAGCGTCGAATTGCATTCTTGTTGACAGAAATGAAACCGTTCTCGACTTTCAATTTAACGGCAGAACACCAGAGAGAACTACAAATCTTTTTTTTTTTTTCTTCTCTTTGAATCTCGAAAAGTATTTCTTTTTCTTTATGTTCTTTAAAATGTAGTTCCTTTTACTGCATTTTTTTCTTGTTCATTTAAAAAAAAAATGGCATTATACTTTAAAAAATCTTTCAAGGTGCTAAATTATTTAAATATTTTTTGGATTTAACTAAATTGCTTTAGTCAGCAAGTTCAGAAGAAAAACTAGTTGATTTAAAATGTTGATTCTAATTTTAAAGTACTACGTCAGACAAATATTAAAGTTGATTTTTCTAAATGAAATATTTTTTTTATTTATTGATAAAATAAGTATTTCATAAAATGATAATTGTAAACTTTGATCTTAAAAATCAGTTAAAATTAACAGTTGATTTTAAAATATACTTTTAGATCTTTTATCATTGATTTTATCTTCATAATTTGCAAAAGAAAATATTTTATTAATAGGCAAAATTATTTATATAAACATTAGCGAATAAATTTTCATTTTATAAAATGGAAATTATCATTCTAAGGTCTACTCTGAATACTGCATAATTCCAGATTTATTAATTAAATATATTAGAGAATATTTATAAAGTACTAGAGTTCCTATCATTTAGGTTAGCAATTTTAACATTCGCCGTTTATTTATTTGCAACCACTTATTTTAAAGTAAAAATATATTTACTGAAATTTATTTAGTACTCTACTGAATATTTAAAAAATATACATAATTAAAAAAATTATAAAAAATTTGTTAATTGATTTTTATTATCGTTTTGTGTACACAAAAAAATTAATTTTCTACTTACTCAATGCAATTTCAAATCAAAAACGAATTAGTTTCACATATATAGAAAAAAAAAATGATAATTTCTGACTTTGTATTCATTGTAAATGAATTTGACAGTAACTACCAAATATTTTTAGCATAAAAATATTCGTACTAAAAGACTGAGTAGAAATTTCTTCAATTGTGATTTCCAATACTCTATTAAAATGCTTTTGAAAATTCTGAAACTAGATATTAAAAAAAAATCATTATTTTTATTATTATGTATGTAATATTTTATTATGAGATCTATCTTTATATGTATAGGATTACAAAGTCCACCAACCTACATTGCATTAAAACTGATATTAGATAATGTAATTACGAGACTTCTATTATAAATTTATGGAACTAATTAAAGTAATTAACTTATAGAAATTAATTAAATTATTATTATTTCTATTATAAATTAAAAAGTACCAGAGGGCCAGACTTAACGTCTTGAAATGAAGTCAAAATAGGAAAAATACTTAATGTTCTGATTTCTCACAATTTGCATCTTCTTTTTCAATCTCATTTTCGTTATAAGTATACTTAACAAAGACACTCCTTGTACTGCGCTGAAGAAACAGATGTTGAAATACTATTGCAGATAGTGGGTAATTAAAAAGTACTCAGAGACAAGATTAAGTTTAAAGGCCCCACTAAAAATTACCAAAAATAACAATTTATGATACACCAAAACACGTAACAAATAATAAACTACTGGCAGACTTAGAAAATATAACAAGTGACAACAAATTTTTTTAAAAAATTTCTTTCAAAATCAAAGGAAGAAAATAATATTGCAACGATTGATTATTGCAATTTCACCAGGAGCTTTCAAAACTCTTTTTTTAAAATAGGCAAATTAGATATTAACTGACATATATGCAACATCAAACAATTTTACAATGTACGAAGATCTTTCAACTGTTAGAATTTTGGACATGCACAATATCAATGCCTAAACAAAAGACCTTAATGAGCCTTTTGCTTATTAAGCATACATATTCACCCACATCATTCACAAATTATAAAGAGGCATCTCAGCTATAGCCACAGTAATGAGGTCTGGTGTAGTAACAGTAATATTCCATTTTCAAAACTAATTAAATGAATTATATATAGATATATATACATATATAATTATATAAGGGATATATATATATATATAATTCATTTAATTAGTTTGGGAATGCTATGAATATGTATGTTTAAAAGACAGAGTGTACATATATATATACTCTGTCTTTTAAACATGCGAATACACAAATTCAGGTTAAAAATGTACAAATAGATAAAAAGGTACAAGGTTATACATAATATAACCTTAAGTCAGTACATATATTAAGTTTTCTTTTATCGACTTATTTTTTTTTTTTATTTATATAAATATGTTAAAATGGCAATAATCTAGAGCTTTAAAGATTCTTGTGTAAAATATTAAGGTTAATAAAGGATTATGTAATTATGTAATAATTAGCATATTAATTCAAATAAAATTTTATTTTAATTTATAACCTTCACGTTTCTCCCTATTTGCTTTTTTTTTTTTTGCCGTTTTAAAAGCCTAAAATAGAATAGTTGAACTATCGAAATATAAAATAAAAAAAGGAAAGAAAGCGTTTGGAAAAAAAAGCTTCCAGGAAGCTCGGAATGATGGCCTGCAGACCCAAACAGAAGAAAACAAAAAAAACTCTTGCCAGCTTAAAAGATTCTCTCACCGTATCCTGACAGAAAGGGAAGCATTGTTGGTCAGTCATCTCTGTGTCCGGAAGTTGTTGATAAATTGCTTCATTTGGTATTCGGAAGTTGGATTTTAGTGGGTGTCGCCTTTTAAGGAAAGAGGGAAAAGCTATTTTAAAATTTGATCGCATTCTGAAATCAGAACGAAGAAGCTGGAAATAGAAAGAGGTAAAAAAAATTCAGGAATAAGAACAAAAAAATCCCTTTGAAGATAAATATTAAGTGTTTTTATTAATAAAATTAGTTTCATTATTTGATACATATAACATGAACAAGCAGATATCCTTGATAAAGCAAGCATTTTAGACAGCAATGCTGATTTTTTTCGATATCTAGTTTTATTTAATAATTCTCTGTTAGAGAATTGGCAATAGGGTTAGCCATCGCAATACAAGGCCATCATAATACAAGGCAAAAAATTGCTACAAAAGTTTTTATATTTAAAGTCTTACAAAAACCTTCCTTCCTTGATTCTTTCTAAATTATATTTATAATTTTTTTCAAACTTACAGGTATGCAGTATGATGGAATTTAATAATATTCAGTTAGAGACCACATGATAGTATTTTCAGTCTTATAAGGGAAAATAAAGCTGAGAACTCGAATCTTCCGTATGTCATCCTTTAGATTAGGCATAATTTGTTTTCAATATCAAAATTCATTTCTCAAAAATAGCTTAAATAAATTGTTTATTAGAGGATTGGTCAAAATACTGGAGATATAACAAAACAAAGCAAAAAAATTTTTTTTTTTTTAATTGTATTGCAATGGTTTTAATTCCTGTTATCAATTCTTTATATCATACCTGAAAACCAAATCTAAAATTTCCAAAAAAATATTAAAATTCTTTCTAAAGAAGAAATTGTAGTTACATTCTCAACAAACATCAAATATTTAACCTTTAAAAGATGATTTTTGCTCCTATGGAGTAACGGAAAACCATTTCATTAGGCAACTTACAGAATCACTGTATCTTAAAATGCCTTCTCAGCATTTTTACTTTCAGTGGCCCATAAATATAATTTAAAACTCATGAAACTGATGAAAAATTATCAATTTAACAAAATTTATGAAAGGAAATGAGAAAATTAATCGTCCAAAGTAGGCATTATCCTTTAAATGTTAACCGCATCCTTTCCTTATCTTTAAGTAATATTTTGTTATTTCATACTCCGTATACTGGATATTGTCATAATATTTGTGTACCATAGTTTATAATCATTGTTTATTATTTCTGTAATGCATGTATATCGTTTTATTTATTGTTTATGTTAGTTATAGAATATCATATATTATTTTTATTTAAGATTTCAACATATTTCTGTAATTACATAACTGGGATAATTTTAATTAAAACTTTTTATAATCTATTTTCCACTTTTGACATTTTTAGCTAGTAAAATTATACAAGGATAAGATGTGGAGTAAATTAAAGTAAAAATGTATTTCTTAAAACAGAAGTCATTCAATGATGTTATTATGTCCTAATATGAGATCTGTGATATCACCGAATTGTGAAGCTGTTAAATAAAATCAAGATTTCTGATACATGGATAGAGGATTGAGGGCCGAGTTATTAGCGCTCTGGCGGTCGGTGCCATATGTTTCGGATTCGAGTCCCGGTTGTTGTAGTGGTTCGGAATCCACTTTAAATGTTAGGTCCCGATCTAACTATAGAGCGTTGGGCATAGGGATGGCAACCCTACCCTGTAAAAAGAAAACATCTCCTGCCAGGCAGACGGCCTCTAGTGTCAGGGAATTGGTTAATTAGTAATACGTGGATTAAAATATATATTTCAAAACATAAAAACCCTTCAAATAATAAAAAACTCGTTTCAACTCCTGAAGAATTTATAATTTTATGTATTTTGATGAAATTCCTGATTGAATGAAATTCCTTCCTTCCTTTCACTGCATCGTCAAAAACACACTGGAAGATAATACAGTTTGCAACTGTCTAATTGATTAAACTAAAATTAACAATGAATGTTGTAAATGAAAGTTTTACAGAAACAGAGACTTTATTACAATTTTTGTTGGCATTTCCTTCCTATGGTATTTTGTTACATTTGATTGTTTTCTTATAATATTATGACTAACTGTGGTGTAGATGGCTGTAGTTATTGAACATTAGTAGGTTTATAGTATTATGAAAATTGATATAACGAGGATTTTCGTTATTAACATCAGTTCAGTGAAAAGAACGTTCTTTTGCTGAACATCGGTCGCATTGATGAACATTGGTTGATTCTGAACATTAATTGATTGATGATTACCACGAACAACTAACCGACGGGCGATAAAGGCAGGACATTGTCTTCCGCGAGAGGTTTTAGGGATAATGCTCGGCATTTGAACGTTGTATGGTGTAAAATCTGAAAAACTCCCACCAGACAGTAGGGCTATCTATGAGAGGCATTTTAATCATCATGTTTGAAAGCGGTGATTGCAATGGAAGACCCCCTCCGGATTCGAACAAGGCTTTTCTTGAACGCCTTGGCCATGATTTATTCCTGGGCCACTAGTCAGGCAATTGTATATTTACACACGTTAAGTTGAAATTCGCGAGGAGATTTCAGTTCTTTAATTTTTATTTTAAATTTTAAATTTTTTTGGTTAATTTTAATCAACATGCAAGTGGCTCTTGTACACCAAAATTTTAAAAACAAAATTTTACAGAGAGAAATTAACATATTTATTTAATTAAAAATAATTAGTAAAATTTTTTTCTCCGAGTGGAAAATGGACATTAAAATTAACTTTCCATTTCATGTAATTTATTTAATATATATATATTTTTTTTTGCTAAATATTTTGGAAGATAATAGATTTCTAAATGTCTGGTCTTATATGTATTCAAATTTAGGTTATATATCTATGGTGTTATATGTCTTCAGAACTAATTGGCCTTCTTCTTAAGTACATAGAAAAGAATGTCCTTTCGTTGGGCTCGAAGAGGAGGTTCCGTTTCTCAAATGCCAAATTAATTCATTGAAAATTGTGGTTACAATGTAACAAGCTCCTAGTAACTTTAAATCTGTTTCATATCTACCACTTTAGTCAACTACCTGGCAATCGTAATTGTTATGAATTCACAAATTTTAGAGGAAACTCATGTAGATTAAATATATAAGGCATCATCAAATATAGATGAATAAATATAGAAAAGTTTGAAAATAAAATAGAAATAGATTGTTAGTTTTCAGAAGATAATCCACAAGTCGTGCCTCAAATAAAACAATTTAACGTAATTAATGTGTCAGCTTTGTAATTAAATTATTTGTTTAATAAAATTGTGTAATCTTGTTTAAAGTTGGTTAAATGTTCTCTCTATACTTGACGTAAACTGTATACATTGTTCGTGATTTTAATTAAATTTTCTTTACCTTGGATGACATATTTTGAACGTGACTTCAAATTTTCAACTTTGGATTGTTTAGCAACTGTTATTTGATAAAATCATTAAAAATTATGTTTACAAATCGTTGTCTGAGTGACTTTGGGTCTTTTAAATAATTTTAAAGAGTATTTTTTGGTAGCAAAACACTTTTGCAATTTAATGCTAATAAGTAAGTTAGTTATAAGTAATGGTTTCATAATAAAAATCGGGGTAATACATTTTTCTGAATTGTAACTAATTTATACAGTAATTTGATTTTTATGAGCTTTTATTATATTTAAAATCCTGCTTATTAAACTATTTTTATTAACTTATTAAATTATTTTTATACATGCTTATTATAAGCTTTTATGATATTTAAAGATTTTTTTAAAATGAATCTTTTTATAAATCGTTTCATGTGTTCTTGAACTGCTGAAATAATAATTTATTAGTCATAAATCGATTCAGTGAATTAATAAATTAAAGTAATTTATCATCGCTTTTACACCTGTGATACTTGAGACACAGGTTGGAATAGTCAGGCACAAACACCACACACATATAATTAGAAATGTACAGTATTTAATGCATTTAAAGACATATAATTATATATTCGTGGAAGGATTCCACTTCTAAGCCGAAAAATAGATACTCAGATACGTGCTGGATGAGCGAAATATACTTTTTCTCCGGTTGAGAGTCTCTAGACCAACTGTTACGCAGGATTGCGTTGAATATATTTCCTCTCGGGATGAAAGATTATAAACTAAACGTATAAACTAAACGTCGGGGGTGAAAGATTAAAAAGCTAAACGGGTTGCTCTGTACTTCCTCTCCGTTGAAAGTCTGGAGGCCAACAGAATATTTCTCCTGAACGCCATAGGGGGAAGCTCTTGCAATGAGTAGGATACATGGTTACAGTATTGATTAGTAGTATTAGAATAATTGAATATTGATATTGATACATAAGAATAGTCGTAATAACGAATAATTTTTAATATATGGGGTTGGGGCTAGAGTTCTATTTATGTATGCCACAAACAGCCTATCGAATGGTACTGAAGGAATTCATTACCTTCTGGAAGAGTATGCCCCACATTAATAAATAATAGTAAATGAGATGGCTGAGACTATCAAGTTCTCTATATGAAAGTGTTATATGAGAGAAAACTCTCGAATATTCCCACTAAGCGGTCTCATGGTCTAAGTGAGAATCTTACACAGACTGCAGCAATTGCTATTTCATCTTATTTCTGACAGCAATGACTGGAGGTTGTCTTGAATCAGGCACAGTAATTCTATATTGATTATTTTAGGTAACACAAAAAAATTACTGTTCTTTACAAAAATGTTAAGTTACTTATTAAAATGTTAAATTATATATTAAAATAATAACTTTAGTGCATTCTCATTTTTAAAGTTACTTAGGGCAATAGTACTAATGGCAATGGTTTGTATGGAAATTTTTTCAGTGGATTATAAAATATTTTTAATGATTGTTTTGTCTTTGCGCTAATTTACTATAATATAATATAATTCTTTGCCATTTGATGTATTTATGCGGAGAAATTCTCATACAATTAAAATATCCAAAAGCAAAATAGACTTAAATATCTTACTTTTTGAAATCAGGAAAGAAAACTTTTCATTTTTTTACAAAATGCATAAAAAAAATTTGAAATAAGTTTCTGAAACCATTTTCTAACAAAAAGTTATCTATTTAAGTTAAAAAGAATTTTATGTAAAAGTTTTGTATCTAACATTTTTATTATTTTTTTTTATTTAAATTTTTTATTGACAGTAACATTTTTTCTTGTGTTTGATAGACATCATCTTAATGAATGCTGCAGAATTAAATATGAAAACTGTGTTAATTCGAAACTTTTCGAATATTTAATAAATGATAATCTTTACAACGGCAGTGAAGGTAATCTTTACAAACAATTTTCTCTAATCACGAATTAATTTAGTTAATAATCTTTACATTTTAATAACATAAAGTTTCAAATATAAAAATCGAAATTTAATGATTGATTTTCTTTATTTTTGTGTTTTACGTAAAAGAAGTTGTTTACAAATTTGACGATAAATAAATAACAAAAGGAAATCATTACTCTTCTTAATACAATGTGATTACACTTACATACTCAAAGCACAAAATCCATGACTTTGTTGAAAATTCGAAAAATAAGCACATCTTTAATGAGTTGCAATTAATAAGAGTGCTTCTTTATTCTGTTTGAATTAATAGAAGAACCTCATTAAAATGTTAGAATTAAAAATCGCACTATTTTAATATGTTAGAAGTCGATTTAAGTTTAACGAGAACAAAACCAATTTAGCCAATTGTAAGAATAACAATGATAGCAAGTAGTTAAATTATATACGTCAATTTTCAGTTTTAAGGAAATATAAGATAAAATATCCATGAGATCATAATTGGTGTTTGTGGGTTAAGTATCTCCTCTTCAGCTTTCATATTTCTTCTAAATATGACATATCATATCTCATTCATCATCGCATACATCACAATATCATTTCCTTATACGAAATAATTAAAAACCACTTAATGATACTAATAACTTAATTAATTTATTAAATAATTAATAATTTAATTTAAAATACTAATTTCATTATAATAAGCATTGTTTATCATATAATACAGCGAAATGTACTCATAAAACCAATTTAACCTGACTTATGTGGTTATTTTCTTTTAAAACGCAATTTTTAAAAACTATTATTTTTATGTGAGTGTTATTAAATTCAGTATTTTTTAAATCTTGAAGTAAAAGATTTTATAAGTGGATAAATAAACTCTTAAGTTACTATGTCTCCAACTGCAATCTCTAACGGTAACAGAATCTTAATACCTTAATCTTAATAAGCATATTCTTATCTAAAATGAGAATATGAAATCTTGATTTATATTTCTGCTACTTTAAGTAATCGGTGAGAAGTGTAATAGACTTTTCAACTGTTATCTAAAATTAATCTTCGTACGCTCTCTGCTGAGTTTATTACAAAGACACATAACTTAACTATCTGTGGTAAAACAACGAAGAAATATTCCTCCATCTACAGATCTTCATAAAGCACGATAGAATCCATCCACGAGTTCGGGACTATGTTAATTACGTTGATTAAATAAGCGGTCTTTTATTAAAAAGACATATGTCAGCACAGAACCACTACATGGTTGAAATCTCCAGTTTCAGCAATCGCAACTAAATTTTGGTTTATGCCATGAGGATTAATTTAAGCTGTAGTTAAAATCTGGAGCGATGGCTTGTCACTCCTTAATTTGAATCTATGGTACGAGGCAATTAATTTAACTGCCCTCTATGTAACTGTGGTGCTAAAACAGGCTTGTTGGTGGTTAGCAGTTGTTAGCAAATGGTTGCAATTTCCGATTACATAGACAGATATAGGAAGAGTGGCGTCTTAAGGTTAACTACTGGGGGCATTGGTCACCCTGTCCGAAGGGCAGACAGATCTTGACCCAATAGGATGACAAAAATAACGTGAATGGTTAAGCGTGAAATAGTTTGAAATAATTATAGGGATTAATTAAGATGTCATGCCAATTTATTAATTTATATTTTACTTGCAAATTTATTGCAAATTGAATTTGCATGGAAAATATGTTTTATCGACATAGTGACATTAAATTTTCTTAACAATTTGTAAATGATATCTTAATTTCAATAAATGGGTTGTTTTTGTAATTATTTTACATTGAAATATCTGGAAGTATTCCATTCAAATTAAGAACTTTTGAAGTAATACAAACTACTGCGTAATATAATGAATAGCACCACTTTGTAAGTTAACGTTGTTCTTAGTACAGGAAAAATTGGAATAAATGTTTTTTTTGTTGTTGTTGTCAAATGCCTCTCATCTGAACTTTATATTAAAAAAGAAAAATATCTTAAAAATCTTTGTAGGCAGATGCAAACATTTTATCACAATCATAAGAAGATCAAATCTTTTAAACTTCAACTCCTACTACAATCATAAAAAAACTTTTTACAATTATAGGAACATCGTAGAACTACAATCATAGGAAGGTCAAATATTTTAATAAAATGTTAATAAAAATCATATTTAGATATTGTTTAACCTTATTTTATATTTTAAATAGTACATTACGATCTCGATATCATAGAGTTTTTTATATAATTTCCGCTTGAACAAATTTCCAATGAAATGAACCATGCCATACCTTACGAAAAACACTAGTAAAAGCCAAGAGTATCAATATTTGAGTAAATGAAAATAACATATACCTAGGGAATTTCACATATTACGAATAGGCAGTTTATTCACTAAAAGATACTTTTATTTACTAAAACAACGTAGTTAAAGCCAAACCCAAGGGAAAATTCTTCATCCATAAGTAATTCAACTCTGATTGGCTCAAATTTAATTATAGGAGGGTAATGTAAATTTATAGTACTTTGTTCTTGACTGAATCTGATATAAATTTACACGAAAATACAAAAAGCCCTTGAAATTCGCTTTTATCACTTCCTCATATTGTCCCGACTTCAGTATTATCCCAAAAATTTTTTAATTCTAAATTTAAATTTTTTTCTTGCAATATCTTCAGATAATTGGACATTTTTTTATATAGTTATATAGACTGGAATGATTTGATAATTAGCACATTATGTTTTCAAACCACGAAAAAGGGTTTCTTGGTTCAAAATCTAATCTTACTAAAGCCAAAATCTTCCAATGGTAATGGAAAATGTGATAAATATGTAGACTAGAATGTAACTGTAGAGTAGAAGGTAATAGCTCCCCAGATAGCTTTCCTAGAGACATTCGTTCAAAACTGTGATGGCACAGTTTAAGAGTAATCAAGCAAAGTCCGTTCCCTGAATAATACTACAATTTAATACATCTCTATCGCTCTAAGGTAAATGACATTAGTTTAAAAATATACTACATTCAAAAACAACCACAACAATTTAAATACGTTTTCGAACTTGCAAAATTAAAAATTCTTATTTATACTATTTATTATGAATAAAATAAAGTATGTCTTATTTTACAGGTTTCAACTAAAATTTTATTTCTGTAAAAACAAATATTAACTGGAAATTTTACTCATTTTTATCAATGATACATCATAAATCATGAAAATCTACAGGATAGTACGATGGAAATTAGAAAAAAATAGAAAAAATTTTTTTTTCAGAGATTTGATGATTTTTTTTAAGCTTTTATTCTATAACAAAAACAAAACAAAAAAAAAAAAACAAAGATTTGCACAATTTTTTATATTATGTTTTTTTTTTTTCAAATGAACAGTAATTGAGTAACTTGTTTCATTCATTAAAGAATTTTAAGAAATTTTTAAAATATTCATTGAATTTATGAATTTTTTGCGCGAATATTTATAAAATTATATCGATAAAAAATTTTGTTTTTAAATCATATTCAGTCTTATCTAAAACAGAACTGTTATTATTTTTATTCAGAATGGCATATCTATTTTGAAGAAATATTGAAATACATAACAATTATTTCATATTAAATATTTAAAAATATTAAAATCACTATAATACGAGTATTTCAATTAGAACTAAAAATAATTTTAGTAAATTTATCAATTTCTTTATAATTACTATGAAATATTTAGTTAAAAACAATACTGATAAAAATCTAAACAAATAAAACAATAGATAATTCATTGCATTTTAACAATTTTATAAATCAATCATTATTATGATTTAAATTTATTTGAAAAGTTAATTTAGGTGTACATGGGATTTAGTTTTTAGAAGAAGAATTTCAGAAGAAATATTTTTTAGCTATTCTAATTTTCTATGTATAAATTCTTATTATCTATTTCCCAAGACACCTAGTGCTGTTACTAAGACAAGACTTAACTGTATAGCCAAATATATATGCAAATTTAATTTCCTCCCAAGCTTTTAATGCGTTGTATGCAGTACTGGAGTTGTTATGAACGCAATCCATCTCAACTGTACAGTTTTGGACGGATATATTCATGGCTGACATTGATGTGGGAATTTCAATTATTACCTATTGACAGTTTATTCACCATTTGTTAAAAGATAATTTAAGCTGTAAATTAATAAGGATCTTCAAATTTTTTAATATTTTTTGGAAGGTTACAGATTTAATCATAAATTGATATTAATCATTTATATAATTATAAGGCATTGTTTTTAAAAAAATTTAAGCAGATTTCCATCACAAGTAACGGTTTTCAATACAATTTTGTATTTAAAATTTGCTTTCACCCATGATGTTTATTTTTTCAATTGTTCCTTAATAATGTCAGTTAAAAATAGCAGGACAAGCAGATTTTCTCATTAAAAATCATCAATTTTCTGTCATGGGATTTTTGTCCAATTGTTTCTTAATTCAATCAATTAAAAATAACAGACTCGGAAAAAGACAGATTTTTTTTTAATTAAAAGATCACCAATTTACTGTCATTCACACTGTATATTGTTCAATTGTTTTCTTAATTCATTCCATTAAAAATAACAGATTCGGAGAAAACAGTTTTGTTTTTTAATTAAAAACTCACCTATTTGTTGTCACTCATGCAGTTTATTGTTCAATTGTTTTTAATTCAATCAATTAAAAATTACAGACTCCGAGAAGACAGGTATTTTTAATTAAAAGGTCACCGATATATTGTCACCCATGTTACACTACTTTTTAAATGTTATTTTTATAAGAAAATTTATATTCATAACTTGTTTTTGTCTAAAATAGTGTTCACGTACTTTTTAATAATTCATGACACATTTTTTTATTTCTACATAGTTTCTAATAAAAAAATTCCAAAAAAATATATCTTGAATAAGAAGGATGTTTCAAAACTTATAAAAACAACTATTCTTTACTACACGGAAGTAATTGTTCTGTTGTACAGGTAAATGTTTGAATATTTTAACTTCTACCTAATTAGAAAATTATTCTTGTTCATTAATTTTTATTACTTAAAGAAGACAATGTCGACAATCATGTCTTTTTAACAGGATATTGGTACTCTTTTCCGCATGTTCCTTTTTTAACGTCAATTTTTTCGTAGCAATTATGTTTTGAAACTTGACATAAATATGTTTTGTTACCTTTAAATTTTCTGATATTCATATATTATGAATAAAAGTGTTTAAAAAAATATTTGTGTAATATTTATTTTTATGCAATTCATATTTATTATGGAAAAATTGATGAAAAATGCCCTATTATTATGCTGTTAAAAATGTTTAACAAAAAATTGTAAAAAAATTTTTCCTACATGTTTTAGAAAAATTAATCCATATCAGAATTAATTGTATATCAATTTCAAATAACTAATAAATAAATATTTATTTAATACGATTCTTTTAAAGTTTTTAATAATTATTAAATTAATCTTTTTATTGATAATCCTTTTTGCATTATATAACAGAAAAAACATTGCATTAATATTTTTGAATTCATTTATTTTACAAAAGATATAAAAATTAACATTTTTAAAACAAACTAAGATTATTTTATATAATAATTACTTATATTAATGCTTAAAGACTTTAATAAGCTTTTTGCGTTATATATAGAAAAAAACTTATATGCATTCATATATATTATATGAATTCATTTTATACGAAACAAATAATACAAATGATATAAAAATAAAGCATATTTAAAAACAAACTAAGATTGTTTAATAATATAATAATTGGTCTTATATTAAAACATTAACATTTTTTTTTTTCATTATCACTATTAATAAACATTAAATTTAAGACAATTTTAGAAATCTATATTTCTAATCAAACATCTTTTAAAATCTTTTTTCTTAGACAACCATTAAATTTAGATTACAAATTAATTCATAAATTATATATAATTAAAATTATTTGAAAGAAGGTACAATAATAAAAAAAGTTCTTGAAAAGTTTTGTGAGGTAAATTTTTATTGTTAACTCTTGGCGCCTTCTAGTAATATGATAATTGCAGTTTATGTGATTATGTCCTTTTTAATATATTTTTCTTTATTTAAAATGTTTTGTTATATAGGATTATTGTTTATTTTTTGCATTCTCAATTCTTTTTATTTATAAATAATATTACAGAATAAATTTTCCTTTTTAATGTGCCAAACGATAATTTTCGTTGATTATCAGACGTTTTGCGCAAAGCGATTAAAAATTTTTTTTTTTCTCGTCTGCATCTATATTTTTTTAAAAAACATTTACCAAACTAAAAATAAAAATTTTATTTTCTATAATCTGGCAACACTGATTCATATCTGTTGACATATAATATTCTACGAATAACATAAAATTGCAGTTCAAATAAATTCTAAATCTGTCTATGTTGATCTAATATGGAACGCACTAAAAAGGATAATAGTGAATAATATTTCATTTTTATTAAATATTCTACGGAAATGTTCTTAAATGATGTGTTATAAGAAGATTTTACCATATTTTTTGACAGTCGAGCGAATAAATCCATATTATGAGAGGACTTTTCCCATTTATCGAACCATTCCATGATATACTTGACTTGAGTATGTACTGATTTCAAATGTTTTTCATGTTACTATTTTTTTATTTGATACAACTTATCTACCTTGCATTCTATCAATATTTTAAATTTTAAAAGGCGTAATTAATATTTTAGAAGATTTTTTTATTTAGAAGATTTTTTTTTAAAGATTTAATTTAATAATCAATTATATAATTTAATTTTACAAGATTAATACTTTACTTGTAAAAAAAATGACAGCACTACTTTTAATATTGATTATTTAAAAAGTTCCTTTTTTATTAAAGTTAATTTTTAAATATTTTTTTATTGATGAATGAAATTTGAAAATTTACTGCAATGTAATCAATGTTCTGTTTACTTATTATATTATTCATATTAAAAAAATATTAATGAGTTGTTATTATGCAAAATATTTTGTAGAACTCTTTCGTTAGTTTCTTTTAAAGCAATAATTTTTATTTTTAGATATATATGCCACGTTGAAAATCTATATTCCATTATTTTTTTAATGGAATACAGATTTCATAATTATAAAAATAAGAAATTTAAAAACAGATTATATTTTTGATAAAAATTATAAATACAGATTATATTTATTATAAAAATTGTAAATATATATTATATTTATTATAAAAACTATAAATACAGATTATAATTATTATAAAAATTATTAATACAGATTATATTACAGAAATTGACAGGTTCTTTTGCTACCAAAAAATTATGTTACACATTATTATTATATTATATATTATTTATTATCATTATATACACCATTATTACATTAAGTAAAGAAAGAAATCGTTAAGAACCAGTAAATAATTGCATGTTATTCAAAATAAATTTAGTACAACACAATCATGAAGAGTTTGCTTACAAAAAAAAAAAAAAAAAAAAAAAAAGTTTTATTCTAAATTCTTTTCTTAGAATGTTCTTTTATAGATTATTTTATTTCTCGTTATGAAAAGCTAAGCTAAAAATATTTCTGAGGCAGCAAAAATTTTTGGCATCGAGAAAAAAATTCCGAATCTAAAAAAAAAAAACCTAAGATAGAACACTTTATTATTAAAAACTTAATTAAATAACAGGAGTAAACCATTTGTTTCAGCTGAAGGCTCGTATTAATATTTAATCTTAATACTTCGCGACCATTAATATCCAAATCAAATTATAAAATTCTTGGTCTCGGCATGCATTCGTTGACATTCTACATTCCATGTTTGAAGGAAACCAGATGTGTTTAATTTGGAATGTTTTGAAGTTTATATCAATGGTAAATGATAAGTTAGTTGTATAAAAATTCCCTCAGTAAAATATTTGAGGTATTACTTGTCTGAATTGTAAAACATTTATTATCATTAATATTATTTTTTTGAAGAAATTATTTAAGGAATGTAGATTTATTTATTTATTTTTTCAGATTGGTTTAAAGATGAAAAATAATATATTTGATAAAATATGAAATAGTTTTTAAATCGAAAGGCTTAGTTAGAAATTCTCGTCATTTGATTATTCAGTTTGCATGAAAATAAACAATCTCCAAAATAATATTATTTATTGCAATGTGATAATATTAGTCGAAAAAATTTGTTACTCTACTGATAACAAACTTTTTAATTAAAATCTAATTTTTTAATTCCTATCATTAAAAATACCTTATATATTCTAAAATAATATTCTTTAGAAAACTAGTTCAGTATGTATTAAATCTGAGAAAAGCTTGCAAAAACACGTTTTTAATTATAAAAAAAGTTAACCAAAAAGCTCTCTTTAATCAATTATTGGTTCACAAATCTGGTGATTCCTCATCGAGTTTTGAAGCAGAAAAGCTTTTAAGACAGAGATCTAATTTTTGATGACCAAATGACCGATCTATGAATTTCTATGAATCTCTAGAACACTGATTTTAAATTCATCTGCAAATGTTTTCATTCTCTGCAATGCTCTTTTTATGTAATGCACAGAATAAAATTTATAAATGTAAAATTTAAACAAATTTCTGGTACGTCACGTATAACTATAATTTTGTAGTTAGAACATTAGAGATATTTTGATCCTTGATGCTATGCTTTTGATGTCAATTTTTCTTTAAAAAACCGATAAAAGAAATTAACCGATATTTCAAAATACTATTTCATTGTGATAAACAGTAGCATATTGAAAAAGTGTTTTTTTTATTGTAACACAAATGTTCTCGTTAATAATACTTTCAAGATGACTATTTTTGTGGGTAAAAAACTAGATTATTAATCCTTTAACGGATTATTCCGTGTATATTCATATCTCATATTAGTATATTTTCGAACACCATGAGTTTAACTCACACAAAATAAATTTTTAATTCTGGTCTAAAAAGAGTATTTTAAGCTACCTTTCATTCCAAAGCAAACACGAATTATTCTGTAAATCGTGCATCTGGCAACAGATATTCTATCGCGATTAAATATTGCCTTATAGATGTTTGATCTGATGTCTTTTAATTTCCAAAAATATTGGATAAATGTGGCATATTATTTATTGTTTATGACAAGTACATATATTTTCTGTGTTTTTTTTTTTTCAAATGAATAAAAATGAAGACATTTTTAAAAACAAGAGCATTGATGTGTCAGAGGATAATAGTTCTGATTCTAATGGCAATGAATGACTAAATTTAAATTTAAATTTTTGTAATAAAACATAAACAAGTAAATAAAAAAAATTTTAAAGTCAATTCCTACTTTTTTTCACTATATTGCAGAAAGTCCTTAATAAATATTTTTCATTCATTTTTTTAAGTTTATCTGGTGCCATCTATTTGTAGATATATCAGCTTAAATCAAAAAAAAAAAACTAAAAACTAATTAATTAAATTTAATTACTGAATTAATATTTGCAAAAACTGTATTAACATGAAGTGTCATCCACTACAAGTTCAAAAAAATGTATTTCAACTTGAGTGGATGAATAAAAAAGTATTTTATGAACGATTGAAAATTTGAACAAGATATATATAGGGAGAGTGTGAGCTAATAGAAGGAATTGAATAAAAGAGAGAAAACTAAAGGATCATAATTATAACATTGCGTAGTTTTAATATTAGATAGAAATTATTCTGAAACAAGCTGTGGAAATCTTTACGAATGATGTCAAAACAGGTGTCTAGAATAAAAATAATGACATCAAATATAGAATAAATAGTTTAACAACCGTTTCATTGCCAATTTCAAGTTAATTATAATATTTTTGAAGGATTCCAATGCATTTTTTTCTTCAAGTGATATAATTTAAATATAAAATGATTCATTGAATTATACCATTTGTTTAATAATTAATATGTTTATCTGTTGAATACCACTGGAAATCATTAAAATGTTTCATCTAATCCTTGATATCAGTCATAAATAGTTTTACAAATGACTCCATCATTGGCTTCGTTTCGAGTGCACAGTTAAATTTCTTGTGCTATTAAACAGATGACTTAAAATTAAATTTATTCTGTTATGGATAATCCATTAAAACTTATCTGATTAATAATCAGAGAATAAATAGCTTTCTGATTAGCTTTGACGAGTTCAAAGTACGGATGTTCGCTGTTGGGATAATCTGCATAATGGCTGGTCACTTTAAAAATAACCTGGAATTGGAATAGTTTATTAAAGTGATATAGGTATACATCAAATTCAAATTAAATAAAAAATTATTAATGCGAAAATTTATAAGTTTTGTGAGTGTTGTATGAAATAGTGGGAATATTCCAACCCCAGATTTTAGGAACATGAAAAGTCTTATCTTCATAGAATATGCAGGGTTTTTTGTACATTAGCGGGCCATGTACTCCATTTGCGGATACCACGAAAACCCCACTGACATGCGATGAATTAGGACAAGTGATAAATGCACCACATTTGCGTATCGTATGGGAGAAAGCCCGGAAAATATCCCACCAGACAGCTTGCTTATCTATGTGGTCACGTTGATGGACTTTGTCATATTTGCCATCGAGACTCCTCGTTTTAGAAAGCAGTGACGACAACGCATGTCACTATCTGATTTAAAACTGAGTATTATTATATATTGTTACCTTGTCACCATTCTAAAACCTAACCATAACTTTTTCTAAAGCCTAACCAACTAAACTATTCTAATATTTATACATATAAAAATTATGTAATTATTAAAGTGTTTGTAATAGTAATAGTTTAATTAGTGTGTAATAATGAAGCAATTTTAATAAATGATAAATAAATAAATAAAAATTAATTAAATTTTAATGGAAAACCTCGAAGTAATAATTTTACCTTTTTCCAATCTTTCCTTTTTTTTTCAAATTAATCTCCTAGTATTGCATTTTTTGTATTTCTATGCAAAATTGGATCAATTAAAATGAAAATTGTAAATTAATAGACTATAAATATAAAATATTTATATATGACTAAATAAACTAAGTCTTTAACATTAAAAATTGTAATTTCAAAATAATTGTCATGCTCAATCTAATTAGTCATTTACTAATCCAATTAACTTATATAATTGTTTTTGTAAAATGTGAAGTATTATTACAAATCAAAATGAAAAAATGTATCGTGTATTATTACAATTTATTTCAAAATAGTATTTGTATAAATCACTCTCTAAAAATAAATAATTAAATCAAATTTAAAATGAAGTTTTCATTTAAAATATAAAAAAACATAATATATATTTTTTTAATAATACACTACTTTAATTTTTTTTTCACCTATTTCATAAATAATCAAAATTTGAATCATGAATTCATACTTATAGTTCATACTAAATTATCTATTTAAATACAATCTAATATATTTTCACTGAAATTCGAAAATGGCCAAACTATGAATACATAGGTTTAATTGTGTCGTTTTTTAAACAATGCTTGCGAAAACTTTCCTAAATGAAAATAACCTAACTATAAATTCAATTACTATTGATTATTTTAATATTAATCTTCCTTTAAAATTAAACTTACTTTTATCATTTGATTTAAAAAAATAATACATTTGTATTCCATATAATTTAATACATGTAGTTTTAAATTTCCATGGAATTTTATTACGATTAATATTTTGAATTTTCTTATTGAATACAGCGAAATTTAAACAATAAAATTCAAATAAATATTAAAATTGACTTATTAGAAGATTGATTAGTTTCTAAATGTTTATTCAGAATGATTACTTTATTTCAAATTATTCAAAGAAAATATTTCAACAGAAGGTTGATAATACATCTAAAATAATAAGTATTAAGTAGTTTTACCAAATATAGTTAGATAAATATTGGCATTCAAGTTTAAATGAATAATAAAAAGTCTTGCATTAATTTAATAACTAACAAATTTAATAATATTCCTTAAATTAATATTTATAGTATTTTGGTGGTACATGTTTAAAAAATTATAATTTAAAGTTTTTCGATTTATATAAAATAAATTAAGATATCAATGAAATTATAATAAAAATAAGTTAAAATATCAGTTTAAAATATTTATTTAAAAAGTCTTATGGTTAAACTATATTTTTTTATTTATTTAATTTTATGTCATTCGTTATTATTTTGATTACTTATAATCTCAATTTTAAATTGTGTTGAAATTTATCAATAATAATATTCCTTAAAGGAATATTATATGTTAATAATAATATTCCTTAAAGAATATTCCTAAAATTAATATTTATGCTACATGTTTAAAAATTATAATTATAACTTTTTTTTTTTTTTCGATTCATACAAAAAAAATTAAGATAGCAGTAAAATAATAATAAAAATATATTAAAATACAAGTTGTAATAACAGTTTAAAATATTTATTTTGGGTTTATCTAAAAACTCTTATGGTTACTCTATATTTTATTTATTATTTTTTTTTATTTTATATCATTCATTATTATTTTGTTTTACATGTAATCTCAATTTTAAAATGTTTTGAAATTTATCAATAATAATATTCCTTAAATTAATATTTATGGTGCATGTTTAAAAATTATAATTTTAAATTATTTTTAGATTCACACGAAAAAAAATTAAGATAGCAGTAAAATAATAAGAAGAATAAATTAAAATAACAAGTTAGTATATCAGTTTAAACCATTTATTTAAATTTATTTAAAAAGTCTTATGGTTACTCTACATTTTTTAAATTTATTTTATTTTATGTCGTTCATTATTATTTTGCATACATATCAATCAATTTAAATGTTTCAGTTTATCCATTTACTCCAAAAAAACAAGATTAAAAAATAAAAATATTAGTAACACTGAAAATTGATAAGTGTATGCTGTAAAATAATTTTTTCAGAATAAGTTGATCTTAATTATTTAAATAGATTAAAAGTTCATATGTCAATTTCAAAAGTGACGTACAGAGATAAAAAAAAAAATTATATATGTGAAAAAACTCTGAATTTCAGCATCTATTTTTGTAACAAACACATGCTATTACCATGAATTTCTCTATAAATATTTTGAATAACTATTATCTATTAATAGTAGGAAATATATTTACATTACCTTGCAGCTATGTAACTTGTCTTCTAAAATTAGCGGAAACTTTAGTTTCATTTTTTTAAAAATGAAATTCGGTCTACGTAAGGAATTAATAGATAAACAAACAGTACATCTTCAAAAACATGCATTATTTTTTATGTTTTCTAAATATTTATTATCCGGTTTTCCCGTTTTGTCGGGCATGCGCCGTTCCGTTTCCGCCTACGCTCGGAATTGGCCGCTCGGCGTTTAAAAGGGGCTGAAATCAAGGGCTGTCCTCATCTCCCACAACGGCCCTGCTCTGATAAGATCCCCGGAAAAATATCCGGATTTCCAGGAAAAAGTTCATAGAAGTTTGGTGAAGACCTGCCAGCTTTTAATAGCGCATCGCTGAATTTTCTTCTTTGAAATTCCGTTGAGTTCAACCAAGGTAGGAAAAATTAAATAAGTTTTCAAAACAAAACAAAAAAAAAGAAAGTTCTAAACTTATTTATTTTTTTTTTTATGAAAAAGTACGTCATGAACGTAATAGTTTTATTTTAGTAATTAAATTCTTAAATAACTGATTAAATTCATTGTGTTTTGAAAATAGAATTCCTTTGATAATTTAATTCATTAGTTTTAAATAAAAATTTTAAAATGAAATTGGTAATTTAATAATTTATGTATTTACGTATGCATTTAAGTTAATGATTTTTAAATTGTTGTTTAGAGAAAGATGAAACATCTTAATTTAATTATTTAAAATAAATAATATTTTAAATTTATTATATTCTAGATTTAATATATTTAATTTATTATATTCCTAATTTTTTTTTTTTTTTTTTTTATTTCTAGAGTAAGAATCTCATATATATTTACATGTTTTTCAAACATTTTACTTACTTACTAAAACATTTAATAAAATTTTTTTTAAAATATAATTGTTTAAAATAAAAGCTTATTTAAATTTTAAATGAATTTATTTTTAAAGAATTAACTAAAAATAGTAGTAGATTTATTTAAGAAAGAATATTGTACAGAAAATTTGTTTTTAAAATCTGAAGTCTTGATTTTATCAAGTTAACTCGTAAGATAAGTTTATTTTCCTTTCATCTTTATATAGTAAAAACAGAAAATAAATAACATTTTGGACACAAACGATTTAAATGTTCCGCGATATCTGAATTTATGGCAAACTTTTTAATAATTTACTAAAAAGTTATTTTTATAAGAAGTTTTAAAATCCAAATGAACTGTTCCGTTTAGAAGGAATATAAATAGTTAGTTTTCATTTTCCTATTATTCCACTACTATCCATTCATTTCACTATTATTTCTCAAATTTTCAATAGAATATTTCACAATTGGTCTTTCTAGTGAAAATCAAGTTCATCAAAAATCTTAAGTATTTAAATTTTTTTTTAGATTCCTTTAAAATATTTCACTGCAAAAAGAATACTCTGTACAATTGATATCTAAAGTTTTATTTTGTTAATAAATGTTACATAACAATAATTTTTCTCGCCATAAATTATTTAAATACATGTCTACATACATACATTTAAATATGTATTTTTAATAAAAGACATAAAATTCGTATAAAATATTCTGATTAATGTTTGTCACAATTTTAATGAAAGTAGTATTTTTAGGTATATACTTTTTTGACATAAAAATGTTATCTTAATTTTATCAGAAGAGTAATTATATAGTCAAGATAGACGCTTAAAATGTTTAAAGAAAATTTTATTTAACAAAGAAATATAAATTTTAGTTAAAAAAAATATCTGCTCAGATTCTCGCAAAACATTTTCACGAGAATTTAAATGTATTAATTTAAATCTATTTTTTTTTTTCATAAAAACACTTTCACGAGAATTTAAATAAATAATTTAAATAATTTATTCATTCTTGATAATAATTTTTATTATGTCTAACCCATCGTTAAAATTTTCTTTATATTTCTGGTAATAAGAAAATTTCTCAAAAAAAAAAGTCGAAGAAGATAATGATTAAAATGAGTTCCATATAAACTTTTAACGTATTTTCTTCGAATTACTTTATTCCCTTTATAAAGAAAATAGATTTTATTTTTAAAAGACTTTATGTAATTTATTTATCTTAAGTACATTTTTTCTTCTTTATTTAAATATTTCAGTGTTTTATTAGCAGACATTTTTTTCTAAAATACTTATAAATAGTTTATTGTCTGTGTAAATCTGTAGGCTTTAAAAATTTAGGTTTAAATCATAAAATGGAAAAAAAATTCAAAAAAATTAAAAGAATTAAAAATTTTTTATTAAATAGAGAAAAAATATAATGAGAAAATTTGGTAAAAAAAAAAACAGCGATAAATAGGCACAAAAATAAAATAAAAAATTTTTGAGAAATTTCAAAAAATAAATTTCTGTATTTCATTTTATGTTAAAGAAAGAATTGAAAATTACTGGTGACCGAATCTTATTATTCATAAAAAACGTCATTAATTTAACTCCTCATGTAAAAATTTACAATTTAATCGTAAAATTTGATAAAATTCTTATACTAAATTTTCTAATTCATTACATATATTTAAAATTTAAGTGATTATAGTGATTAAGCTAATTATTCAAATTATTTAAAATATGTATCATATTTTAAGTAGTTAAAAAAAATTAAGAGTAAAATATCGTTACTTTTCAAAAGCACACATAACTATTCGACTGATACATAATCTGAAATCTTTTCATATTAAGTCCATTTTTTAACACTTTAAATGAAATATTTTATAATTTCAGAAAGATATCTGAATGTGAAGATCAATTTAATAGTCTTTATAATAACCAGATTTATAATTCCTTTCAAATTAACCATAAATACATTCAACAAATTCGAAAAATCAGAATTCTAGCCTTATTGAAAGGAAATATTCAATTTTGAAATGAAAGTTACGATAAGAAAATATGATTTTGCATTCATACAAGTTGCAAAACTTCAATAAAGGAGGAATTAATTTATTCCCATTTCAAATCTTTGCGGCTTCACCGGTATACAAGAAACATTCTTTTTTTTTCCATTCAGGGTATTTGAAAGGAATAAACAGTATTCTCTATATTAATTTCATATATTGAATATTAATGTTGCATCTTCAAAATGACATTTTTAATGAATCACTGATTAAAGTAAAAAACAATTGGACATATGAGGATGAAAATCTTAAAAACGTCCATGAAAACACAATAAAAGAATGGCATTCTTAAAATCTTTTAAGCATTTAAACATTAAAACCACGAAAGCCTTTTTAAATATCAAAGAATGAAAACCGTAAAAGCGCTATTTAAACGCATTACTGAAAACACAATAGCATACATTTTAAAATGAAAGGTTTGAGAAGAAATAAGCTTTTAGTATTTGTACTTGTTGCGAGTATTCAATTAGAGAGTGAATAATTCACATTTTTGAGACTTTTACGAAATAATACTTAATTTTTAAGTGTATTTTCAGGGAATAAACAATATTCTGTTTATTTTATTCTCGTAAATAGACATCATTTTGATGTTCTGTCAGTTGAATTTGCAAGGTTCAGTCAAATGATAAATTTAAAACATCTTTAAAAATAATTTATTGAGCAAATGAGGAAATAATGTGAATCATTTTTTGTACATAATGTAATATGTTCTGTAACTTCAATAAGGAGTCTTTTTTTTATATAAAATTCATTTTATTGGCAGATTATTCGTCAGTTGCGAATATCTTCATTCAATCGAACACCCTTCCTTCATTTTTGTCTCTATCGTCCAAATTCTCTCTCTGAATTTCTATTTATTTAACGCTTAAACAAGCAGCAATACTTTAGAGTGTCACAACTCGATGTTCTTGGCGATGATCAGGAGCCTCTTTTTACAGATGTCAGCCATTTGTTATTTTTCTACTTGTTTACCTGCTCCTGCGTCAAACCTTAATTTAATGAGAAATTTCAATAGATTTTACACTTTCACTGGTCCAAATTCTTACAACAAAACACTATTTTTTTTTTAGTAAGGCAGCTATCTTTTTCATTGCTACTATGACGCTTTTTCTCTACACTCCTCTGCCATCTGTTGGACATCCTTTAAACTGCTATCAACAATATTCCCAACTAACAAAAAGAGTTGCATGTATTTTCGAACATTTTTGAACATTGGCGTGTGTTTTCGAACTAGCTTGTATAGCTTGTACCTGTACTTTCGAAGATTTGCATGTATTTTCGTATTTTTAAATATTTAATGTTTCAATTTGACTGACCCTCTTATCTGAAATCGAATAACCTAGAAAAAATCACTTTGACTTTAACGTACAGTGTAACGTATAATACAGAATAACGTCGATTTTGAACAGGCAGTTCTATTTTCTGAGAATAACAGGTTCGAGTTTGTGTTCATATGAGGAAGCCCAATAAATACTAAAGCAAAAAAAAACAACCCAATGAGGTAACAGACATCTGTAAGGCGACAGCCCTTTGAAGTAATATTCAACAGCAAGAAAATAGCTTGATGATATGTCCAAAGCGTATGTGAGCTTAAATTATTAGAAGTTCTTAGCTTAATAGACGGAACTCGAACCCTCTTTCCTTAAAGTTGTCACAGCACAACTTCAGCAATACTCTAACAGACTAAATCATGATTGGTTAAACATATAAAAATATACCTTTTATTAACATATTTATTAATACATAAAAACTAATTAAGTATTTTCGAAGTTTTCTTACGGAATGTATAATAAACTGTGTTTTTGTAGATGCATTCACGAAAGCGTACGAAAAGAGATAATTCTAATTGACAAGAAAAGTAGATTTTTTCCAAGCAAAAAAAACATTTCCATAGCTGTACATGGAAGATAACAGAAGTATCCTACTATATGTCACATAAACCAAGGCTTATCATATACTATACATATATATAAAGCAGTAAGTTTTATCAAGCGTTAGTAAAAGTGATTTACTTAATACGAATCTTTGAAATAAGATTAAACGCTGAGTGCTGCTGAAACATTTCGCCTTTACATTTGAGATGTTTAAAAGCTTTTGAATGATAATCTAAGCAAAATAATTTTAAACAAACAAGATTATTTTAGAAAAACATTTGTTTTAATTTTTCTTTGCGTTTTCTTTTAAGCTTTTATACTTCACGTTTATTTCTGGAATTTTACACCAATAGTGATATCAGTTTTAATAAAAAAATGATTCTGATATTTAAAAAAATAATAAGTATTTTATTATATATAGCAGGCGTTATTCAGTTTTTTATAACCATAAACCAGTAGTTTTTTTAATTTTCATAACATTTGATGGTGTGCATTTTTGAAAAGTTTTTTTTTTTCAGAAATTAACTCAGATTCCGTTAACCTATAATTCAAAAATTTTGTTCTTCGTAACAATGCATTACAAATTTTGACGAGAATTGTATTCAAAGAGTTAAAATATTCATGAATGTAAGTAATCGAGTACTAAAACATTGCTTCAATCTAGTGTTTTGCTAAAGTCTCAAGTGTATTATTGATGTACAAAACATAAATTTAATCAAATCCCGCACCACCTTTGACTTTTGCGTCAAAGAACAAATCATTTTAAACACAATGGATAGTTAAAATTTAAATATAATCAACGTAGTATATATTTAGCCATTTTGTGAGAGACCATGTACACACCTTTATAGATGCGTATCTTTGTAATTAAACCCACTTCCAAAACCTGATTTTAATTGAGATAAAATTTATCCAACCGAATTTAATTAATCTCTGGTGGCAACATACAGAGTTATTCGTGTATAATAATCAAACTCGTTAATTTTACAACGGTTTCAAATGCAAAGTGTGTTAAACACAATGAACGAGTTAAAGAATTTGAGGCATTGGCACAGTTTATACAAAAAGTCCTTTGAATCTTTGAAAAGTGAAAAAACAATTGCTATTCAGAATAGAACCAATATAAAGCAATATTTATTAAAATCCAGTAGAGCATCCTTAATATTTTTTTTTTTTCAATCCAGAGCTATATTCCCTCTTGCCCGTCTTCTAATGAATACAATAAAATTGTTAATCTCAACAGGAGTAGCATTTCAGGGGTGGGGAATATCTGTTGCAATCAAAATTTGAAAACGATCTCCCCTATGTCATTAATCTGAAAATTTTACATCTTCTATTCACTTTTTTAAGATCAAGTGGAAGATTTGACGAACAGATTTAACGTAACCATCCTTAAAATAGACGCATAATCTTTTTTTTTTTTTTTTTTTTTTTTTTTTTAATTTTAGATTTTGGATTCAGAAATTCAATGCATTGACCACTTTAGGTTCTATTTTTTTATAAATTACTTCATTTAAATGAACAAACCAGTATGGAAATATATTACGTAGAAACCAGATTTTATATTTAAAATATTTTTAATTTGACCATTTGAAAATAAATTGTTACCAAAAACATTTTAATATTTTATTTCTAAAAAAAAAAAAAAAAGTTTTTTTTTACAATTTTTTAATGACATCAAATTTTGAAATATTCTCTTTGACAAGAAATAAAGAAAGGAAAATTTCTTTTTGAAAAACTTACTGCTGTAAAATTGTTTTTCTATTATAGAAGTATATAATTTCATTGCAAAAAAATATTCACTTTAAATTTATGTTCATATACAGGTAAAAGTACAAAAAAATTATAAATTTGTATTTCCCAGATTATTATTCTCTGATCTCAAGGCAGAAAAGGGAAGTAATTTTTTTAATTCTAAATGTTACGTGATATCAAAAGAATCGATTGAATGTTTTCAATTGTTCCATTTCAACTGTTCTATGGAATAAAGACCATAGACAATTGAACAAAACCCACACACTTCATAATAAAGTGTGTGTGGGGGGTTTTTTTTCTATTCATTCAAAAGTTGTTTTTCCTTTCATTCAAAAGTTTTTTTAATGAAATTTTTTTATTATCCTGCAATAAATCATCGCCGATTTTTTACTGATAGCTAAAATGAAATACTTCATTATATCTTTAATAATGCTTGATTCTTAGAAATGTATTCAGAAAATATTCTATTTAGTATTTTCTAAGCTTCCAGTAATGACAGAGTTTTGAATTCAATTGCTTCAATGGTAAATGACGTTTTAGTATGAATTGAATATTTAACATGATCAAATCTCCAAAATAAATAAATCTCATTATTTATTTACGTTACTGTCCAATTGAAAATCAGTTACCAAATAACAATAAAACTTTTACATTTTATAATCGTAAAGAGAGCGAATAATAATTTTGAATATTAACCATAATTAAAGCTTCTCTCCTTGAAATTTTTCCCATATTTTAATCTTTCTAATTGATTTAAGGTAGTTTAATATCTACTTAGAATATGTCATGATCCTCTCTATGATCATTTTGTAGACTGGACTCGCATTTGAGAACTATTCATTTGCTGTTAATTGTATAATATCTTAACTTCAACGATTCAACATCTGATTACTTTATATAAAATATTTTTAATATATCTTATGTGATTAAAAAATTTCAGTTCAATATTTTCTTCTATATAAAAGAATTTATAATTTAATTTAAATTAATTTTAAATGAATGTGTATCACACTTAAAAATGATTTTTTTTTTTTTACCTTTAAATAATAAATACCACCAAACAATTATCGTCTTAAACGATATAAAAAAATGCAATCTGGATTAAGACAGCTTTTCTTAATGGGCATGAATTATTGCATGTTTAGAAAGATTAGAAAGATTTTTAAATGATATTTTTAACAGTACTTCGTTAAAATTACTCACAGCACATTTCTTATGCCCTGTAATATTATATTTTGTTGAGATCTGCTTCTATAAATTTTTATAGATATTTTGACTGTTCAGGAACACTTATACATAAGTGTGTTTCGCCTTTTAGTGAAAAATGATAGTAAATAATAAAAAGCTTAAGATCTATTTACAACAAAATACCTCATCAATGAAAAAAAAAATTCATCTTATGTCAGATAATATTTTGTCTTATATTATAGTGTTGCCTTGCAAGAGCTGTAATATTATTTGACATACCCTAACAAAAAAAGAGCTCAAGATAATAATAATAAAATCATAACATGCAAATAACGGTTTTGAGTAACATTTAAACAAATGTTATGTAAGAAATATTTTACTCATCTGTTATCATCAGCTTTGAGTTACCACATGTGTAGATCTTGTTTTTTATATACGATTTATAGTCATTTTTTCCTATGACTTATTGAATTTCTATCTTTATAAAGTGAATAAAATCTGATACACCTAAAATGAAAAAAAAATATCTATATTTCAACAAATATTATTTGATTATCCCATTCTTCCTTGAATAAATTATTAAAAAAATATATTACATATAAAAATCTCATGTAATCTATTGTAAGTTGCAAAGACTATACAGACGAAGTAGTCTATACTTCCTCTATAAGGTTCTCTAGTACACCGTACATCTTCTTCATCAGACTTATACTGATAGGATAAGAACTCCCTCTGCTACTTCCCAGATTGCATCAAAAACTCCTCACACGTGAAAGTAGCATATACCCTCACAAAAATCATCTTTGGGCTATCCAGGGACATTCTTTCCCATAATGAAAATCGTGCCAATGCTATCCCAAGATTTTCGTATAAATGATACATGTCCAAAAAGAATCCAGAGAGGAATATATACATTGTTGAATGCATACATATCTTAGATATTGTTCCTTATGGTATTCTGCAATCACTCTTCATCCACTTGAGTTGCCACTTCGACACTTGTTACAGCAACAGTTTCTCTAAATTTCTTCGTTAAATTTCGTGTAAATTGGGTTATGGGTAACTTAAATTAGCTTATTTCGTTGTGAATCTCGTTGCGAACACAATACATAGCGCAACACGAGACGAAATTTTGAAATATTTCGATAATAAGATAACTTTCTTCAAAGGACAACCATATGAAGGAAGTCTTTTTTTTTTATACGCGTGTTAGAAGAATTAAAAAAAAAGATTATGGATTGGGCATGTGACACTATTAGGAACTATGATTCCCTGTAGTTCACTTATAAATTAATTTATTTATTGCTGTTGTTTCTTATCCCACTTGGTCGACAGCAACATCTAGTAGATTAAGTAAGTCCATGGACCCGTGTGAAAAAAACGACGAGTCATGATAAAGGGTAAAAATCCAGCTTCTTTTTGATCTTGACCTTGCAGTACAAAGGCAGGGGGCACCCAAATGGAGAAATATATTTATTAAACGCTAACGCTATTATTAAATTCATGGGTACATCGACTTTGGAATTTTATACTAATGACGATATTTAATTAGTTATTAATAATAAGAAACTAATATTAGCCCCTTAAAACAAGTACTGCATTTTTAATTATCCATTTAATGCCATTATTAAACTATATGTACACTAGTTATGAGCTTCGAAAAATGTTAAATAATGAAAAATATTTTATATTAAAAATAAATTTAATTTTTGACTTTTTTATAAAGAATACCAGTTTTAAATAAATCGAAACGTTTTTTCAATGCGCTGCCGTTGAAAGAATTTTCTGAAACGTCTGATAACGTTTGTTACCAGCAATCGTAAATTCTAATATTAGTTGGTACATGTGGAGTAGCCTTCTGACCTCAAATAAAAGAAGCAGCTTTTTGTTTCAAATTCTTTTACGACGTTCCCTTATTATTTAAAAGATACAGAAAATTTTATTTACAGTTTTTAAAAATGTCTTATTCAGTTCATCAAATGAAGAAACAAAGAGTTAAAATTCCTTTTAATTATTATAACATAATATATTCTTAGAATCGAATGGTTTGGCATTTGTGTTTTGACGGCATCAAACCGATATTTCTGAAAGAAAGCATATAAATTTTTTTCATACTTCACTAGAATTTACACAAAAAAAGGGTCTGATTTATTTTTGCTGCAAACTATTTTAATCAATAAAAAATTGCTTTTAATCTAAGTCAAATAGTGCACTTCAAAAAAGTTCTTCTCTATCTTTGCTTGAAAAATCTTTCATAAGTTTACTGGAACCGATCGAAAATTCTAAAAGACTCAGAAATACTTTAACATGCAGTTAAAATAGTTCTTCTTTTTTTACTTCTTGGACTTTTTTTTTGATTAATGCGAACAGATTTGATTTCTTAGAAATACTTCTGTGTATAAGTAATTTTCAAAATCTAGAAAATCATTGTTTATTTATAAATAAAAGCATAAAAATTCAACTAATTTTATTATTTTTCTTTTTCAATTTATTCCTTATATAAGGAAATTAATAAGTGGAACATTTTTTTAATTCCCATTTAACAACTTCAATCAGGAAATATTTTAAATGTATTATAGTTCATAACAATAGAAAAACTAATATAAGTCGTTTCAATAGAAAATTAGCATTAAACAATTTATGCTACAAAATTCAAAAATAACTAAAAACTTTTGAGTTAAAAAATGATTTAGAGATTTTTTTATCAAAATATTTTATAAATATTTCTATATATAAAGCAAATTAATTGTGTGGATTTGCTAAAAATTAAAAACTATAACATTTAGAATTTACATTTCTTTTTTTTTTTTTTTTTTTTATGGTGATAGCCAAAAGTTACTCAATTTTTAAATTAGATTAAAACTTTCTTTTTTTTTATTGTTAACGATTAGCGACATCTGGTGGCATGATGTTCAATTGTGTTCTTCTTTTAATATATTTTCTTGATTGTTTTAAATATTCTGTGATAACGGATTAACATTTCTTTTTACATTTTATATTTTAAATTCTTTATATTTATAATTTTTTTAAATATGTATTTTAGATATTTTGTAGTGCTATATTATATAGGCTAATTTATTTTTTACCTTCAATTTTTTTCTTCTTATAAAATAGTGATTTAGAATAATTATTCCTTTACAACTTAGCAAGCCATAATTTTTTTATCTTTATCAATTATTTGGCACGAATGATTTTTATTGTTTTCTTTTGCATTTTCAATTATCATTTTTTTCTAATATAATTTACTGACTAAAACTATAATAATATTTAATATTTTCATTTTCTATAGTCTGGTAAAACCGGGTCACATCTGTTATTTAACTATAAATTTGTTAAACAATTTATGCTACTAAACTATTGATAACGAAATTCTGAATAATCAAATTGTACGCAGTTGCATTCAAGATTATTTTTACCAAATTTTATTAAACTAATATTAATGGAATCTAAACATTATGAATTTAACGAAATAGAATCTAAACATTACAATTAAAACGTGTTAAACATTTTATGGTACTAAATTTACTTAGGTAAATTTTTAAAATATGTCTTTTTATATGAAATGCTGTTTTTCACAAAAATGTCATCAAAATAAAATATATAGATATCTAAATACGTTTGATTGTCTATATTCTGCTCATTAAACAGACTGTGTTGGACAAGGAATCTATATTGGATTCATAGTCTGTATTAGGGCAGCATTGCTATGGAAATTTGAAGAGCTAAGTTCCAAGTTAGGACTCTAGGGAATGCTCATCAATAGTGTATGTGTTAAACCGTTGTCATTTCAGGATAATATTAATACCTTCACAGTCAGGGACACTTTTTAATAAATATCTTGAGCCTTTTTACCAATCATATTTTCTTAAAATTATTAATAACATAGTGTATTGATAAGAAATCCATTCACAATTTAATAATAATTTTAATAATGTATAATAATACTTATATTCAATTTTATATAATTATTTATTAGGTTAATATCTTTCATATACTTTACACGTAACTAGTAATGTAATATGTTTTAATTTTTACAAAGCACTTCCTCTTTAATTTCTTTTTTTTTTTTTTTTTTTTCAATTCCTTCTATTAGCTCACATTCTCCCTATATATATCTTGTTCAAATTTTCAATTGTTCATAAAATACTTTTTTATGCATTCACTCAAGTCCAAATACAATTTTTTTGAACTTGTAATGGATAACACTGGATGTTAATATAGTTTTTTCAAATATTAATATATTCATTAAATTTAATTAATTAATTTTAGGGTTTTTTTTTTGTTTAAGTTGCATGTATCTACCAATAGATGGCGCCCGATAAACTTAAAAAAATGAATGAAAATTATTTATAAAGGACTTTCTGCAATATAGAGAAAAAAAAAAAGTAGGAATTGGCATTAAAATTTTTTTTATATTACTTGTTTCTTTTAAAGTACGCCAAAAATTATACTGGATTTAACATAGTAAACATCAAAACGATCAACGCACCTTATATTTATGAATAAACTTAACTATAAATAATAATAATATGAATAAAAAGTAAGACAAAGATAGCAATTGTTCAAATTAGAGAGTTAATTCCATAAAGTATTTGCTATTACTCCTACATGTCCATAAAACACGAAACCGGTAGCTATCTAAACTGGTTGACCTTTCATAATCGCTATAGCTTCGGCATTCAATCATTGGAGAGTTTTAATTGATTAACTAACTTTCCATTACATGATCTACCAAAGAATATTTTTCCTCGTTAGTGAATGGTAACGTAGAGCCTTTTAGGTAATACGCTACCATTCATTAACTTAGGCGGTAATTGGCACTGCAGCCTTAGAGGCACGGCTTCAGAATTAATTGACAGAGCTGGTCAATGCATTTTCCAACTACATATTTAAATATTTTTAAATTAGATAGATAAATGTACATCTATTTTTGCAGATTCATTAAATAATTTTTATAAATATCCAATTATATCAACAATAAAACAATGTTAAGTTTATTAAATTTTCAGTATATTCGTATAAGGTTCTTTGTATTAAAAATAAATTTAATTAATTCAATCTTAAATGGGTTTTTTTAACTAATTTAATTCAATCCTCTTATAAGATAATTAATCCATATTGTATGGTGTACAAATAGTGTTGAGGTAAATAATAATAGAGACTTTTTGCATACCGTATTTTGGACGTCCGTTAGCTTTTTCTCCCTAGCGCGCATGCTCATAGGAAATTGCGCATGCGTATCTGTAATAATGTTTCCTATGAGCATGCGCGCTAGGGAGAAAAAGCTAACGGATGTCCAAAATATGGTATGCAAAAACTCTCTAATAACTCGTGTAACGTCTTCGGTATTATATTAAAAATATGTAATAGAATTCCGTGTTGTATTAAACCATATTAAACAAGTTTGTTTTACACAACAACACTTTTTCTTCATTGGAGCAACAGCCCAATGTTAGACCAAGGTTACAGGCTGGCAGATTTCGAGATAGGAGATGTTTTACTTTTTACAGGGTAGGGATGTCAGACCTTCGCTCTACAGTCACATTAGACTGGGACCTAAGGCTTAAAGTGGATTCCGAACCACTGCAAACATCCGTGTCCCCATCGGGACTCGACCCGAAGCCCTGTGGCACCGGCAGCAGAATGTACAATGTTAATGTTTATATAAACATAGAAAATAAACTGGTTTTTTTTTTTTTTTTTTTTTTTTTTTCCTTAAAATGCAGAATGATTTTTTATGAAAAAAAAGTAAACCCATTAATTAATAACCAAGACGTACTGGAAATAAAATATAGTACTTCGGAAATTTTCATCGTAACGTCAAATGAAATAATCATTATCTTGCTGTCTAATGTAGCTTGTTGATCTCAGAATATTTATGCCCTACGTAGCAGATATAGAGCAAATTTTTAAACTTTTATTTTTAACTTATTTTGAAAAAGCTTAGCTTTAAATGTAAAAGAAAAAGAATGACAATTTTATAGCTTTAAATACAGAAAGTTCGGTTTAACCAAGGGCATATTTGAATTCAATTTATTTTTTATCTCTTTACAATATCTTCAAAAGGGGGTATTTCTCGGTATTTCAAAGAGATTCTCTACTTTCGGTGCTTCTCTATTGCATGACGTATAAGTGTTTCAGTATATAATATTACTTCCCTTTGAAATTGTTTGACAAAATGAAAAATTTGATATAAAATAATCTAGAATCACTGATGACACTCTAAAAAATATATTTCATAAGAAGGAGACAAAGGATTTCGGAAATCCAATATTATAGATCTTTATATTTATTTAACATTTAATATGTTTTTTTTTTTTTTGTCTTTGTTTCTTGTATAGTTACTTTGATATATTTTTAAAGATAATATTTTTCACAGAAAAAAATTACTGAATTTCAGAGTCTCTCTGAGATATTTAAGAATGACTATGTGTTTTTGAAACAATTAATTGCAAGCATTTTTTAAACATTTAACGGTATCAATTTAAATTTTAATCATCTAATATTAACTATTTTCTTTTCATCACAAAAATTTTTACCTTTTTTTTTGAATTTCTGCTCAAAAGTATTATTTTAATTTGTTTCAATAGCACAAATTTTTAAAAAAGGTGAACTTAACGACATTTTAACTGTAAAAATCTCACATTAAATATCATTTTAATTGTAAACATCATATAAAAACGTGTATCATATAAAACGTAAACGTGTAAAACGTTTTGAACTTCTAAACCACTTTGTAGGCTAGCAAGTGGGATAAACAGAGAATTCCGATATTTATACCACCACTCCATACATCACGAAATCTGGATAAGATAAATTCTTATACCAAAATAAAAAAAAAAAAAAAAAAATAACTCACAAGTTTATCGAAATTGGGGTTGAAAACCACAATATATTTATTTCTTTATACAAATTTATATAACAAATTTAAATAAATATAAGCCTTATGAGAAGTAAATTAATATAACGTATTTTGAAAACCTATCCTACTACTACTACTAAAACATCACTGTGCCTAGAGCTGAGTTGCTCCTTTACAGTTTGGGAAGGATGGGGGGACAAGTCTGACTGAGCTCTGTGACGCTCTTACAGTCATATGAGACGGGGACCTGCGGCTTAAAGTGGAACCCGAACAACTACAAACATCCATGGCACCATCGGGACACGAAACCGAAATCTGTGACACCGAGCATTAGACACTCAGCCATTCAGGCTGACAGCTTAACCGAAAGTTTATGCCGGGAATATACATTTTAAATCTGAATGCAGAGAATCCTTTCTTTGAGGATCGAAGAGGTGAAAATCTCCAAACGCCATCTTTGTAGATGTTCGTACACTTCAGTACAAAATGTTATGGCGTAACATGACTTCTGTGACACATCCGTGTTAATGCTAAATTTGCTATATAACTGACACTGGCATAACAAATATGAAAATGACCCCAGAAAAAATTCCTGGCATTATAAAACTATATTTGTAAATAAAATTCCCAGTTTCTGAAACAATATATTTAAAAAAACAGAAAAAAATGAATAAAGGGTCTATAAAATTCGAATATTGCGAAAAAAAGTTTAATTAATTACTTTTACCTACTGTTTTAGGAATAATTTAATAAGATGATATAATTCATATAATAAATAATATTATCTTAATAATATTAAAATAATATTATATAGATAATATTGTTTCTTATATGAATTAATATAATAAAAATAATTATATTATAATTATTCATAAATAGTCATAATTATTCACATATTTTTTTTATTACATAACCATTTATTAAACATATATAATTCCATACAATACATAAACAGTTAAAAAATTATTAAAAAGGCAATGGTTTGAATATCCCTATGATGAAAAAAACTTCAATATTGCTCTATAAATCTCTATTAATAATTTATTTTATTTCTCAGCATTATGCTTTTCACTTCAGTACGAACAACATTTCACCATAAAACTCCAAACGAAATTTACGAGAATAAATCTAATCATGCATTATATATTCCCTTACAAATTTACCTTCTAAGCATAATACAATTTATTTATATGAAAGAAAAAAGTTTAGAAAAATTATGAAGTCTTAAAAAAAAACTGAAACATTAAAAAAGCTATTTAATATTCTCCCCTTGCTACTACAGAAGGAAATGCGCAATAAAAATAGGAAGACTTCTATTATGTGTTCAAAGCTGGCTCTTGAATTTTCGCGCTACTCATAACTTTTAATGAACTGCCCTGTATCTCACTGCAATAACTATTAAACTTTTTCAGAGGATTACATTTAATGACTTAAGCGTTGTTAGCTCAAGAGTAATAGCTGGCATTTCTGGCGATATATGTACATTTTTAGGAAACTAAATGCTTTTATGCGAGATAGGATGCTGAACCTTTAAGGGGTTTTTCTAACTTCCTGCGATGGAGTTTAAGTTCCAATAAAATTTCACGATTCTATATTACCTTTAGGCTTGTCAGGTTGTGGAATATCGTTTGAGGACAACTAAAATATTTACAACTACCTTACGTGAAATTCATGAGAGATTCATTAAGTGATTTGTTGGGAATTCTTTAATTAAAATTTGTAAGATATTCGTTATTTGGCATTAGTTGCTACGAACAAATATTATCTACTGTTTCTAATTTTTAATTCGTTTAAGGCACATTGTAAAATATCTTTTGATATCAGTTAGAATTTTATATCTAATAATGTTTATATAAGAGATTCGGGTTACCTTCAAATATGTTACTGCTCACAATTTCGTAAGAAGTTCATCACTTGGGGTTCGTGGGAGCTTTTTACTGGAGATTTGTGAGAGGTTCCTCACATGTGATTCGGGGAGCTTTTTGGAAATTTGTAAGAGGTTCCTCACTTGAGATTCGTGGGAGCTTTTTGCTTCAGATTTATGAGATATTCCTCACTTGAGAAATTCATGGGAGCTTTTTACTGGATAATTATAAGATGTTCCACACTTGGGATTCATGAGAGCCTTTCTACTGGAGATTTGTGAGAGGTTCCTTACTTGAGATTCATGGGAGCTTTTACTAGCGATTTGTAAGATGTTCCCCACTTGAGACAGGTGAGAATTTTTTTGCTGGAGATTTGTGAGAGTTTCCTCACTTTAGATTCGTGGTAGCGGTTTACTGGAGATTTGTTAGATATTCCTCACTTGAGATTTGTGGGAGCATTTTTATTGGAGACCTGTGAAAGGTTTATCACTTGAGATTCGTAAAAAATTCATCACTTGAGAGGTTCGTTGATTGAGGTTTGTGATGTTAACAAATATTATTCATATTTCATGCAAAATTTCACCACTCTGCACTTCGTTTAAGCTTGACACATTGAAAACACCTTTCGAGGTCAAATTGGTAATGTTAAATTGTATATAATTGTGATTCATGTTGTTTATCTTGCTCTTCTTCATTTGTGGCAGAATTTATGTTAGTTATACTACCACTTCGTTTTTTTCCATGTTTGTTACATTGGTAAAAAATAAAACTACATATTTTAAAGAATTTTTTGTTTTTTATATAGAGCTCTCTCAGCAGATGAACCTAGTAAATTATAGCAATTTTTATGATTGTGATAAATATGTCAACGTTGTTCCCTAGAATGGTAAAAAAAAAAAAAGTGAAATCATTTACGATTTTTAGAAAGAAAATCAGTTCAGTTTTAAAAAATGAAACTTAGTATTTTGAGATCAAACATTTAATATTCGTTTGTAGATATAAAGAAATATCTATTTTTTATGTAAAATACGCTTATTTACATAGTTTTTTTGTAGCGTAATATGGGTTTCCTCTCACAAAAAAGCTTTTCGACATTACCAAAGGTCCGCTTTCAAAAGAACACACACGATTCAAGACCATTACTTTTGATGGTGTTTTCGAATGTCGGTCACTCTCACCTGCTTATTTGCAACCATAAAGGCAGATATGTAACAAATTCAACTGAACCCAGAGGGCTGCTATAACACCTACATTGTACCACTGCAATTTTCAACGAATACCCTCAAAGGAGCAATTGAAGGATTGCACCTTTATCCCCTCCTCTTCTTCAAATCTATCAGGGGGACATTTAGACTTACAGACTTATAGCTCCCTTCCGTATAGAAACGGAAGTCACTATTGTAGTTTGTGTATTTTCGCGTCTTCCGATCTTCTGGCTTGAAATAATGGTACAAAAGGGGACAACAAAGCATGTTATTTTTAATAATACTTGACGCTTTCTGATCTTTTGGCTTGAAATAGCTTTATCCACAAGCATTATACGTAATCCTATGAATTTAAATGGAATTGTTTTCTAGTTAATTAATAATGAGTCATTATATTAAATTTGTTCGGAAAAAGCTTATTTGCAACTGACGTAATGTTACTGCTACTGCTTAAGTATATTTTACACGAAAATCTTTATAAATTTGTGAAAATAATCATTACATATTTTCAATGACTTTAATTGCTATATATTTTCAAGAAAATTTCCATTTACTTAAATCTAACTGTTTGAATCAGTCTAGCATAAAAACGGAATGCAGAATCGTAATAAGTTTTAGAACACAATGGCAAAAGAATGATATCCTCCACTTCCATTGAATACATGGTATCAAGCGTTCGTTTATCTAAAGTAATTTTCAAAAGCAGAGCAAGCAATTAATGATTTAAATTCACTCGAAAAGTAAGATAAATTCTTCTTAGTTTAGATCAATTAATTTAAAGCTAATGAACGAATTTCCATTTAAACTAGTTCATTGTATGTATGTTACTAAACGAAAAAATCCATTTAACGTGTCACTACTAACAGTTAATTACAAACTAACTCATTGAAACAAAACATCTCAAAACCCCATTAGAAATCTTAATCACAGAACTTTCAACAATATTGTAGTACGTAAAAGTAATTCATCTTATTTGACGTAGAAACAAAAAAAGATTATGTGTTCATTCCCATTTTTTAAATCAAAGAGATCTCTAAATCTTTTTTTTTCTTCATGAGTTTTTACTATTTTCAGCAGCTTTTTTATAGTTTAAAAAAAAATATCCTCACTATAGAAAAAAATATATTTTTTAAGTGCTGTAACAATAAATGTTGAATGTGAATGAGACTTTTGTAAATTTTTTTCCTCAATACTTTACAAGAAAAAGAATAGGCGAAAGAGAATATATATAGCTATCAACGATGAAATCGTTGAGTATAAGTTTTCCCTTCACTCTAGAAGCTGATGAAGACGTCAAATTGGAGACTTGGAAAGAAGGAAAAAACTTCTTTCCTCATTAAAATATCCCCAACAGTCGAAGAGGATTTCGTTTTTAAAAAAATGAAAGAGTCAAAATGAAGATGTAACTAATGAAAAGAACCAAACTACTCTTGTAGAGAGCAATTAATTAGTTATCTTTCATGTAAGATTAAAATTGCATTGTATTCCGAGTATGTTTAATTGATTTTGATAATGCAACCTTTTGATCTCTTTGCTGGAAAAAAAGTTGTTTTTATAATTATTACAGTTTCGAGACAAGTCACTTATTTTGCTATAATGAGGGCTTTACTTTTGTTTCTAAATTACTTTTGAACTAGAATTTTTTGTAACTTAACAAACCTTGAAGGAGATTTATTATTATTTTATAAACTACTGATTGAAATAATTGAATTTCAAGTTTAGAAGATTATTAAAGATAACCTACAAATTATATTAAATATTTAAACAATGGCTTTATCATTCGGGTTCCATTAATGCACTTTTTAAAAATATAATTATAGTGACAAAAGTACATTTATTATTATTAATGTACTTTTGAATTCGTTACGTCTATTGCTATAAATCAAAATTATAATTAAAAATTCTTCATTTCATAATAATTAATATTAAACTCAATTTATGTCGTATACCTACCAAAAAATTTTATTTAGAGAAATAAAAAAAAATATTTATTGTTTAAAAATATTGAAATATATAAATATTAAATTATTAATTTTATTTTTAAAAATATTTATATTGTAATTTAAAAAATATTTAACGGAGTGTTTCTGTGTACTTAACCACATTTATTTACAAAATAATTGAGTAATTATTAGGTAATTTATTAAAAAAAGTAACTCAGAAGAAAAATTTAATGTGAAATTGTTTTAAAAATTCGTCTGGTGAAAGCAAAGGTAAAACATTAGCATCAAAAAGCTTTCTTAGCTTTTTTTTTTTATTCATGGAGAAAAATGAAACTTTTAAATTATATTATAAAATTCTAAATTGTTTTTCAGGAAAACTTTTTTCAGGTGCAACTTTTGACATGCAAGTTTAATACTTCAGAATCTCCTAACTTTTCAAACTAAATTTTCTGTTTTTCTCCTAATGTTTTTATCTAATCTGAAAGAAAAAAAATTATTTTTCAAAACTATTAAATTACATATACTGCAAAACTAAACAAAATAATGAAATTTTTTGCTCATAAAATGGTTGTTTAAGCATATTTTTTATGATATACAAAAACTTTCACTTCATTATAATATTTGATTATTAGTTAATTTTTTTTTAGTATTTGTATCATATTAATTAATCCTTATTGAACATTGAAAAAGCTGTAGTAGGTGATAAAATAATTAATTACATATAACTTATTATTACCTGTAATTAAATTAAGCGGGTAAAATTAATTAAATGCATAATCAGCTTTTGTCGATATGGTAATAGGTAAAGCAATATTGTGGTAGGGGTTAAATATTTTTACACAAACTAGTTTTTGCGCCATTTTATGTAGTGACATATATTTTGTACTGTTAATTTTTTTTTAAAAGAAAAGCAACAAGTAATTACAAGCGTATAAAAATTATGTTCTAAATATGAATTGATGTTAAGTGTCGATTTGCATTTACAAAGGAAATTTTTCATAAAAATTAATTCATTAAAATTTCATTCATTTCTTTTATTAAAATCAATTATTTTTTTTTTTTTTTGCTTTAGATTATAATGAATTTAGAATTTCCTTGAAATTCGCGAGTAAAGTATTTGTAAAATATAAGTACAATTATACACATTTTCTATTCAAAAATATTGTTATGAATCATGTGTAATCACTAATCATTGGGGATAATTATATTTACTACAAGAAAATATATACTGATGCTTACTAGAAATTTTTAAGTTTTGTTACAAAAACTATAGTTTCTATTGCTGTACTTATGAAATAGATATTAAAAATTATTCCTTTATTATAATTCTTAATGATGATAGCATTTCAATCACGCATTTTGATCTGAGGTCCTTCATCACTGAAACAGAAGACGTGTAGCAAATTCAACGTTACTAACATTACTGACACATTATAATTGCATTGTTCCCCACAATTTGCATCGGACAACCTATGGATGTTAGTTGAAAACCACGGAGTACAGTCTAGGACCGGATATGTGTGTGTTCTTGATTCAGTGTTGTTTCATGGTAGAAACTGAATTATTTCTTAAAATAATAACGAGATGTATAGCTATCCTATTTATTAAAATTGCAAATTGCAACTGCAACACATAGCACACAAAACAAAATTATATGAAGTATATACAAAATCATCTGAAAAGCAAGTTCGTTTGAGGATTTTTGTAACCTCCGTACTGCCTGGAACTCTTCACTCGACTGTCCACTCCCTTTTTTCTCCTCTTCTTCCAATCTTCGGTTCCAAGGTCGAACGGTAGAAAAAAAGAAAAGAAAAAAGTCGTGAAAAGACCAAGGTCTAACGTAGGGTATCAATCTATGCTTGAAGGAAAATCTATCAAACTTGAACTCTTCCTCGTTCTCTATATAGTTTGTTTCAGGAAGACATGGTGGATCCTTACAGGATAGCGCATTGAGTTTCCGAACTGGAGAAATTCAATTAATAACTGGCAAAGTAGAATGAAAATTTCAAGAATCTATCCCCTCAGAGCGTTAAGCTAAATCTGTATGCAGTAAAGTCCTTCTAGTGGGTGAAAAAAGTAGAAGATACGATACTTGGTTGATACATTTTTATTTAAAATATTTGTATAAAGTAAATAAAAAATTACATCAATAAAAATTGGGAAGGTTTATTTATGTTAGCCATCCTACTCCCCATATGCACCCTGGCTAATGCTGAAATTTATATATGTGGCGAATGACTTCAAGTAAAATTATTGTACCTTTAAAAATGGCAATTACCCTGTATGAAGAAGTAATGCCAGGCTAAAAAAATATTAATATAATATTTTTAGATTATTTAAATATATTATTTTTTATATATTAAATTAATATACTAAATATTAAAGCAGTGCAAGAAATTTCTTTCCTTGCCTGTCTTAGTTATACTCATCTGTAAGTGTTTGTGTGTGTAAAAAGAGTCAAAGTTCAAAATTAAAAATAAAAATTCATTAGAAATTTTAATTAAGTTTAATTTCGCCCAAGACAAATAAAACCGAAAAAAGATACTTCCTTAATTTTTTTATCGTAATCCAGAATAGTTTTGAAATATAATCCAAGAAAACAACATAAAAAGTTTTTTTTTTGTCCTAAAAACCAAAATAAGTTACTACAGATAATGCTAAAGATAATTTGTTTACCAACTTTTCTAAAGAAAAAAATATTAAACATGCAATCGAGTCGTTCGGTTAATTTATTCATTTTTAATTGCAAGCCATTATTAGTACGTTTAAGCTTCTGTAATTACCATTTGTTTTATTTCTTGTTTGCTTTATGGTAATCTTTGGTATTTATTTCGATACATCTTTATTAAAAAATAAATGAAATGCTTCATTTTAATAAAAGTGTTTCTTTAATTCTCGAAGGCATGCATACATTATTCTTCAATTTCATTTACCTTTCTTCTAAAACCTTGAAAAAAGTTACTAACAAAACGGAAATGCACATTTTGAAAATAAAATTTTTTAAAAAATCAACCACCGATGAAAACCTAATCTTTAAGAACAATTAAATGCCTCTCTGTTTAACCTGGTCCATTTAGCTAAAAGCTTTATTAATGCTATTATTATTATGGAGCGTGCGATGGAAGATTTCTCCAGGCATTTAGAAGATAAATAATGTGACTCTAAAAAATTAATCCCTTGATATGTATGATAAATATTTTAAATGCGATTGAAAAATGACTTTTAAGCAAATGAAATTTCGTTGCTCTTTGACTTGAATAAAAAAGGGTAAAGAGTAAAATGTAACATTTTAACTTGAATAATATTTTAAGTCGATATTTAAAAGAAATTATGAAGAATTTATTATTTATTTTCATTAAAATAATCTTTTTTTGATGTATATTGTGTTTATAAATAGAATTATTTTATTTATTTTACTGATTATTTTTAAATAATGTATTTTTATTTATATGTATATAATATATATATATATATATACTCTGGATGTAGTATATATAATTTCCAGGATGCAGTACTGATTTAAAATACAAACCCGGGTACTTTCGGTTAGATTCAATGGTTATATTTCAATCACTAACCCATTTCCCAGTACCATAATGATTTCTAATTATATCACTCAAATTGAAATCTTCAATTAGTAGAAAGTTGAGTTGTGAAATTCTTTTTTGCCAAACGTTCCTAAAGTGTCAGGTGTGTTCTTGAGTTTGTTTTTCTGCCTCTCTGCAGGAAAATGGTTTCTTATTAATTCCTTTTTTAAAAGATAATAAAAATAGTATAAAATTAATAAAAAAATAGAATTTTAAAAATAGTGTAAAAGTTAATTAAAACAGAATTTTAAATAGTTTAAAAAATTAATAAAAATAGTGTAAGTTAATAAAAAATAGTATTTAATGTAGTATAAAAGTTAATAAAAAATATTATTTTTAAAGTTAATAAAGCATAAAAAGGAACAAATTAAAGCAATGACTACAATTACTCTGATAGTCAGAAGATCAACTTAATATTTGTTTTCTTTGCCAAGCCATCCACATATTATCGAAACATAGGTGGTTAGACTTTTCGGTATGAAGAAAAGTATTAAAATAATTTCTCTGAAAGTCGGTGGAAAAGGCTTAGGCCCAAAACATTGCCACCATCTATATATTGTTCAAGTTTTTTTAAATGCCTTAATCTGTTAAAAATTATTGATCTTAATAATGATTAACCAATATTCGTTTGAAAAATATATTTAACTAACAACCTGATTATTCTAGATGTCCAACAATTAAAAAAAAAAAATCGGTAGAGCTACGTTAAATTAGAATCATTAAATGCAGGTATTCATAATTATTTCGGATATCAGTGCAATCAGTAATCGATATTTTAAAATACTCCAGATTTATAAAATATTTCTTTTGTAAAATATATTTTTTATCAAAATTATTTTTTATAAATTTCATGTATATACATTTTTATATTTTGTATAAATAAAAAACCCCACAGCACTAATTCTTTTCTAAAAGATAATTCAATGATGGTTAATCACATTAAACGAAGCAAATGTTTTCAATTTAAAAGTTAAATTATAATAATTTTAGCGCATTTTCCTTTGTCTTATTTATTGCTCGTTAATAATTTTCAATTATTTTAAGAGGCAGTTCTTACATAAATTTTTCTTAAAATCAATGCCAGAATTCTTCAGTCTGTATTTATAACTATATAATTACTGATATATTTGTAAAAGAATATACAGAAACAAAAAAAGGTAAATTTACAGAAAATGGAATGTTTTTATAGGATTAATTTATTTATTTTAAGGGATTTGAATGACAAAAAAATAAATGTACTCTAAATATTTTTATTTAAAAATACTCTATACATAAATATTAAACGGATAATCACAAAATTTCTTTATGTTATATTTTAAGAACTTAAATCTAAATTTAAGGAAGGATTAAAATAAATTAAAGGAAGGGTTAAAAATTCTACAAATTTCTAAAAGCATATATTGAAAATATTTACTCTATTATCAAAGCTTTGACATGAAATCTTTTTATCGTTTAGTTCAAGAGTAAAAATTACTTAAAATTAAAACAAATCATGTAATAATGATTTTTGCTAAGGTAGTAATTAATTTAATGACACTTTTTTTTTTCATTTTCGTAAAGTAATACAACTTAAGATTCCATAAAAATTTAGTATAAAATTCAATTAGCCTTTCAAGTGCCTCATTTTAAAACTACATTAATATAGTTTTTTTTCCATTTAGGACTTCATTTACCTTCAATATATAGTTAATGTGATTATAGAGCCAAAAAGAGCATATATGTATTACTTTGCTATTGTTAACAAAATCCTATTTTCGATAATATGATTGGCCTGGAATTTTGGAAATTGCATTCATGAAGCAATTTAATTAGAAAAAAATGTTTATAGGTTACTTTTTATTTGTCGATCAATTTATTTACTTACTTAGAGCGCAATTAATGTTATTTGTTTATTTATTATTGCTTTGTTTATTAATTTAACATTGCCAAATAGCTTTTTTATAATAATTTTTATTTTAGTAAGTTACATTGAAAAATGAATAAATAAGAATGGATAAAGGTTGCCAGATAAATTTAAAATAGCAAAAAAAAAATTTTTTAAGTAAAATGACCAAATATATTATTTATAAAATGTTTTAATATAGAAAAAATATGTCTGAAAATTTTGCAAAGATAGAATAAAACTATGTTACAAAATGATCATAATTATGAAATAATTAATTATGATAATTTCGTTAACAAATTTTTATTCTATTTTCACAAAATGTTTAAGCATCTATTCGCTGTTGGAACAATCTACTATATTAACATTAAATGAGAGATCATCGAACGAACTTTATAAGATTTTGAATGTCTTTATATTTAATTAGACAAATAGTATAGCAATATAATATGAAAACAAGTATAAATATCTCCCCAGAATTGTGTGCTTCCTTGAATGCGAATAAAACAACTTATATGCATTCTTTAATAAAATATTCGCATATAAAACATTGTATTTTCTTAAGACCCATTGCAAAGAGACTGACTTGACAGACACATAAGCATTTTATGATGCTGACTTTTTGTGGGCATCACAAAATGCTTATGCGTATAGGACTACATAAAAAATAATTAATCATAAAGGAAGAAAAGATAAAAAAATAAGAATTATTCTTCGGAATTGAAATTCTCTCTAGGTAGCCAAGGTATAATTGCAAGATGTTTATACAATCTTCATCGAGTCTACTCGTTTCTTAAAGTCCGAGTTCCTCCTGCACACTAGCTAAACGTATTAGTCCTAACCCACAAGTCTTAACCCTAAATCCTAACAAGTCTTAACCCCTAAAAATAAGTCCTGCCTTCCAATGTCTGGTCCATAAAGCCCACTCTCTAACATGTTGACGATTCACTACCAGAATATAAATCAAACTCCCTAGACGCTATTACCCAGGCAATATAACTTATTCAATAAGTTACACTTAACTTATATTATGTTGAGAAAAAAATAGAATTTAATCATATAAATTCATGTTATCTAATTTTGAAATTGAAGATGTGAAATTATACTGAGTAACTTGTGACGGTTTTTTTTTTCTTTTCTAAGAACAAGAATTAATCAACAATAATTAATAATTTTCAACATTTTTTATAAATGTTTATAAGCTAGTACATGATCAGTTTCTTAAACACAAACGAATGTTTTGATTTATCATTTTTATTTCAGATATAAGCATAAATTAGCCTTCGAATATTTGCATTAATATATAAATTTATTGAAGAAAAAGATTTTCACATTTTGTTTCATTTTTAATTTTACACGAGTGCAACAAAAAATGAAAATAAAAGTTATTTCGTGTATTATTTAAAGAATAAATTAAGTTTGCAAGACATTGAAAGAGTTATTAAAAACATTAAGCAGAAACTTCTTTTTAATACTTGTAAGTACCTAGAACTAATCTGATATGACATATTTGAAATCGATTATAATCAAGTTACGCTATTAAATAGATTATTTAGAAACTTTTTAATCTTAAAGTATTATGGAAAATCTATACTTTGAATGTCTAAAGTAATTTCATCATTTCAAAATCCAATTTTTTTTTTTTTATTTATCCTCTATCAGTTTGCAATAGCTTTATTAACTTTTTACAATTTAAATTATATTTGAACGTTAAGTAGAGGGGATCAAATTTAATACTTTTAATGATCAGGATTAAAAAAATTAAAGTAAAAAGTAATCTATTTTTAAGATAGGTATTTATAAGTCTTTATGAATTTTATAAAGTGTTTTTGACTTTGAAAAAAATAGAGTTTTTTTATCCAAAACATGAAGCGATGTGTTTAAATGATACAAAAACATCAATGTTTTAGATACTAAAACATTATTAACAAGACAAAAACATTAATCATTACATAATATTAGTGATACATAAACATTATTATTACTTCCTTAAAATTTAATTGATATCTGAATTTATCAATGTCAAATTTTCAACAAACATTAAGTTGAATGTTTTCAGATTAAAATAAATATGTATATTCTACTAAAATTTCTAAAGAAAAAAACAAATATGTTTTTATTTTTATAAATTTATTAATTATATGAATTTATTTTTTATAGCAGCAATTTTTTTTTAAATTCTTTATTCAGTATCTGATTTTTAAATTTGATTAAACTGTGCATTGGTTATTTTTTAAGTTATGTATCAAGCTCAAAAGTAATGTTTATTCGGTATAACTTTAAGATTGTATACTTTGAATATATATTTATGTCTATGGTATTTAAAATATATATAGTATATAAATAAATAATGTATATATATGGGCAATAAAATTGCCACCATAACAAGTATTTAAATTTTCTTATTTAATATTTTAATCGTGAATTTTCTTATATCTATAATTGTAGAAGCTTTGAAGAAGAAAGATATTTATTTATATGTTTTATTAAATGAAATTAACTAAATTAAAATAACTAAAATGCATTCGATTCATTTTTTTTTTGTAAAAAGAAATAATATCTATCGAGTAATATTTAAGTTATACTGTAATATGTGATTAAATTCAAAACAAAAAAAAAAAAATCTCATTTACGATTTTGTTATTGCTTTCCAACTCCAAATATTTTTTATCTTAAATCCTTTTGTTCTTCATCAACAGATGTATGTAGTATATTCAACATTATTTAAGGTGAAATAGGAGGAGGGAAACTATTATTCTGGGACCACACTTTTCCAGCATAGTTTAGAATAAGTTCTCCCAAAGATTTTCTAATCCTCTTCTCGCTTCTTCAAGGTCAACGGAAATATATTCCTGCATAATTAGAGAGTTTTTGCATACCAGTATGCAGAAACGGTATGTACGGTATGCAAAACCTCTCTATTAAACTCTCTTAGGCATGGAAAAATTCGGTCCGGCAGCACCTATCATGTTTTAACCTAGTTTTCTTGATTCAGAGACCCAACATCCCAATCACTAAATCACTCCAAGCTTTTAATATACTTATATTTTGAAGTTATGATTATAAATTTTAATTTAAATGGCATTTAATTGCCCTATTTAATTACAAATCTATTTAAATTAATGGAGAGTTTTTGCATACCGTATTTTGGACGTCCGTTAGCTTTTTCTCCCTAGCGCGCATGCTCATAGGAAATTGCGCATGCCTATCTGTAATAATGTTTCCTATGAGCATGCGCGCTAGGGAGAAAAAGCTAACGGACGTCCAAAATACGGTATGCAAAAACTCTAATATTTGTTTAAAAAGTTGTTAGTTAACAATAAAATGTTATAAATAAATCTATAACGCAAAAAAAGTCTTATGGATTTTCTGATAGGTTAAATTAATTATGTATTTAAGCAAAATGACAAGGAATACATAATTACTGCTTCGAAAATTTTAGTTTCATTCTAATTCAATTCAGATCAATTAACAAAATAGGTTATTTCATGTATTCTTAATTTATTAAATTTATTTTTAATGAGAATTTATAATTACATTTAACTGACTCTCATTAATGCTAGAGGAGAAAGAGAGGTTTATTAAATCTCCAAAAAACGAGATCAAACTTCTGAACCAAAGAATGTAGAAATTTTAATAAAAATTCTGCCTTTTTTTTTTTTTATCTCCATCTCAAAATTTAAATAAGATTAAAAATAGTTTCCCAAATTAAGAAGTCAAACACTGCTGACAGATAAAAATTTTCTCTTAATTTTTTTCCACTGGACTTTTCATTAAAAAAAATGCTATATTTTATATCTTAAGAAAGCGGCAAAACCGTAAAATATATTCAAACACAAACAGCATTAACAGCAATTCGGAGAATTCTTTAATCGCATTAGTATCAAAGTGTTCTATGTCAAATTAAATTTATTTATGACACTTCAGTAAAGTTTTTAAGCATTTCATTTATATTCTCTCAGTTCGTATTTTCTTAATAATTTGGAATTCCTTGTCGATCAAATAAAATTTAAAAAAATGTACAAATAACAGATGAAATAAAATTATTTCATAATCCTGATTGCTTCCATTATCACCGTAATTATTTACTCAACGGGTAATTAAATAATTTTAAAAATAAAAATAAAAAATTGACAAATATTTGCGGTTCTCAAATGATAACATTGGAATTCTGTGAGTAATATAACGATGATTAAATTTAACATGGCGTAAAAGATGTCAAATTATAATTACAATATTTAATTATCCAATTATGCTTTTCTTCGTCTAATACTGTTTTATTTATATTTTGAAGGATTTCTTTTATTCAAAGTGAGGATTAAAATATATATAATATCAATTGAGAGTTAATATATATATATATATATATATATATATATATATATACAAATAACAGATGATATATATATATATATATACCATGGATGTTTGTAGTGGTTTGGAATCCACTTTAAACAGTAGGTCTCGGGTTAATACGACCTTAGAAGGTTAGGCGTAGAACAGGCTGACAACCCTACCTCGTAAAAAACGACAACATTTCCTGTCTCGAAATCTGCCAGTATGCAGACGACTTTGGCCCCCATAAGGGCTGTTGCGCCACTGAGGATGATGATATATATATATATATATATATATATAACTATTTTGCTTAATAATTATTTTCACATATTAATCAAATTCATTTGTTTTTTTTTTCTTGAGGTATCCTTTCAACCCATTAAATAACAAAATTTTTCCCATTTGACAGAAATGAATAGAATTTCATTTTTGAATTTATAAGAGCTTAATTAAAGGTAAAATTGAAAAAAATTGGTTTTATATTTGATACAAAAAGATGCGAAATGCAAAGTCAGTCCAAAAAACTACTTTTCCCATATATGAAATTTTTACAGCATTTTATACATGTAAGCACATTATGCTTTTTTACATATTATAATTTGATATATGCACGTTTTTCTTTATCTTTGGTCTTTTCTCAAAAAATTTACTTTGTTTTATATCTTAAGAAATCGAATAAACCGTAAAATCTATTCAAATACGCAGTAATTCAGAAAACTCTTTAATCGTATTAGTATAAAAGGCAGGAATTAAATTAATTTAGCTAATTATAGCTTTATTTTTTTAAATAGATTAGAATAAATAGATTAGAAAGCAGAAATAATGTTTGATAATTCCCTAATGTTTTCGTTCTTTTATAAGTTTGTTGAGAAATCCTAATTATAAATAAGTAGAATGAAAAAAAACTTGGAAAGAATGCTGATAAAAAAACGTGTGACCTTACGAAAACAGCAATTTATTTATAATCTATAAGTGGGCATCTAAAAATGACTGCAAACAAACAACTAGAAGTATGAAAAAAATTTGGAAAGTACAGGGTCATTCCTTAATGTCTAAAAAAAAAAACTTTTTAAAAAATGCTAATAAAACTAAAAAGTCCTCAGCAATTTTCACAAATCGCTTGAATTATCGTCAGCAAAATTCCGATGAATATTGATTTTTTTTTTTTCTCTTTTTATTTAAAAGAAACCTCCACTTTTTTTGGAAAGCCAAGGATTAAAAAGCACATAAGTTAAGCTACTTGACTAATTTTCTTCTTTCACTTTCTGCAATTTTTTTTTTTTTTTTGTCCTTTACGGGAATGCATCCCTCATTAGGATAACAAGTGAAAGAGCGGCCTGGAACCTGCATTTATGAAAAGATTTTTCCCTGACTTTGGCATTAATTGACATTCGATGGGGCACTAAACTCGCAACCTTCGATAAGAAAAAATAAAAACTGGATTAAAAATACGAATTCTTGAAACAAACTCAACATTGATGTGCAGTTAGTTTTGGCATTTATAAATAATAGGCCTATTTTTAAATGTTTTTACAAGGTCTAATAATAGTTGAAGGCTGAATAGTAGTTGCTAATGAAACTTCTAGGCCTATTTCTAAAGATTTCCGCAAGTTCTAATTGTAGTTGCTAATAGTACTTCTAGGATTATTTCTAAAGCTTTTTCGCAAGTTCTAATAGTAGTTGAAGGATAATAGTAGTTCTAATAAAACATCTAAGCCTATTTTTACTTCTAATAGTAATTGAAGAATAATAGTAGTTGCTAATAAAACTTCTAAACCTATTCCTAAAGATTTTTACAAGGGTAATAGTACATGACAGTAATATTATCCTTAATGCCCCTGTATTTAATAAAATTCATTGTGAATAGCCATATTATAGTTAAAAAACAGATAAATTATTACAAAAATTTATTCTTTAGCATTTAAAAATCTCGCGATATTCTTATAGATGTTAACAATTTCCAAACACAACAATGGTTTAAATGTAATATTACTCTTTACGTCCTTAAATTTAATAAAATTTATTGCAATGTAGCATATTTTAGCCGTGGATAATTAAAAATATTATATAAATATATTGATGCAAACGCAAATATTATATTAATGCGAATGCAAAGTATATTAATAAAAATATTTTAATATGAAATGCAAACAGTATATTAATACATCTATATGTGGTTTGGTGTTAAAAATATCTCAGGTTATTTTATTATTTTTTTTATAAGTTCTGGAATTATTAATAGTTTACAAGCAATTTTATATACCAAATTTATTAAAATTTATTTTTAATGCTATACAGTATGAATATTTAAAACCAAGATATTGAATTAAAAATATCTTAACACAATTTATGGTTTAATTCACTTACAAATAATTTGAAAAATTAATAAACTACAGGTATATGCTTCTAAAATTAGTTAAAATTATAATTTTAGGCTTTTTACGTTTAATAATACATCCGTTATGCATTGTAACTTGGTGCTTTTCATCTAATTGCATAAAATTCTGTTGTTTGCAAACAATGCACAAGTGTTCGTAATCGCAAGCATAAAAAATAACTTCATGCATATGTAACAACTTGCAATTTTGAAGTTAGCAATCCCTAAAGAACAATTATATTTAAAACTAAACCTCCAAAGACCACTTTCTGGAAGTACTTGCAAAAACATGCAGAAAATTTATCATTTAGACTAAACTTTAAAAACTTTTTAGAACTACAAAGTTCCCACAGTAGTATAAAGTAACTCAATTTTATTTTCTAACTTTTTGAATACGTTTTTTCTTTAAACTTGATATTAAACATACATTTTAACTGTCTTAAAAGTATGTCTTAATTAGTAGGTAAGCAAATGCAAAGATGAAGTAACTAGTGTCTTTTGAAATATTTTACATGTAACTAGAATGAAAAGGTCTCTGTTAAGAATGTTATCAATTCAATATCACAGAGAATTGTGTTTTTGTTATTATTATTATTATTTTTAAATTGAAATCATTTTATAATTTTTTATGTTTTAAGTTTTATTTTAAATTGGAATACAAAAATGGAAGAAATATGCAAATTAATATTACTAAAATATTTTACTTCAAAAACCAATAGACTTTGATTAACATTAAACAAAATGAAAAATTTAAAATTTAAAGAAATCTATAGTTTGTTATATAGTTTATTAGTTTGTTGCAACTATAGCAAACGTTGCTTAGCAAGTTGAGCGTCCGATCTAACAATTTTGGTTTGAAATTCAGCAAATAATACAAATACATAAAACTCACGAGAAAATCTTGCAAACAGGCATGTTAAATCTGTAGACCGAAATGCTTACATCTCCATTTTGCGTGTTTTTAAAATTATGACGACTCATGTGTATTCAGTGTAGCAGCATCCCCGTGTTATACTCTGTATAACACTTAATCTGCTTCATCAGTGGCGTTCTTATGGCGGATGACTTGCCCAACACTCAAAAATAATCTCTTTCTTGAATCAATGGTGTGCAATTAAGAGCTTTTGAAGTCAAATACCTTAAAATTACTTGTATAAAGACAGCATTAAAACTTTGAAAACTTCATCAATGAGTGGTATTGATTTGCGCTAAGAAAAAATAGTAATTTCTCAAGCATAATAGAAAATCATTTCCTCGAGCTTTTCAGTTTCTCAAGTGCACTTAAATATCTGAATTGAAAGAAAAAAAAATATTTGTCTAATTGTTGTATCGGATCTTTCAAACCGTATAATTAAAGATTGAAGATCTATTCCGTTTTCTGGAGATACTTTTTGGCACATAAGTATTTGTTTCAAAGCTACTAGATAATTTTTCTTTCAGGGGCTAAATAGATTGCCAACAACAGTTCTTCAAAAATAAGAGATCAAAAATCCAGCAAGGGCTTAAAAACTGCCTTTTATTAAAGTCTTCTTTAGAGCAGGAAGATTTTTCCAATCAATGGAGATATGTAGGTGCCGAAACTATTCGTGAATTACCTCTCGATTTAAAAAGAAAGAAAATTTATTTAATTCCATAAATGAAATAGCTGCGCGGGACATGTCTTTACATATTCTTCATGAATTATTAGCACTTTTATTCTTGTTTGAGGTGTTTTTCATTTTCCATTTTAATGCTTCATTTAAATATCCCTGCACTTTTGAACTCATTTTTTTTCTTTTCGGTGAAAGGAACGACCTTTGGACTTTCGAAATTAGCATTAAAAATCTACAGAATTTTTATTGTTTTCCATAATCTTCCTTTTATTTTTTAAAATAATACTTTTATGAAAGTTATAACAATTCTGTGCTTTATTTTTTAACATTTTTGTTATAAACTTATTTTCTTTTTGTTTAAAGAAAAACTTTTTTTGTTGTAAACTTATTTTCTTTTTGTTTAAAAGAAAAAACTTTTTTTGTTATAAACTTATTTTCTTTTTTGTTTAAAGAAGAAACTTTTGTTATAAACTTATTTTCTTTTTGTTACAAAAATATTTTTTTTTAAGTGTATGTTCTTCTCAATGATTTAACTGTTAAAATCACCAAAATCGAATATATTTATGCTAATAAAACTTTTTAAATTTAATTCAATATAGTTTTAAACAGAAACTTTATTTATATCTTCAAATCAATGCATTATTTTATATATTTATATGAAATTTCTTTTGCTTTTGTATACGAAACACATTTCTTAAAAAATATTTCATTTTACGAATTATCCAAAAAAAAGTATTATTACGAAATAATAATATAATTGTAATGATAATAATAATTTTAATAATAATATAATTTTAATAATAATAATAATTTTAATAATAGTATAATTTTAATAAGTATAATTTTTTTTTTTTTTTAAGGTCGAATTATTTAAACGAAAAATTATTTTAGTATCATCCAAAAAGTTATACAAAATATCCCTCATATTAAAAATATGCCTTCATTCTTATATTATCTTTTATAATTTTAATAATTAAAAAAACCAAGATTTTTATTTGGTCGTCAGGTTTTAAATATACCCTAAAAGGAGTGATTTACTTTCTTCTATTTCAAAAAGAAAAACATAAAAAGGAATAATTTTACATAAATTATTTCACTTTTATCACTGTACAGCCATTATATTCTTAACACCCTAGACTGTTTTTACGAAATTATTTGTTTGTCTACAAACACAACCTTCCTTTTCAAATCTAATTGTAAATAAAAAGAGCATTTACTCTTGCTCCCTGTTCGTGTGAAATTTGACCCGGGGGCGAACAGAAGTGAAGAAATTCACCCTCCACTTTTCCCATAAAAATTCCTTTATATTTCATTTCCTTAACAATACAACCTCCCTTCTCAAATGTTGCTTCGGGCAAAAGTTCAACACACATCGAGGTATGCATATCAAACACAAACCATCTCAGTTGAAACTTTTAGTGAGGGCAAACAATATACTTTTATCTTTCGCGCTTCGGAGAATAGGATATCATTTTTTCAAATAAAGCATATTTAATGAGATACGCCGGTAGACGTTTTACGAAATATAAAAACCGAATAGATGGAAATAAAGGGTAAACTACCAGCGTTACCAAATCTGTTTATAGATTTTAAAAGGGCTGCATTGTGTTATGATTGCAGAATTTAGAATGACTTTCATTAGTAAGTTGAGGTTAATTTCGTTACGTTTATTTATTACCTACTTTTAAAAAAATATTAGGTTTTAAGTTAGTATCTCAAAAATACCCATAAAAAATGACGTTTATATTCGTAATATAAAAAATTTTTAAATAAAAAAAAAATTAATCACAAATAAACAGAAAAGTGTATGAATTTTACGATTTATAGAAAAAATTCAGGTTAGAATTCGCTGGTGGCATCCATTAGAGTCTCTGTTTTTAGAAATGAAAACTCGATAAAGTTTTGAAAACGTATGTAAAGATCTCGAGTTGATGGTCATATCACTTGGAGGAAGTTTTCCAAGTTTTCTCCCGTAAGACACGTAATTGCAGGACAGTTACCTCTGCGCACTCCACATGGAGAGCAATACCCTAACCTCATCGTCGAGTTGTTTAAGACATACGTTTACATACGTACGTGGAACACGAAATCTATCAATATTCAAAAACGATTTATAAATACCCATGTCTGTCCCGGAGATAATCACGATAAATTCGTAGGGCGGAAATACTACCATTGAGCTTGGAGTGGAAAGTGTGAACTGCCAAATATTATCCCTTGAAGCAATAATAAAAATAGCTTAAATAAAGCAATAAATTCGTTTATTAATTAAAGTTAAGTCAAATGTTGTCATAAAAATAGCATAGTTATTTTTATGGATGAACTAACTTATTTTAGTAAGAATAATAATTAGATGAATAATAATAATCTTATATATTAAATAAAAATATTATTAAAGTCATTAAATCATTCAAAAAAACTTTTATTGAAATTTTATTTTGTGTAATTATCAAATGATTTTTAAGTTGCATATCAACCATCAAATTATTCGAATTGGTTTTTATTCATATGCAATCCTTAAAATATAAAGAAGATTGCATTTTTATAAACAAGAAATAAAGTTTACTTATTGGATTTTTCTTATAATTAAATAACTCCTTACTACAGACATTTTTTTTATTTTAAAAATAATTGCTTAAGTTGATGAAATAAATTAAATGACTTTTTGTATTTTTTCTTAAATAACTCTTTTAAAATTGGTGTAATTATTTTGAAAATTATTTTTGCAAATTACTTAACCCTCAAATCACGTACAAGAAAAGAAAGTCATTAAATTTAGCTTTTATATCATGAGAAAATTAATTAAAAGACATCGTTTTTATGAAATCTAACTTTATTATAAGGTTTGCTTATAAATATATCAAACAGCTAACATCTAAATTATGAATCTGCAATATCAACAAAGACTTATATTTAATAAAACGAAATTAACATATGATTCTCCTCCAAAAGTTCTTTCAGTATTTTTTTCCATTCTACTTTCTAACTTCATTGTGTTTTGAGTAATTACAACCTTAAATATTTTTTTTAATTTCTCAGTACTTTTTGTAAGAGATTTTAATTAAAAGTAGAAATATTGCATTTTGGAAAAACAGCATTTTAAACATACAAAACAACTTGAAAAATACTTAAAAAATAAATTATAATTTCGATTAACTCTATTCTGTTTATTTTTCATTATAGTCATTTGGTCTTCTAATTTCTTTAAACTATCTTAATGGTTTAATGAACTTTATTTTTGGGTATACTATTAAGCCCACAAATAATTTGTAATGTCTTATTTTATTTCGCATATAAAAATACGAGTTATAATAACTTTTTTTTTTTGCAATATATTTTTGAAAATGTTTTTTATTATTTTAATAAAAGAAACTTTTATAGAAACTTTTTTTTATTATTTTAATAAAATAACATATGGTGTATAAATTTGGTAAAAAAAAAAAAAGAAATCTGAATTTATAAATTTTTAAAATTTCACTAAGAAAATCATTTCATTCATTTTTTTTTAAATATAATTTTGGGGAACACGTATTATTAAGCCTTTTATATATAGTTTATAGATTTTGCGTTGGTTTACTAAAGAAAACACAGTTAAACGATCATTAATTTATGATAAATATCATTAATTGTATTTATTACTGTTGTCACATAGTATTTATTATTTAATTCAATACAATTAAATGATAAATACCATGTGAATTTCCTAACAATGTAAAAAATGATATGTTAAAATATTTTCGTCTAAAAATTAATTTCCCCCCAAAAAAAAATTTAAAAACAGTCAAAGTTAGTTTGACAGATTGTTTCAATTCTTTTGTTTCAAAACTTGAATTTAACTTACTTACTTTTTTTAAACTTTTCCTCAAAATATTAAATATATTTAACAAGAAAAAAAAACTGATACTTTTAAATTAAAGGATTTCTAAAAGTTCCGATTTCTTTGCTTTTCTATGCTTACTTATTTTACGGAACGTAAGTTGTCGTTCTTCGGAAAAAGTGTGGGTGCTAAGCTGCTTTTGGAAAAAAGGATTGGAACGCTTTCGCACAGAGCGTAAAGTATTATCAGAGCAAGAAGCCTAACGGAATGGGTGATAGGTTTAACAGCCTAACTAAATTCTGTTGCCACAAAACTAGTAGAAACTAACGGGATTGCAGACGAGAAGTTTCCTAGTTTTCCGTGGGATTAATCCTTCTCAGAATCAGAGTTAAGAAAAGCCAATCTGTGTACTAGGAAAGTCAGTACTTACCAAAGCAATTTCTATAGTGTCGGTGGTTGCTAAAGTATCAGAAACGAAATAACTGGTAAATTAAATTAGATAATTGAAATTAATAATTCAATTCAATAATATAAATAATTCATCTAGTGTCTAACAAAAAAAAAATCACAAAAATTCAGATAAATTATTTAGATAAAAATTAGTTTTTTATTGCAAATTATCATAAAATAAAACTAAAATTTTTGAATAACCATTAATTTAAAAATTTCATTTTAAAGCTCCAGTACACATTAATGAATTCCTACATTCTAGCACAATAAAGCAATTAGTGAAAGTTCCTCTATAACACAGTATTTCCAACAATAAATTCTAACAAGGTTCAACTACTGTAAATCTCTATAACACCTCATTTATATTAATTCATAAATTCATTTCAAATCATTTCATTTATACAATAAACTGTAACACTATTTACTAATTGGAGAAATTCCCTTGTAACACATTTTTTGTACAGAAAGTTCGTTAATAAATTCTTTAAAAATTAAAATGGCATAAATATTGCAAAGCTGAGTGCTCATACTAAATATGAAATCATTTAATTTACCACTTTATTTGTTTTGACTCCAAAAATTTGGGCGTGAATTTTTTTATTTCAATTTATTAACATAGAAACATATTTTATATGCGTGTGATCTGACATGTGAAGTTGCCAAATTTTGCATTAGAACAATTTTTTACATTATTTAGCATTATGGGTTTTAGGGAATTTACCTAAATGACATTATTTTAAGATTGAGGCAAGCATTTTTTTGGTTTTCATATCAATTAAAAATTTTGTGTAAAAAAAGATAAATTTACTAAAATTTGTCATTGTCAATGTATTATTTTAAGTTAAAAGTCACTATTAAAGGAAACGCAAAGTAAATTTTAAGTTTGTTTCAGTTTATATTTTTAAATAAATATTTATGCGATACATTTTAAATAAATATTTAAATATTTTTGATTTTGCTTTTCACATAAGAATTTTTAATGCCTGTAAACTTCTGATTATTTAAATTACGAAATGAAGCAAGATTTCACTATGGATGTATTGTTGATTCTTCATTATATCGCAGGTCCTTTGTCCTCACATCTAAAAGATACGTTTCCTTTTATGCAAGAACATCTTTCCCCTTCCCTGCACATGGGTGGATCCTTTTTCTTTATGGGAATAAATAGGAACCTTTACAAAGCTAAAGCCCAAAGGCACAAAAGCTAGATACATAAATATTTCCAAACCTTCCATGATGTATAGCATAACATTCATTTGCACTTTGAGTTCAGTGTAATTATATACATCAATTTCTTTTTTGCAATCATGTTTATATTAAATAATTTATATAATTGTAATACATCAGGAAATGACAGAATTAATATGAAGTTTTATAAGTTGCCCATTAGTACATAAGTTTATTCAAAAAACGGAATAGGAAAATATCTATTATATTCACTGTTATTATGTGAGTTTATAACAATTATCAAAAATATTTTTCTTAATATATGAATAAATTCTTTATTTATAACAGTATATATAAGAAATATTGAATAATTCAAAAGTAAATATGGAAAATCATTTGAAACTGAAATTTGAAGGGAAAATCCTTTAAAATTGATGATTAAAACACCTGAAGCTTAGAGCTATGTGGACCGTGTAATATTTTACTGCAATAATTCAAGCAAATTTCTTTCTTCTTCTTCTTCTTTGCCGCAAAGAGTACAGTTAAACAATAAATAAGAATGATTTACTTTCAAAATAATAAATGTTAATTAATTGTAATTGTTCTGAATTATTTCAAGATAATAAAAGTGGAATAAAATAAAAATCTATAATTTGCTAAGTAATAATGACTTCATTTAATTACACCTGCAGCTATTTATAATAATAGACATATTTAATATAATATATATATATATATATATATATAACAAATATTGCATTTCTAAGATAAATAAATAAAATTGTTCTTAACAAGTAAGTTTTAAGAATTATAGAAACCTTTGGGCAATAGATGCGAGGTTTTAAAATAAATTTTAAATTATTCCTTTGAGCGTGTTATTTCAATACATTTTTTTTGCACTTTTCGAATGTATTATTTTATTTATGCAACATTAATATGAAATATTTTTATCAATTACTGCTTTTATAAATTTAAAAATATATATATTAATTTTTGTTTAATAACATTTTGGAATTTCTATTTTTTAATTAGTATTTATTTGTTTCGTATAACATGATTTTCTTTTGTTATACAAAGTTATAGAGAAGTTAACTGTGTAAAGAAATAGAAATAGAGGGAGAAAGAGAGGAATATATATATGTGCGAAAATGTGTCTCTCTCCATCTTTATCATCATCTTTCCAAACAGCTTCTTCGGCTAAAAGAGTAAAAAGCTTTCCCTACTATCTGCACTCCCTTGATGATTAGTTAGGAGCTCCATTGACATCCTTATGACTGATATTAACGCAAAGAAGCATCTCGAATAGGCCTGACCTCTTCCTTTCTCTGTTTAAAGATACCGAGAAATAAATGCCATCTTATCGACGGCATGGGGGATGTCTAAATGCTGTGTCCTAACAGAAAAATATGCATGACCATCATCGTAAAAATCTCACTTACGAAATAGATAAGAGAAAATAACTTCTGAAAGGACAGTTTGTAAGTCGTAAATGAATAAAATATATGAATTTTTGTGATTTAATCCATTTAGATGTGAATAATATTTTTTTTTTTCGCCCTACTCATAATCCAGTGGTAGCTTGCGCAGTTACAGTGTAAGGAGTCTCTGGTTCGAATCTTCTGGTGGCACCGTTGCAGTTCCTGCTTTTAGAAAAAGAGGGGTAAATAAGTGTGTATAGGTATCTTGCACTAACAATCAGGCTGGCTGGAGAAAGTCTCTCATACGATATTTAAATATGCGTGAGTTGGCTATAAAAGTCCTCTCGGATGACAATGCCTTTCATGGCGCATCGGTGGATTTTTAGTAACTTATATGAGTGAACATTCATCGATGTTAAACAAAATGCATTGTTTTTCAATGAACATTTACTTTCAGAATCGGTGTAAATATTTAAGCAGAAATCGGCAGTTTGACCTCTTTTCTATGTGAATACCACTTCCGTTCTACTTAGTACTCAAAGGAACATTTAAGGGTCTCTATTAGTCGGTTTCAATTTTCTAGTCGATTCGATATACTTATACTTGACTCCTCCAGAATGCTAGCTGCTCACGTTACCACTGAGCCACAATAAGACCTCCTTACCATTTAACCCAGGAATCTACCTATCCAATCCAATCTAATTGTGACCTCCTTTCTCTGTGAATAACACTTCCGTTATCCAACTTGAGTTCCACTTAGGACTCAAAAGAAACTTTTAAGAGTCTCGATTTTCTAGTCGATTCGATATGATTCTACACGTTATACTTGAGACCTCCAGCATGCTAGCTGCTGACATTACCACTGGGCCGCAATAAGGCCTCCTTACCCTAAACCCATGAATCTGCCAATCTAATCCAATCTGATTTTGACCTCTTTTCTTTGGGAATACCACTTCCGTTATCTAACTTGCATTCCACTTAGGTGCTCAATGAGAACCTTTTAAGGGTCTCAAGTCGATTAGAGATGCTTATACGTGTTATACTTGAGACCTCCAGCATGTTAGCCGATCATATTACCACTGGGTCACAAGTAAGACTTCCTTCCTTTTAGCCCAGGAAAGTTCCAACTATATTGATCCTTTTATAATAGTAAACAAGTCAAATGAGTCAATTTGAACCCTGATCTAATTGCACTTAAAATGAACACCACAAATATTTTGGGTGGTATAGTGGAGTCCTATCCCGCTTCCTTTTCAAGAAACTTTCCCGCCTACAGATTTTACGTGTTAGTGTAGGTCGACATAGAAAATAATCTATAATATCCAGCATAGACAAAGGATGGCATTCGTTGTCATTGAAACAGGTTTCTATGTTCAGAAGCTCCAGACAGCTCCAGGGCTCACACATTCACACAGCATTTTCAATGAAATAAATAATGTTTAAGATTCCTATACTTTGATTAAGTAACTATTATCAACAAACTTCTATGAGCTCTCTTCACTTGCCGAAAGGAAAAATATTTTGCAACTATTCTTACCGTTTAAATCGGCACTCCATAAACTTCCGCTCCTTCTATTTTGTTCCATATTCGCTTGGGGAGACAAAAGCATTTTCCTCTTTATCAAATTTCTGCTTGTAATTAGATTTTCTCGCTCCGAAATTTTGTTGTGTAAACAGACGCAAGAAATCCTGCGGAGATTTGATTTTGTTCTTGGTTCGCTTGTAAATCAGTCACCTGACAAACTCTTCTCTGAACTGAATATTCTCGGTTTCATTAATTCAAGCTGTTTATCCAAGTTAATGCTTTTGCCTATTGTTTGTTCCATAAAATGGCGCTGAAACTTGACAGTGTCGTGGAATTTAATCTGATGATAAAAAATCGGTGTCAGAGTAATCAAGATTTTAATGCTCGAATTGTTTTATTTGTCAAGTATGGAATTAATTTTCTACAAAATTTCAAATTTTTTATGATTTCTTTGACATTGGTATTTAGCATAAGCTTTAAAATCCAACTCGATTCTAATATAATGTCTTCATAAATTATTTTATTTTTAATAGCCTTCTTCGAAATATTTAACTGACAGAGGGAATTTAATTTAAAATGGTTTAAAAAATTTTTATTTATTCAAATGTTCAAAATTATTAATGCATCTTTTAAAGGTAAAAAATATATGTATAAATAAATATATGTTAAATTAATAAATAAATTTAAATAAATTAAATATAGAAAAATAAAAGTTTCTATAAAAGTAAAAAGACTAAAAAAAAGACAAAATATGGATATTTTAAAACATATTATGAAGATTACAATTGATATTTCAAAACACATTTATTTTCAAACCATATATTGAGAAACCATATATTGCCTAAAGATTGCTAGTCGAATTCTGCATGTCTGTCTACATACAAGCAAAAGAATTCGAAACACATACTTTTATTACAAAAGATTAAAAAATAATAAATTTTTTATTAGAAAATATAAATATTCAAAGGCATTTTCTATTATAAATTTTATTTGTATAAAAAAAATTAAGATAAACAACTGTAAATAAATAAAGAAAATAAACTAATCATTAAAATTATTTGTTGTTTCTTATCTCGCTTGGTAGACAGCAACATCTAGACAGAGTCCAAGAACCCGTAAGTGTTCTCATAGAAGGAGAGAAAGGGAGGGCAGCTTCTGTTGTGATACAGCACTCGTAGGTAGAAGTCTGACTTCGCTTCCTGATGCTGACTTTTAGGGATAAGGTTATGAGCCCTACTCCCAATAGTCATATTAGATCGGGACCTACTGCTCAAAGTGGATTTCGAACCTTTACGAACATACCGCCGGGACTCGAAACCGAAATCTGGGGCACTGAGTGCCAGAGCGCTAGTCACTCGGCCATTCAGGCCCTAAATATTAAATTACATTCCTTCATGTTAAAAATCATTACATCTAATTTCTCACACTGAATTAGTTTAACATATCAATTTAAATAAATGCATGTAAAAGGCAAAGATACTTTCTTTTTTTTTCAAATTTAGCACTAGCGTTATTATAATGGTAAATAAAAAATCACTCTATTATTTTTCAGTAAAATTTCAATGCTAAACAGATTAAGAATGTTTATTACATGGTGAAAAAAGATTAAAAATTTAAAAAAAATTGTTTGTTTTAAAAAAAGTAAAACAAACCTTAAATCTTAAAATGATAAAAACGAAAACAAAAAACAAATAAATATCTCAAAGTAATACTTTCTGATACCGGATCATTTATTTCCTTACTCTTAAGATTTTAACTGGCTAAATCTTAACTTACCACCACAACTTAATCTAAAATTATTACCTTACTTCGAAAGAAAACAAAACAAAGCACAAATAAAGTTCCAAGTATTATCTCTCAAACTTCAAAGTTTACCTTAAGTCGTTCTTAAGTATTTTAACACATAAATCCTCAAAAGCCTCAGCCGATCACATCTCCATTAAAGACGGTTTGTAATCCGTTGTCGAACCATGGTCTTAACTGCGCCCTATTAAAGACTCTGAAAGGTTGCTATTATCGTAAATTTAAATTAGTTTTAATCCAATTGCTGAAATTGCTAAGGGTCAAATTACAGGATGTGCGGTGATGACTGGGTCGTAAAAGAAAGTGTCGAACATTTAGTGCTCTCTAATTTGTAGTCTTTGGTTAAAAGACTTGCCCAAACTAAATGGCTCTTTTGCTTCTTACCACTTTATTAAAAGATGGAAAGATGATAGATTATAAAGGTTATTTACTTAACTATTTCTCTTGTATACAGTTCTTTGATCAGCCGTTCTTTATTGAAGTGTTAAATGTTTCGTCAATTTTTTAAAATATATAGTTAACTACGTAATAATCACTTTTTTACTCAGTTTAATAAGCAGTTTTATATTACAGTTTTATTTGTGTTTCTGCTTTTTTTTACCATTTTTAAAAGATAAAATTAATAATAATGCTTGCAAAATTAAATTTTGGTGCATGTGAAAACGACTTTCTTTTATTAAATTCCTTCTATTAGCTCACACTCTCCCTATATATATCTTGTTCACATTTTTCAATCGTTTACAAACACTTCTTATTCATCCACTCAAGTTCAAATACATTTTTTGAACTTGTAGTGGATGGCACTGGATGTTAATACAGTTTTTTTCAAATGTTAATTCATTCATTAAATTTAATTAATTAATTTCAGTTTTTTTTTAGATTTAAGTTGCATGTATCTACCAATAGATGGCGCCAGATAAACTTAAAAAATGAATGAAAATTATTTATAAAGGACTTCCACAATATAGTGAGGAAAAAAAAGAAGAAATTGACTTTAAAAAAACATTTTATATTATATGTTTTATAACGCATTTAGAAAAGCTTTCAGAATTGAATTAACTTCTTACTTTTTAACAATTATTTAAATTACTCAAAATACATTATGAGTTTATTTTACGTAGTATATTATCTTTATATTAACATATTGCACATATATTATTTGAAATTTACGTTATACAGCATAATATTCGGCAAAATTAAATATCATAAATGTTTTTAATTGATTAATAAAATGGATAAAGTTGGAAATTATGTAAACGAATCACAAATGAATTATTTAATAAAATTGAATTCAAAATTTTTCACTCAAAGATAAATATATATTTTTCACTTTTATATACAGCTTTTCTGACTTGTTAATCAAATTAGATAGAGAATTGATAATAGATAGAGAATAAATAATTTAAGTTTGAATTAATTGCTAACAATAAGTTGAAATTAATAAATATTTTAAATGGTAATTAATATATATGATAATAATAATAATAATACGAAAACATTATTTATTATACTTAGAAAATATTGCTTTATGGTTTTGACTAATAAGCTTTTTTAGGTAGGTAAATTTTCAAAACCTGATTTCGAAAAAAACTTCTCGTATTTATCATGCACTTACAATCAAACAAGCAAAGAATTTAAACGATTTATTTCATAAATGTCAGTCTCTCTTTCTTTATTTTAATAGTCTTAAATCAGATCTCAGTCTAGTGTAAGATCTTTGAAAGAGATAAAAAGCTACGTCATCTGAAAGAAACTGAAGAAAATTCATAGAAGTGGTAACGTACTTCGAGGAGTTCGTGTAAATGGTAAAGAAGTGTTGGGTAAAAAAATTAGATTAGGATGTTATGGAAAAGCTAAAACTCTTTCAGTAACTTCATTTCATCGCCTTTGTCTCTCATACTGAATGGAATTTGTTTTTATTTTTGTTTTGTTTTTACTTCTGTATTGCACATAAGATAGTGTTTCTTTTAAGTTTGAACACATCCTTTTCGACTACTTTAAAGGCTTACTAGTTAGAAATTGTTTTAGAAATAAACTTAAAAATGTTAAACTGAAAGAGTAGTCTACGTAGTTTAAGTATATAAAAATGGAATATAGTTGATATTGTTTGTTTTTTTTTTTACAAACCACTCAGTTTTATTTTATTGTAATTTTTTGCAGCAATTTTTAGTCTAGAGAAATTTTTGTAGTATATAAAGCATTTCCTTGTTTATCTATGCAAGTACTATAAAAGTTTAGATTTTTAAATTCAGTTTATTTTAATAAAAAAATTTTAGTTGAAGTACATCGCATTCAGAAAGGTTTGGAGAGTTCTTTATTTTTTACAAATAATAATAAATAAATTTGAAAATGTTTATTATTTTTAGAAGATTAAAAAATTAAATTTTTTTTATTATTATTTTTTAAGAATGATAGTTGAAAATTATAAAGATTCTAACAATTAAAATATATAGAGATAATTGAAGTATGTAAAATTTTTTCTGAAAAATTATAGAAATTTATGTACAACGGCTTTTTAGATTGTTTTAATAATAACAAAAAAAGCAATTATAAGTAAAACAAAAGAAAAAAGAAATAATATATAATGAATTATAATTAACTATGTAGCAAAAACTTAATTATTACAAGTTGTTGAATTGTTACTTTTACTACAAATAAAAAGGTATATCGAAAAAGCTTTTGATTTATTTTATTAAATTAAATTGAAGCTGTTTTTTAACTCTTAGAAACACTTCACAGATACAGGTAAATTTAGTTTTTTCAATTTCCTATTAGAAATGCTTCATTTTAGATTTAATTTAGTTGGATAAGGATAGTTTCAATAATTAATAATCATGTCAATGATGATTACTTCACTTTTTATCAAGTTTATTAAATTATCTTTTATACGAATACTTCTTATGTTTATTTTTTTTATAAGAATACCCTTTCTTTTTAATACTCTTCTTGAATATTCTGTTTGTTTTTGAATTTAAAGAGAAACTTAAATTTTTAAAGAATCAATTACAACAAGCTTTGAATTAAAAATTTAACTAAAATTGTATAAATGAATTCTAAATAATAATATTTTATTATTCTGATATGAGGATTAAATAGTTTTATTTTGATTCTTATGATGTATAGTTTATTAAATCATTTAAAATATTGAATCCATTTGTTTCATAATATTCTGTGAAATATTCAACATTTTAAATAAACTGAAAAATATTCTTTACATTAAATCATTTGCAATTTAATAAATTATATTTTTTAGTATCCAATCCTGTTAAACATGTTGATGTCTATTGCTACATATATAAATGAGTTTATGTGAGTCTGTTTATGCTCCCGTACAACTTAAAAATTATAACACTTAGTATTGTAATTATTTTCATTGAATTTACTACTTTTTTATCTGTTGTACAATTGGAAATCTAGAAAAAAATTGCTTTTATTTTTTAATTAATCATGTACTTTATATTGTGCTGGCGCCATCTGGTGGTATAATAGTTTTTCTATATTATTTTTTAATTTTCTTAAAATTAATATGATAAATTTTTGAAGCTTATATGGTTGTATTCTTTCTTTTTTTTTTTATCATATTTTTGTTTTCTTCAAATAAGCTATTTTAAAGGCTTATTTCAATTTTCTGAATTCTTTCTATTTATAAATAATTTTCAGAATAATTTCTCATTTACAGTTATCCTAATAATAATTCGCAAATTTCATTGATATTTTTTTCTAATAAAATTAACCAAAACTAAAAGTTTTTTTTTTTTTTTTGTTTAATTTAATACAAGTTCATATCTGCTAGTATTTTATGAATAAGAATATTATTTTTCGTTGGTTTAATGCAGTATAATAGTTATATTAAATTATAAGATTTTTTCAGTAATTTATTGTAATGAAATTCTGTTGGGACAAATGATTTAAGTAACTCAACAGAATTATATTTAGAGAGATAAAAAAATAATTCTTAAATAAATCATTGTAATTGAATCATTAAGTCATATACTTCATTAATTAATATTTTATTCTGAATAAAAATAAAATTGTTATCCAAATGGTTCAATGGTCTCTTAAATGGTTTATTAAAATCCTATTAGAAACGTAATTACCTCTATTTCCATTATTCCAGATATTTATAGTATAGGAATAGGAGACTAATTGAAAACTTAACTAAACGAAAAGTATAAACATTTTAGTTTATTATATTAAATTAATGAAAAAAATATGAAAATGATTTTTGAATTTGGTTAAAATTAATCTCAGCTTAAAAATAGCGTTTGTTATTTCGTTAATGAAAGCAATTTTATCATCATGATAGTGTTTGTCAGTGAATCTTTTTCAAAATTAGAAATCATTTCCTCATTTTGCTAAGACAAGTACTAAGTAAATACAGTTACAATATTTCTGATGGCAATTTATTTTTAAGGAGTGCTTCCAAATGAGATGTTTATTTGAAATACAGGACTCCTTCATATGTAGTTACCTCATCTTGCTTTTTATTTACTAGAGAAAACTTTTAAGCTTTTAATTAGTTTTCTAGACTTTAAATGTTTCGTACATGACTTCAGTTTTAATATTAGCTTAGAGGGTAAAAAAAAATTAATTAAAAATTTTGGGGTTCTCATTAGTTCAAAAGATAAACAAATAAAGAATGATTATTAATATTCACAATAATAAAATAAAAGCATTTACTTAAAATATTTTTAAAAATGAAATGGAATGAAATTTAAATTATTAAAAGGCTAAAATGCTAAAAAGGCTTCGTGTTTAATATATTGTTATTAAGTGAAAAATTTAAGGTATAATTTTTCACACAACAACTACACTGACTACCAATAAGTATTTGGACACCTGTGATAGAAAAGAAAAACGAACATTATTCAAAATCAATAGTTGGTAGAGCCTCCACGAGAGGCACTTGCAGCGTGAACCCTCCGGGGCATACTTTCCACAAGTCTTTGTATGACAGCTAGTGGTATTTTTATTCCACTCGCCTTGGAGAAGACATAGAAGTTCCTTCACCGATTTTGGACGGGTAGTGCACCCCTGAATTCGGCGATGCAACGCGTCTCAGAGGTTCTCGATAGGGTTGAGATCTGGGCAGGCCAGTCCATTCGATGAACTCCATTGGCACCATACCAAGCCTTGGTTAACGTCGAAACATGACAAATGGCATTGTCGTCCTGAAAGTAACAGGGGTCCAACCATTAAAACTGCCACAACGTAGGAAGCACATTGTCATCCAAAATAGTGCAGTAGGCATCGGCGTTGAGCTTACCATGAATGGGGACCAAGGGTCCCAGTCCATACCAGGAGAAATACCCTCAGACCATAATTCCACCTCCGCCGAACTTGACTGTTGGTACAATGCATTCTGGCAGGAGACGTTCTCCAGGCAGACACCAGACCCAGACCCTGCCATCCGAACGGTAAAAGGTGAACCTTGATTCATCACTCCAAAGAATCCGTTTCCACTGATCTACAGTCCAATTTCGATGTGCTTTGCACCACATTAACCGAGCAGCGCAGTTGGGCTTTGTGATTAAAGGCTTATGGGCAGCAGCACGACCATGAAAACCATGCAGAAGTGCTTCCTTATGGATGGTATTCGTTGAAACAATACTCCCGGATGCCTGTTGAAACTCCTCACGGATGAGGGCCATCGGTTGGGTGCGGTTCTTCCAAATTTCTCTGGTCAGCACTCGTCGGTCTCTATCTCCCAGTTTCGTTGGTCTACCGACTCAGGGCACATTCCAACAATCACCGCTCACCTTCCACTTCTTAATCACATAGGCCACTGACGATTTTGGCTACTTCAGATCGCTAGATATGTCCCTTAAGGATCGGCCACATTTGTGATACCCGATAATTATACCTTTCTCGAAATAAGAGAGCTCCGAACTGCACGGCGACTAATGCCGATGCTCTTTCCTACACGATATATACCGGCGGAGTCCGTGACGTACCTCAGGACCGCAGATATCGTCATTTGCATAGGTGTCCAAATACTTATTGGTGGTCAGTGTATATGATACAATATTTTACTAAATATTTCAAATAAATTATATTTATATATAAATATTGAAATCAGTAAATTATTAAAACATCAATATATATTCATTAGCAGATTTTTTTTTATTCTCATCTTATCTATCTTTTATTCTCATCTTATCTTTTTTTATTCTCATTTTATCTATTTTTCAAACAACTGATCGTTTCTTTTATCTTTATTCACCTTTAAATAAATACTGCAAGAAATTAAAATATAAAAATGTGATTATAAGAAAAAAGTTCGAAAACAATTATTTTAATTTACTGAGATAAAAATTTCAAATGTTTCCCATACCAGTAATAGTATAAACTTCACGATGGAACTTCAGAAGTAACCAAAAAGAAAAAAAAAAAGTTAAACAGATCATTTCATTGATTCTCACTTGTGATCTACTGATCAAACAACGAGCTAGAGAACACAACTACGATCTATATCTGCATAAAACTTTCCCAGTCCCGAAATTCCACCACCGAAACAGTTAGTTCCACAATAGTACTCCAGAACATTTCCATGACAAACAGAAAACGAAGCCAATTTACTTGGAGATGGGAGCTCTAAAAACACAGAACTTTATACCATCCGGGTACTTAATTCTGAAACCAGCCTACCGTGAAGTCAGAGTTAAATTTATACCCTTTAAAAAAGATTCTACTTTGTATGATAATCCCCTCCTTGCCTTTAAAATGAGCGAACAATACAAACACGTCTGGCTCTTCCTTACGACAAGTTAAGCTTTTTAAAAAAGGACATCGACTTTGAAAGAAGTTATAATCGAACTTTGCGATCATGAATAAAAATTTTTATTTCAGACAGAATTCACAAAAACAAAAAGAACATCTGGAAGCTTAATCATGGAAAGTAATAAAAGGAACCTTAGTTTCGTTCGTTTTATAATCGCCAATATTTTCTATTTTTGCGATCTCATGCAAAATAAAAATTTTTTATATATACGTACTATACACTGAAGTGACAAAAGTCATGGGATAGCAATATCACAAAAATGCGCAGTGTTTCACAGAAAGAACTTGAAGGTTTTGACGTGATTTAAATAATTGAAAATTGCTTGGGTCATGCCATTTCGGAAATCGTTAGGAATTCAACATTGAATTCAGGTGTGAAGTGGTTATGCACTTAACGACCGAGACCGGCGACGTTGCAAAGAGTCGTAAATTCTAACAGACAAGCAACACTGCGTCAAATAACCGCAGAATCAATGTGGGACGTACAAGGGACTTGTCTGTTAGAACTGTGAGGAGAAATTTGGCTTTCTTGGGCTATTCCAGCAGACTCGAGTGCCTTTATAAAAACATGCCTAGATGAATGGAAAACCGTGGCCTGGTCCGAAGTGATTTCTAAGAGTAATAAAAGGAACCTTCAAGTTTCGTTCATTTGAACAAGGAATTGCTTATGTTCAGCAACTCGAAAATTGCCAATATTTTCTACTGTTCGCGATTGGTTTTTTGCATCTTGAGCGCAAAATGAGCATCAAATTTCCTGGCTTTCACAATTATGGACGTCTATCGAGACAGCATGGCTCAATATAAGACTTTCAACGACTTGTTGAGTCCATGCTACGTCGAGTTGCTGCACTTCGCCGGGATAGGACGACATGATATTAAAAGTGACTTTTTTTCAGTGTATATAGTGACGATAGTAAACAGATTAAAGTATTTTTTCTATTAAAAAGCAATTCTAAAAAATTGATAAAAATTTAAAATTTTGATTCGAATAGTTGTGAAGAAGTAAATAGACCTACAAAATCCACCAATAATCAAAAATAGACCAACAAAGACCTTCATGACCATTTTGAAATATTAAATTATTTTCGAAATTTTTCATAAAGATTCAAACAAAAATTAGCATAAAATCTTCAAGCGAAAATTAGCAGAAAATAAAACATAAAAATAAAATTATCAGCAACTTGAGAGACTAGACCTTGTCCATTCATCATCATCAAGATTTACTGGTCAACATTTTCTAATACCCCTTCATCAGATAAAGCTCGTAAACTTGTTTATCACAAAAAAAAGACAATATTAATTTTACATATAATAACAGCCGTGTGATAGTTTAAAAATATTTCAAGTAACGTTTTCCCCCAAGTTGTGAAAACATTTCAAGTACTAGAATACGATGCACAACTATTAAATTGAAGTTTTCAAATTATTTTCAATGTATAACTTTATTGAACAAAATCAAAATTATAAATTTTTGTGTACGCCATTTTGGATCTTATTTATTCAAAATAAATTAATGAAATGAATCGATCTTTAAAAACATTTGGGGATATGAGCCAATTTTCCACTTTTTTTGAATAATACAAATGTCTTAATTATCAAGGAAATTTTCACATAAACAGATTGAAAATTAACTATTTTGTTCCGTTTTTGTTACAATTTGTTTTTGACAGTCTATTGGAGCTTTACTTTTTCCTTCCGAACTCCATTAAAGTTAGCTTCTGACACTTTTTTTTTCTTAAATATTTTATACTTAGTTTACTAAACACATTTTTCAATTTCATTATTTAGAGGCATTTTGTAATGATTTTAGGCTTACACTAGTTAGAAGGTGATTATTTAGTTCATTAAGAATTTTATTGATTAGTAACGTTGAAATATTCCGTATAGAATATTATAAACAAAACGTTAAACAGATAATTTTGCTGATGCAATTGGTTAATTTTTCATGTAATGCTTTATTAAACATAATATTTTTACTATTAATGACAGAAAATAAGTGTTCTGTTTTAAAACTTGATGGCATTTTACATGTAATATGTAAATGTAATCTAATAACATCTAAAAATCGTGAGAAACAGTATGATTCAATTGTTAAGGAAAATATTGTATATGTATATTATTTGTCACAGAGTAAATTTTTTGTCATACAGTGACTGCAAATTCACGTCAAAGTATAATCGAACCTAATTTCACCTGCATAATAAATAGGGCTTAAAAATTTGAAATTTAACAGGACCTGCCCTTGGGTCAAGTGTAAAGAAAGATAAATTATTGTAAATACTTTAAACAATTTATCTTTCCTTACACTTGACCCAGGGGTAGATCCCTAATTAAATTTTTTTTATAATATTTTTTTTAGTTACAAACACTAAAAAATATACTATAGTACCGATTATCAAAAACTCATTTAAAACTAAGTTTCAGTTTTAGGCGATTTACTGAACGAAAAAAAAACATGGTTCTTTTTTCCTTTCTAAAAAGTTTTGCAACTTCTTCTTCATCATCCATCAAACAGCGCATGGGCGATTGAAAAGGGTAGTAGCAACATGGGAGCTTTTTCTTACCTTTTCTACCCTTTAAGAGAGGGAGGAGGGTGGATTCTTGTAAGAAATGTGAGCAGATTATTCTCGCCAATTCAAGACCGTGTCGGGTAATCAGATGAGCAGAAAGAACTTACAGAAGGCATAAGTGGAAGACATGATTAAAAACTGCGAACGACAGAGTAGTGATGAGGAAAATGGTGTCAAGAAGAAGAAAATGACAAGTAGTTTAAATTTGATTCATTCAATCGTTCGTTAGTTCGATAGTACAATTTCGATTCATACGATTTGTTTGATATTAAGTTCTGTAAATCTAGCTTCGATTCATACGATTTGTTTGATAGGTCTAAGATTGATTCATATATGAAAGCATTGGATGTGGATGTATATGCATTGTAAGGGTTGTTGTGTGCAGACTTTTATTTTACATCATTTGTAGTGACGTTTTATGTAGAATCGAGCTATCCAAGTTTCTTTCCTATTCGTTGTGAGCTTGTTCCATATTAACACGGATTTTACTGTATTAACATTTTAATACATGGGATTTTTCCCTTATCGAATTAAATATCCATAGCCAAAAATTACAATAGGATAAAATACTACAGGCCGGATTATAACACCAATCGTATAGGAACAATACCCATTATACAATAGTTTAGGCCCATAACGAAAAGAACGTAAAAAATTTCTTGATGGAACATGGTACGTAAGATATTAAAAATGGCACCACAATTTTAAACGGCGCTTTTTATTAAGTCGAATCTAATTATCTCTTTCTTTGAACTTCATCTCATCTTTCTTGTCAGGTGACTTTTTAACCCTCATTAACAACTGCTCACTCGCATCGGCTCATTACCATTAAACACAACAGTCCGCAAACATGCTAACAATAACCCTTTGTCATATTGCTTAGTCAAATTACCATATGGGGTCGACGTGGTTCTTCTTTCCTCCTAGAAGGCCTAAAAGTTCGGTATTTATGTCCCCTGAACATCAAAAGAAGAGAAAAATTTCTGCTTCCCTCACGGAAAATGACACTTTCCAAGAATTCTTCGGCGTAATTAAAAATCTTATTAGTTTTCTGTAATTAAAGTTGTCTCTTTAACGTAATGGCGGTTGGATAGATGATTAAAAAAAATGATAATGGGCTTTTTTTCTTCTGCATCTTCAAATTCCATCTGGATTGAACTGCTTCTGCTCGTTTTCTTGCAAAAGGAATGCATGTTTTTTACTTTTTCTTTGTCATAAATGTTTTTCCTCTTAAATATGTAATAAAATGAGTAGATATTACTTTAGCGTTTCGTCTTAAGCTTATTGCAAGACTTTTTTTCATACTAAATGGCTATAATGAGAATTGTTGATCTCTATGTCCTTTTCTGTATTTCTGAGATAAGAACATTTCAAAATGTTGTGTCAATAACTGTAGAAACTAAATTCGTTTCAATTATTATGTAAAATGTTTTTCTCTTAAATATGTAATAAAATGAGAAGATATTACTTTAACGTTTCTTCTTAAACTTATTGCAAGACTTGCCCCTTTTTTTTCTCGTATTATGTTAAATGGCTATAAAGTGAATTGTTGATATCTATGTCCTTTTCTGTATTTCTGAGATAAGACACATTTCAGAAAGTTGTGTCAATAACTATAGGAACTAAATTCGTTTTAAATAATTATTTATGTAAACTTTTTATCTTTTAAGAATTTAGTAACGTTTCTAATATTATAGAAAAAAATAATAATCAAATAATTGAAAGAGTTCTTGGTTATTTTTTAATCCACTTTAATGCTGTAAAAATCTTCATATTGTAAAATAATATTTTTTAATTTAAGATATTTTAAACTATTAGTATTCGAAACTTTTTGTTTTGAACATAAAAATATCACTTTGAAATTTTATTAACATTGATAGTAAGTCCCAACCTAGTGAAAAGATTTTACCAAAATTCGTGATATAAAATAATGCGTAAGATTAAAAATTTATTCACATAATTAAACATTCAAAAGTTTAAAAGTCACTTTTCTTAAGTCCAAATAAATTCTTTATTCTTCTCAATTTCATTGTTTTAAGAATCGAATTTAAATTATAATTATATTAAAATTAATAAAATAAGTAATTACTAATTTGTTAGCATTAATAATACAGGTCCAACATTCTGCAAGGCTTGGAAAAAAAAAATCTTAATAAAATATAATAAAAACATACTTAAAGATTATATAAAAAGCACTTATTAGAGGATCCAAACTTTTTAATGCTTTCATACTTTGTTTACAAAGCAGAAAGGTATTTTTTTACATTCACTACTAGTATTTACATTTTAGGAAATTAATAATATTAGAATTTTTAAGTTTAATGTGTTATAATGAATTACATTACTTGATGGAATATTATTAAAAAAATCCAGTTTAGTCTTAATTCATTCTGAAATTAACATAAACTATTTAAAACATTAGAATACTATAAATCAGAATTTTATTTCTTCGAATTTCGTAATGAAAAGTTATATATTATTATTCTAAAAGAAAGCATAAATATTGAAGAATATAGTTTGTTTCGTAATATAAAAAAATTTTTGAAACAAATAAGTTTTATTTCATAAATAATAAAATTAAGAAATTAAACCCTCTTCAGAAAATTTAAACTAAAATATTAAAAAATTTGTTGAAATTTCCTTTAATTTATTGAGAAACATCAAATCTTTGCAAAATCTTTCTTCGAAGAAATTATGCCATTAAAATTATGTTAGTTCAGATAAGATACGGAAAGTATATGTATATGAAGTCTGATTGCAATGCTACAGAAAAGATTAATCTTTTTGTGCTTATACAAAAAAAAGATTTTCGCCCAAAATGACTTCTTTGTAGGATAAAAAATTTTTGTTCCTCTTCTAGGCTAATTATCTCTTACCTTTGGATGGCCTTCATGCATCCCAAAATCCATCTCTTTCAGATTAGATACTGCAGCATCTTGAGAATGAGTTTGCTGAGAGCTTTTGTGCATTCAGGTTGTTTGACTATGAAATATGAATTACATAACTTGCAGGCAAATTTAGTTCTGAAGATTACTTACACTGAGTAACAGATACAAATTAAATTGTGATTAGTTTTAGTTTTCAATGGCATTCTAATAATCTCTAAATTTACCAATTTCCAGTTAGATCTTTTGTCAACTACTAAGATAAAATTTTTGCAACATTTTGAATTTTCCTAAAATGCACCAAATGAGAATAAGAATCTGTTTACTATTTTGTTTATTACAAATTTTATAAATAGGAATAAAGGGATTTTAGGTTTTTATAAAAATTATTTTTTTAAAACGCTTGAAAATTATTTTTAGTTTATGAGTAACTTGCTGTGGTAAAACACAAAATTTTAATGATTGAACAAGTTATTAATGTTTGCATTTGTTGTTTAATATCATAAATTAATCGACTATATTTTCAGTAACACGTGAGAAAGGGAGAAATTAAATGAATTAAACATTAACCATCTAATAAAAATAATGTTTACTGTAATAATAAATTACTTCGATTAAGTAAATACGATAATTATATTATAAAATATTAATCATAATATTTTCATTAATTAATATTTTCATATTTATTTTTGTTCTTTAAAAGGTTCCTTACATATTAATTAAATTATTTCTCATGTTAACAAACTCGCTTTCAAAATCCTAAAAGTTAAATATTATGCACAGTAAACAATAAGAATTATTATATAGTTTTTTGAGACGATATTTTATTTTAATATTTTTTTCATACATTTAATGAAAAAATAATTAATAAAAGAGCTTCTCAAAGTTGTTCAACTTTCATCTCCATCTTACCTCTTAATAAAAGACGTTACTAGATTTCCTTAATAAAAGAAAAATTACGGCGTATATTATTTTAAAGTAAAATTGTGAATAACGAGCCGTGATCCATGACTTTATGCCAAACATTCCAGGCTTTTAAATGATTTTTTTTTTCATGTCATTGAAAATTTGATCACTAAAAATATTATTCATAATCTCGGAGATATGTCTTTCACAGGTCTATTTAATATTTCATTCTTCAAAAAATTACTATAAGTTTCTAAAAAAAGACATCGATTCAATAACTAAACATTAAAATAAGAAAAATTATTTTAAAAAAGCACAACAACATAGGCGATGTTAGGCAAATCAAAATAATTAATAAAAGTCGTAGAAAAGAAACAGATTTTAAATGATATGAAAGCTTTTAATTAAAGCATAACTCTACTTTCTTTTCGCACGTGTCGTATCTACAACGAAAATGTCACTACAGTTTCTCCTCATGATTAATTATGCAACGCGGACCAGACTACAATCAACGTTTTCAAGAGCGGTCGCTTGTCACCTAAAATGTCACGTCGTGTGCTTTTTCGTTTTATTGGCTTTAAACAACCAAAGAACAATTTCTAAATTTTAGAAACATTCTACCTCCTACCGGGCTTGACCTTAATTCACGACACGTTCGCTTAACGCATCTGTTATTTCAGTTCTGCATAATTGATAGGGTTTTAATACCGCACGCTATGACGCAATGTGTTAAATGTAGGCTCATCTACATTAAAGTAGGCATGAGGTAATTTTTTTAATTGAAATTGCATGGGAAATTAGTTTTAATTTAATTTGCATTAGAATTCGTGCTCATTGTCGAAAAATGGCCGTTTTGTTTTCACTAGTAACAAACTTTTTGAATGAAAAATAAATTTAAATTTGTATTCTTAATTATATATTTTGTAAATATTGAAACAAACAACACCATATTGGCCCACATTTTTCAGAATTACAGAATTACAGAATTACAGAATTCTTAGAGAATTTCTTACAGAATTTTCTTACAGAATTTCTTACAGAATTTTCTTACAGAATTTCTTACAGAATTTTTCTTACAGAATTTTTACAGAATTTTCTTACAGAATTTCTTACAGAATTTTCTTACAGAGAGGGCTTTAGAATTTTGAATGCCTAGAATTACATTTTCTTGGTCACTCAGATTTGCAAATTTCGGGTTAGAGTCCAAGCGAGCTGGGCCATGGATGTTTGTAGTGGTTTGGAATAAACTTTAAAATGTAGTTACCGGTCTAATATGACTGTAGAACGTTGACCGTAGTGTTGACAGCCCTACTCAATAAAAACAAAATATCTCCTGTTTTGAAATCTGCCAGTAGGCAGACGGTCTTGGCTCACCATGGGGCTGTTCTGCAACTGATGAGGATGATGATGATAATTACAGATTCCGTTTTCGGAGGACATTTAGTTTTTCTTATTTATACCACATAGGAATGTAAATATAGAATCATATTTATAAAAATAACGTGTTGAAATTATAATCCATTATACAAGAAGAAAAATAACATACTAATACTAATTACACGCTTACTAATGACAGAATAACTACATAATAAATTAACCTACCTGTTGGAAAACCCTGAAACTGTGTGCGGTTTATATAGAATATCCAAAAATGTGTTAAACCAAAATTCTAAAATATGGAAACAAAATATCTTTATGAACTTACAATGTAAATAATTGTATGTGGATACTTCTATCAATCAATATTTTATGGGTTTCTTTATTAGAAAATTTTATTTATCAGGAACCTTGTACTAATTTGTAGAAACTGAAGAAGAATATCACATATACTATAATTCACAATTCTTCAGACATTCGCCAATATACAGCTTAAAATCGACTATACTTTGCGCATACAATATCACTTGCAAAGGAAATTTACAAACTTTTATACTTTGTGGGGCCTGAAACTTTTAGGTACCGGGTTCAAATCCCGGCTTTGCTTTGTAAGCCGTAGGTCCCGGTTAGGATCGTAGAATTGTTACTCAGCGTCCGTGGCTTACCATCATACACGCGCCCCTGGTTAATGCAAATTTCGGCGCAGCCCTTATGGCGAAAGATCACGGTCTATCTGCCAGCTGCATTTGAAGAAATAATTTCTTTTTAAGTTAGTAAAGACATTTTTATTTCTACCTCTTTTAGGGTTTTTTTTTTTTTTTTTTGAAATTTTTACATAATTCTTTGATATCTCGAGTATTTTTGTATACTCTATATAGATATATTCTTTCAACAACTATCTTTAATTTTTCTTAAAACCCTCTAACAAGTTGAAGAATATAGTCTAATTACCATAAACAAACCGATATTGAGCTACATAAGTGTCATAAGCTACCATCGCAGTGTCAGTTTTCAAACATCTTTTATCCGGATGAATGAAAACGGATCCCGAAGTTACCTGCCCTCGAGAGTCCATATCCGCAGCGATTGCCCAACGTGTTTGCTGTCCTTCTTGATCTTCATCAAGGTCACAAGTAATCACCTGTGATTGTTCGCAAGAGAAATCCTCGACTGGTCTGAATATTGCGATATCATGGGCAGTCTAAAGCAATCGAAATGTTTCAGTCGGAAGCAATTTCGCCAGCACACTCTGAGCTCTAAATTGCTTATACTTGAAGTTCTATTATACTCTCCATCGAATGCTGTCTGGAGCTGTCAAATGAGAAAATAATAGAGGATTATGAAACTATTAACTCAGGTATTCAGAAATTCAGTAGCTAAATAGTGAAAGCTCTCACAGAACCATATTTGATGGAAATATTTTTTCTTTTTTCTTTTTCTTTTTTTATAAATAAATTTTTTTTTCTGGTAATAACAATTTCTCATTTATATTTTATAAATAATTATTGTAATTTTGTACATTTACATGACAGGGAAAAAAATCTTTTCTGAACCTTTAATATTTTGTTTTAGTTGTTGTTCTAATGCAGCTGACAATACAGAGACAGTTAATCTTGGTTGTTTTTTTATAAACAGATTTCTTTCACTGGTCATAAAAATTTTTAATTTATATTTTATAAACAATTATTGTAATTTTGGACATTTATATGACAGGAAAAAAATCTTTTCTGGAGCATGTATTTTGTTTTAGTTGTTGTTCTAACACATCTGGTTGTACAGAGACAGTTAATATGTATTCCGTAAGTAAGGGATGCACCACTGTTACTCCTTTAGCATTCCCAGGTGGTACGTGTAGCTGGAAGAGAAGCTACGGACGCGGAGTAACAATACCCCCGCAACGATCACAATCATGTTAGACCGGTACCTACGGTTTAAAGTGGATTTCGAACCACTATAGACATCATGGCACCGCCGGGCCTCGAACGCGAAACCTGTGGTACCGAACACCAGAGAGCAGCCACTCGGCCATCAGGCCCCCTACATGTATTTTATTTTTCATTCTACTGCTAAAAAATTCATTCATCTATTAATTCAAAATGTTTCTGAAATAAAATAATGATTTCAGATTTAATACGTACATATATCAGATGGCTTAATAGGTTCTGATATCAAATTATTTAATACGTTCAGATATATGAAGGCTAATTAAATACTGAAAGCGAGATTCAACTGAAAGTTTAGTGAAATTATCCTGAAAGTTTAATGCGAATGTAGGGGATTTAGATTTAGATTTATACTCGATGGAAAACATCCGTCCTCGATATTGAAATGGATTGCCTTCGCATCCATTGAATTGATCCATATTTAATTTCCTTAATTATAATAAACTTTATGTTTCAAATGAAATTGAAATCCCAGCAAATTGTACCGTGAATCAATCCTAGTAAATTTAATCTTGGTGTATTTTATCATAAAGAATAATTGATCTTTTTATTAGAAATAAATGCTTAGTTGGAATTTTAGAAATTCAGATTACATTATGATGGTAAAAATTTCTATCCATTTCCATCTATTGCTGTATTATATAGCAATCTATTGCTGTTATATATAAGAAATGTAGAGAAATCTCATTTGTTTTTTTTTTTATCCAGTTGCTAGTATTTTACCAGATTATGAGCTATGACTACTGCATTGTTTTGGCAAATGATATATATTAGATTTACAAATGATATATATTAGATTTACAAATGATATATATTAGATTTACAAATGATATATATTAGATTTACAAATGATATATATTAGATTTACAGTTTTAGGCATGAATGGTCGAGTATCTAGCACTCTGGCCTCGGTGCCATGAATGTTTGTAGTGGTTTGGAATCCACTTTAAACCGTAGGTCCCAGTATAATATTATCATAGAGTGTTGTCTTGAGGTTAGGAACTTCAGCGCAGAACCAACTTTCAGTCTGCAGCCCTTATGGTTCATCGCTAAAAGTGAAGCTGCATATCACCCTTAGTTATGGGCGTTGCCTGCGACGAGGTCCTTTGGACCTGGAAAGGACCTGGTGTAGGCTTTCCTGCACCATTCGGATTAGTAACAACAACAGTTAAAGCTTCTAGTATTTATAATATTATAATTTAATATATTAAAAAAATCTTAAACGTTAAAAATAACAAAGCTTTTTCTAAAAAAAATATTATACCCTTTTAAAATCCCTGAAAAAATATGTTGAACATTATGAAGCTATATGTTGAATCAATAGCAACCTGCCTAGTAAGACAGCTGGCAATTTTTTTCTTTGAATTTGTTTACATTCCTGCACAAACTTGGTAATGTTTGTTATTCCTCGGGTCTTCTGCACCCCAGCTCTATTCAAACAATTGGTATAATGTACACATACTCCAGCTCTATTCAAATATTTGGTACTATGTACACATACCCCAGCTCTATTCAAACAATTACTCTATTGGTACAATGTACACATACTCCAGCTCTATTCAAATATTTGATACTATGTACACATACCCCAGCTCTATTCAAATATTTGGTACAATGTACACATACTCCAGCTCTATTCAAATATTTGGTGCTATGTACACATACCCCAGCTCTATTCAAACAATTACTCTATTGGTACAATGTACACATACTCCAGCTCTATTCAAATATTTGATACTATGTACACATACTCCAGCTCTATTCAAATATTTGGTACAATGTACACATACTCCAGCTCTATTCAAATATTTGGTACTATGTACACATACCCCAGCTCTATTCAAACAATTACTCTATTGGTACAATGTACACATACTCCAGCTCTATTCAAATATTTGGTACTATGTACACATACCCAGCTCTATTCAAACAATTACTCTATTGGTACAATGTACACATACTCCAGCTCTATTCAAATATTTGGTACTATGTACACATACCCCAGCTCTATTCAAATATTTGGTACAATGTACACATACTTCAGCTCTATTCAAATATTTGGTACTATGTACATATACTCCAGCTCTATTCAAATATTTGGTACTATGTACACATTCTTCAGTTCTATTCAAATGATTGGTACAATGTACACACACGTTCCTCTATATTCCATCACGATGTGCTTACACAACTTCATTCACATCATTTCCAAACTATAAATAGAGAACTTAACTTTGGGCAAAGTAAATGGTGTACTGTAGCTTGACAGAAGTAGAAATAGTAGCATGTGCATAGAGGATGAGTTATTCCATTATTTTCTTATGAGTATTTCCATTATATGTATTGTATTTATAAACGTATTTGATATAATATTACTGTAAATTAACAACTATGTGTTGTAAAAAGAATAAAACTTCAACAATCTTTCTAATTCACCAATATAATAAATAATTCAAACAACACAGCATGTATTAAGAACACGCATAGAATGAATAAAAATGGAGCTGCATTAAAATTTAAAAATGAAATCTAGAGTCTCACACAGAACTTTTAAATGAAAAATAAGTAGTCTGGGAAAAGTAGAAAATCCAGGCCCATTATAAATGTAGAAAAATTTCCATATTTCGAGATGCTAAATTGATGGCTTATGGCGACCTATCACGGAAGGAATTAACGTCGATTACCGAGGGGCGTACTCATTCGTGTTATCGTTCCGTTAATCCAGTTACTGCAACTGAATTTCCCTATCATCCACTGCGAGGTGCAATTTCCGGTGACGTCACAGTCCCACTTTGATGTACAACTTGGGAGTGCATTAGTTTCTTTTCAGGGCAGCAATTTCTGAAGGCTGGCCGCAAATAGCTCGTTTATTCCATTGAGGAAAATGTGTACCTGAACGTCTTGGCTCGAGCAATTATCTTTGAGCGTAAAATGCATTCGCGACTTGTGAATCGTTCGACTCTCTGGCTTTGCTGATTGGATTAATGGATGCCCCTTGAATGTAAAATGTATAAGGATGAAAATTACGAATACTATATTGCAGTTCTGCTCTTACTACATACAGTATGAATCTGAAGTATAGAGATCTTAAATTTTTCAAATAATTAAAAATTAATCCCTATTTGCATTTGTAGAGCACGATTGTATAGCAGACCATGGCTCATTGATGCTTTACTAGAGTTCTTCTTCGTGTATTTGTTCGATTTTACATTATAAATATAGTTGCAATTTTTCTTAAAGATTTTCAGACTTTGTTGAAATCTTAAAATAGGAAATGTAGTTTGATAAAGAAACTATATAAATTTTAAAACAAATATTTTATTCAATACTTTCTACTTCATAGGAAATAAAAAAAAAAAAAAATTTCATTAATAATGTGCTAGCCAAGATGCAGAATACATTTTTAGTATATTTTTTTTATCTTTTTATTGTGAAAAACACGTCATATTTTAAGATGCACTAAACATAGTAAACCTGGATTTGTTAAATAATGTATTAAAATACACAATTCTGTTTGGATCGACTTTATAAATAAACATTTTAAACATGAATTTAAAAAATTCCACTAGTAAAAATCACATTTGGGCTTGCTTACGTCAAAAACCGAGACAAATACTAAAAGACATATTAAATTTATGTAATATTATGTATCAAAATATTTTGTTTGCTTTATTTTCTATATGTTTTTATTCTATATAAAAAAATTAAATATATATTTTTTTAAATAAGTTTCGAAGATTTTTTTTTCCCCGAGTCAAGATCAACTTATAGTCAATACATGAGAAACCAGAAGAAAAAAATCGAACCAAAAAAAAGCAAAAACAACAAACGACAGAAATCGAGACTATAAACTAAACATTAATCAGAGAAATAGCAACTAATCAGCGGGAGCTCAGAATGAACTATACTTCCTCTCGGGTGAGAGTCTCGAAGCCGACTAACCATTTCTCCTGAATGCCATAGAGGGGCGCTCTTGCCAGTGTGTAAGAGAAAGTACGATTACAATATATCATATAGTGTGAGTCCTTATAAATGAAAATGCATTTCCTTTCTCAAATATATTAGTTTGCTGTAACCTATATTTGAAACTCGAAATTCGTTTTGTATTATTGCATGGCCTCTATTTTTATAAAAGTATTCTGATTTTCATGGCTGTCTACCTGTAGACCACCAAATAACGTAAGACATTATGATACTAATAAAATTGTAGGCTTTTTATTTTATTATTATTTATGTTAAATATATCGGAAGGAAAAAATTTGTGTTTTGTTAAAGTATAAATGCAATTAAAACCCTGATAAGTATTCTAAAGAATGATATTACAACAGTTATGAAATTAGCTTTTACCCTGAATACCTCTTTAAATGAAGAAAATTCCTTAATGCAAATTAAATTAAATTGCGTTCATCTAATATCTCTGCTTTGGAAAACTTGGCTTAAAACTTTAAACAGGGGTTAATTTCTGGTTTAATTCTGCGTAGAAATTTAATTTAAACTAAGGGCCTAGCGTAGCAATGCATACAAAGTGTTATCCAAACCGCGTTTAAATTCATGTAATTTCATATTAATTTCTAAAAGCCATGATTACAAGCATGAGTTGAAGAACTCTATGCATTTTACAATAAATTTTACTTATTTAAAACTTTGTTTTAGGAAAAAAATATAATTTTCTTTTAACTAAAAATATTTCATAATAATAATTCAGAAAAAGTAAACATTTGTTTGATGTCCTTGGCTTTGGATTATAAGTCATTATGAATTCTTCAAAATAAGCTCTCATGGTTGTATATTATAATTTCACTGTGCTTTATAAGCTTTGTACGCCTTATAAGGTAGTGAATTAAAAATCTTTAATTATTATTTTTGATAAACTTTTTAATAAATTAATGTCAATGCTACTACTTTAAAAATTGCTTTAGGTTTTATAACTCTTCCAGTGGCGTAATATTTTTGTTGTTCGTGTATTTAAAAACGCTTAAATAACATCAGCATAATGATAACATATTGACTTTTATGATTTCTTAATTATAATTTTTCAAAATTCAGTAATAGTTACTTCAATTCAGTGATTATTCTTTTAAAACTCACATTTTATGGCATAATCTTTTTATATTCTATAATAACGTTTAATAATTGCTTGATTTTCTAAAAATAAATTTGCCTTTCCTATTTTGTCTTTCTTTTTAATTCTTCCATCATCATTTGCATCAATAATGAAATATATATATATATATATATATATATATACTACCTATGTTGTAATTATAGGTAGTATAGTATACATAGTTCATCATTGATTATTATCCAATTTTTTTAATTCTTCCATCATCATTTGTATCAATGATGAACTTGGATGATCATCATTTGTATTGCTGATGTTATTGTCGGTTGATTGATATTTTCTTTTAATACGACGAGTAAATGGAGTATTGATAGTTTTTTAGGAGTTATTTTCAATCGCATAATATTTGAAGATAGTTATATAAGAAAACGTTGTCTGACGTTATAAATATATCAACAGTTCGAGCTACCAATCAAAAAATTCTAATGATGAAAAATCATCTTATTCTAAATTTATTCATATTTGGTTGAATCATGCTATTTATATACAATTATACAATAACAAACCAATTTTAGTTACCTATTTTAACAACCTCAAGTGTTTCTTTAACAGTCAAAAAATAATTAATCATCAAAAGTACATGATGGTATAAGGAATAATAGTTTTCAAAAATTATTCTAACAAAACTATTAGGTAAGCCCATTTTGCAAAATTAAAATAGAAATCGTAAATAGTTTTTCTTGGAGAAAATATATTCTTTATAATAAGAAGGCGATAAAATTAAAGGTTCAGAAATTTCCTGTTTTTAATTATGAATTATTAATTGAGAATCAAATTTCACCTCTCTCATTTTCAACATCTAAATTTTAAACAAAATACAAAAAAAGAATCATACCAGTTTAAATACATATACATATGCTATTTAAAAATCAATTTTAAACTCAGAGTTTATTTCAACTATCTTAGTTGTCACCTATGTAGCAATTTTAATATTTTTGTTTCAAAGTTCACACAAATAAAAAAAAAACAATTGATACATAAAACCGTCGAAATTTATATCAAATACAAAACAAAGAAAATAAAGTACCAAACATGAAAGAAAGATGTCATCCTGTAAAACAGTTTCCATGACTTAAATTTCAAAGACTGTAGAAAACAAAAAGAATTCTATCGTATCGCCCTCTTTTTCAAAGATCAAAAACAATAGAGAGAGAGAGAAATAAAATAAACACCTTTCCACTCAACCTCTAATAACGAAGGTTCAAAGTCTTCTTTTGCCAATAAAGAGTCACCGTTGTCAACAATTTAAGTTCTGTTTGGAAAATAAAATGTCTACAGTTCAACTAGAGCATTGAAGTTTGAAGTTATTTCATAATGACAACTGGCATTTTTGTTCTTTCTCCCATACAGCAAGAATCGGAGAAAAGACACTTTAATTCCACCATTTTGTTCCACGGGCTTTGATGTCAAAGGGAATTTTTTAAAAATATAGTTTATTTGTTTGAAATACAATCCGTTAATATAAAAAATAGTAGCATAAAAACGTTGAAATAGTTTTTAAAAATAGCAGATTGAATTAAATATTGTCTACTAAAACCATTGATATATGTAAAAAAAAAATTTCGTCTTAAACCTTTTAAAACATTTATCTTTTTTTCTGACTTCTATATAAAACATATTTTCGAGTTCAGATTGATTGTATAGATTATTATTTGCAATGTAACTTAAATTTTTGTAATATTAGGAAATATTAGAATTTGAAATATATGTGTAACTATTTTATTTTTATTTATCACTTTTTATTTATTTTTGTATTTGTTTTCCTTCTTTCTATGTAGAAATTAAATTTTTTAAATCTAAATAATGACATTAAATCTTAATACTGTAGTAAATTATTTCCATCATTTTTGACTAAACATATAATGAATTAAAATAAATTGAATAATTTGTATAATTAATTTAAAATCTACTTTTGGAAAAAAAAAAAGGAACAAAGCTTTCGTTGTTTGATTCTTAAACTATTCATTTGATTAGTATCTTTATTTACTATTATTAGAATTTAGAAAAAATTACACTAATTTCAAAAGTAGCATATGTAGTGCAGGTTGGACAACCAGATTGTATGTGGGTGTGGTTGTTGAGAAACTTAAGGCACTGGTTGGAAAACTCATAGCTTTATTGACACACGTACAAACACAGCACACATACAATTAGAGACGTACAATGTGTAACACATCTAAAGACATATAATTATAAATTCGTGGAAGGATTCCCTTTCTAAGCCGAAAACCCGACACTCAGATAAGCGTAGGATGCCCGAAATATATTTCCTCTCCTTGTGAGAGTCAGTAGGCCAAATGACCATTTCTCTTGAACGCCACAAGGGGCAGCAGGAGAAAGCAGGGTTACACATATGATTTTTTTTTTTTTAATTATACTAACCAATATTAGACATTTACTTTAAACATATTTTTTCATTTATTTTAAAATGTTTTCATTTTATTTATCTCATTTTCACGTTTCTCCTTAATTAAGAAATACTATTCTGGATTAATTAATTGACAAAATTTTCTAAAAGAAATGCTTTATTCAGATTTTAATAATTTCTTTACCTAAAGTCGATCATAATGCCAACAAAATTTGAGCATTGAATTGATTATTATTTTTCACCAAGAATATTCTCGCGTACCTGGTCGATCATTTTCATAATTTTTAAAACATAAGAAAATTCATTTGTGAAAGAATAACCTCTACATTTAATGAATATTCTTGATTTTTCCATGGGATAATATTCAAAAGTTTTGAGTGGAAGTTTATTATATATTTATGCATCAATGAAAGTAATTTTTCAATAAAAGATTTTATCAAGAAATGAGACTATAAGTCTTTAAATAGCTATTTTCGTAAATCGCAGTTGGATTTATTATTTGTTAACTAATTTGTACAGTATATTCTTGAATAATCCATTTAATGTTTTTTGAGAATTTATTATTCATGATTAACATTTTGAAACTTATTACGATTTCGAACTACAAAGTTTTGTTCGTATTTTGATATTTTTCCAACATTTAAATAAAATATCTTTCAAAATGAGAACATACATATTTTATTTTATTTTTTTAGCGTTTATTGGCACGTAATTATGAAACCAACAGCTGTCGTATTTAAGCTAGCTTTAAGGCAATGGGGCATACAGTGCAAATTAGCAAGTTTTTTTTTTTTTTTTTTTTTTAATTTTTAATTTAGCTCAGCACAGCTGATGTGTTAATTTACCATTCAACCATATTTTTATATTTAAAGTTAAAGAAATGCTGCATTTTTCTATGCAATGTAAAGATACTTTTATTTATCTTGCAGCTTACAAATATAGTAAACTAAATTATTAAATTGATTAATTTTGCAAAAATCTATTAATTTTTCTGGACTTTTAAATAATAACAATAAATTTTTTAATATTTTGGGTAAAAATAATTTACTCAATAACTAACTTCCAATCGATTTTGATACAATCAATTCATACAATCGATTTCGATACAATCAATTCATACAATCGATTTGTCTAATAGATAACTGATAATTAACTCTATTTGAAGTAAGTGGTATATTATTGAATAACATATAATATTATTGAATAACTTACTTAAAGGAATTTTTAGGAAGACTTTAAAAAAAACTATTATTATTGAATAGCGTATAATATTATTGAATAACTTATTTAAACAAATTTTTTAGGAAGTCAATTAAAGAACTGATTTTGTCTAAAGTAATAATACTTTTAACTTGTGGGGAAAACTGTCATAATATTTCCTCAATATTTTTTTTTAACTCAATAATTTAACATTTATAAATTGAAAGGAAAATCAAATAAATCATAAAATATTTCCCCATTTTCCCTTTTGATTATTAACGTCAGATATTATTGAATTAGTAATTCATCAAAATTTGGATAGTCAAAACTAAATTCATTTGAATTATTTATTTTTCTAAATCTAGTATTTTCAATTATTAAGAATTTTTTTCAGTGCTAATGGTATGCATAATTCAAAGATATTATTATTATTATTATTACTGCAGCCATTGGAAACTTCATAAGAAAAGAACAACAAACAGATAAGTTCTGGAAAAGTAAATTCTATTTTCCCCATTTTAATACTAAAGCTCAACTGTCAGAGGCAATATTATCAAGATTGAAAATTTTCCAATACCTTTTTAAAGTTTATCAAACTGCATCGCGATTCTTACGCTTAAAGGAATCGGTAAACACAAGTTCTCTTTCAAGAGTCTTTACTTTTGAAATTAATCTGTTTTGATCCAGTTAGAATTGGGAACGACTTCTGATCTCTCGACTTTAAATGGCGCAATTCAACACATTTTCTTAGATTCTTTGAATTCCAAAATGTTTGTAATCGAAATTACTTAATTTCTGTCTTATGTTTACTGAATACATTTTAAATGAATACTTCTTCTCAAAGTTTTTTAAAAATTAATCAGTGTTATAAGAAGATTTAAATTGAGTGATTAAAATTATAAAAAGAAAGTACTTTATTTATTTTTTTTTTGCTCGATTATATTTTCAAGAAAAATATAAGAACAATGAATATTAAAGACGGAGAGGCTTTTTTTTTTTTGTTTTGTTTACATTTTAGCATTTAAAAGTAAAACTTTATGATATAGAGATAACATTTATTTAAAGAAGAAAGATAAAAAAATAATTGTATTTAAATTAAAAAATGAATAATCTTAAACTCAAAGAAACATGGTTTAATAATAATGACCTACATTGTGCCAAGATGTTTCTTAATTTAAAGATACTTATTAATAAAAATGCATATAATAAAAACTATTGCGTTTAATTTATACTTGTAATGTTGTTGATTGTGCAAGGGGGGTTGTAACTAAGTGGGGTTGGATTTAGACTTGAGACACAGGTTTGAGAACTCACAGCTTTATTTACACACGCACAAACACACGTACAATTAGAGAAATACAACATTTAACAATTGAAGATACATACTTTTAGATTCGTGGAATCCTTCCACGAATAAGCCGAAAATAAAGATACTCAGGTACGCGCTGGATGCTCGAAATATGCTTCCTCCCAGGAGAGAGTCTGTAGGCCAACTATTACGCAGGGTTGCGTTGAATATATTTTCTCTCGGGATGAGAGACTATAAATTAAACGTTTATCGACAAAGCGCATGATTGAGCTGTGTTAAACGTTTCTCAGCGGTAGCGCCGGTTGTGCTGTATTTCCTCTCGAGTGAGAGTCTCGAGGCCTACTGATCATTTCTCCTGAACACCACAGGGGTTGACTCTTGTAGTGCGTAGGAGAAAGCACGGTTTATATACTAAATATTATTTCTAATATCAGATTATTTTAATGGAATAGAATTTTTCAATTTGAACTAAATTAAATATAGCCAGACTAGTAATCTGAATATTCAATCTATAAATAAAATATATACAGTCATACTATACATTAAAAAATAAATGTATGCAGAAAAATTCGGTAATTTCCTTAAAAATTATTATTACTATTTCTTTAAATTACTATTACTACTATTACCATTATTATGCTATTATCGTTACTATTATCTTAATGTCTTTCTTTATATTACTATTTCTTTAAATATCATTAGCTACTCTTTGACTATTGGTTAAAGAAAATATTTGAAAGATCTAGTATATTATTTAACTTTAAAAATAATTAATATTTTTATATTCTAAAAAGTAATTTGTAAAAAGAACTTTTATTGCATATTGTTTTTTTGCCGTTTCTTATCTACAATAACGTATTTTTGATTTTAAATGATCAACTATTGATATTATCATTATCATTATTATTTAAATACAACAGTTGATTTTAATAAGATCCAAAATGGCTTCCTTCAAAGAAAAGAATTGGACAATTTTTTCATCTTTAAACATTTTTTTTTCTTTCAAGAAAATAAAAAATTAAATTACTTACAATGGAAAAAATTTTCCAACCAAGAACATTTCATAATCTATTTTATACGAGAAAAATATGTCTTCTAACAATTCAAATCGAAATGACAAAAATATTTTTGCTCCTTGAGAGAGTCAATTTAAATCAAGTAGCATGTTTACTTAGTAAGAAAAGGTTAAAGGCTGTTGCAATGTGTGAAATGAAAAGCAGTTATTGAATGCATTTGCATATTTTGCTCGTGTGAAACTTTCTTAGATAAACTTTGAAAATAATTTCTAAAGAAAGTATAAAAATTTATAAACTTTTAACTGTATGCAAAGTAGTTTCTCAAACAATGTCTGTATTTCTCAAATTTTTTATTTCAGATATGAAATTATTCGCTGATTCGATTTAGAAAGTTACTTTGAATGATTTATAAAGTGAGATATAAAACAAAGCATTTCTAAAATATATCCTATCAGATGAAACACAGGTTTTATACTTTTGGAAGTATATTTTGGAATATAAGGAATGTTTTATTGCAAAAAAAAATCATACTAATAATTTCACTTTCAAATGCAAAGAAGTTTTTAGAGGGCACTGACACTTCAAATAAAAATGCAAGTAAATTTTGAAAAGAAAGTTATAATTTGGGTTAAGGCTTTTAAAGTATTTTCTTATTATATTAAATATAATTCATAGAGCCATTCAAGTATTATACAAAACAAAAGAATGCAAAGAATCGCAAATAAGCATTTATAGGCACTATAGAACAAGTAATATAGAAAAAAATTTTAAAGTCAATTCCCACTTTTTTCACTTCTTTTGCAGAAAAGTCCTTTACAAATAAAGCTGAAATCTTCCTCTTACATCTGGCGCCATCTATTATTAGATACATGCAACTTAAATCTAAAACAAAAAATATAATTAATTAATTAAATTTAATTAATGTATTAATATTAAAAACTGTATTAACATCAGTGTCATACACTACAAGTTCAAAAAATGTATTTTTTAACTTGATTGGATGAATAAAATGTATTTTATTAATGATTAAAAATTTGAACAACATATATATAGGGAGAGTGTGAACTAATAGTAGAATTGAAGAAAATCAAAAGATATGTATTATTTTTTTTTTTCAAAATTGTGGCTTAAATTTTTACTTTTGAATAAAATTTAATTTTTGTAAACAAAATAATATTTAGAATAAATAATTATTAATTATTAACTAAAATATTTTCAAACATAATATTATTTTATTTTAATTAATTTCTTTTACTTTTTTTCTTTACTGAAAGATATTATAAAATTATTTATAAATAATATTATGGAAGCATACTACTTAAATTTTTGTTAATAAACATATTTCATAAATTCATTTTCTTAAAAAAATAAATTATGCAACAAATATTTCTTTTGCTTAGAAAACTATTACGCAAATGTATTTCTGGGTACTTTTTTAGGGTAGTAAAGGACCCGTAAATAACTCTAACCCATTTCTTTAAGCAAAAATTCTAACAACTCAACTGTAAATAATTTGAATCTGAATTCAAGAAATCTTTTTGCTGGGACACAAACATTTCTCCCTCAGTGCTTTATTACCATAATCTTCATACGCCTGAAGATTCAAATCGTTTAATTTCTCAGACATAGAGAGATGTCCTCTCATAACTAATGCCAGAGTTTACAATATTAATTTTTGCTGTAATTTAATTTTGTGCTTTGCAGTTTATTCATGTTTGCTTGAAAGTACTAGTTGTTGAATAATTCTCAGTTTACTTGTCAAATGTGTAGTAAAATACTACACTTGTTGAACAATGCCATAAAACATTTTAATTACATGGACATAAAACAATTTGCAGATGACTAAGGAGTATTACTCGTTCACTTTAAAATAAAGATTACGAAAACTCTTTTAATTTAAATCATTCAGCAATGTAGTTTTTCCATTTATTATTCTGTCAATTAGTGAGTGCATGTAAATTTGCATGTTGTGTTATAATTATATATAAAACATGAAGGGTTCAGTTTTGGTGAGCAAATCAAATTAAATGACAAAATTTAGTGCAAGTTCAGCAGCTGTATATAAAGTGACATTACTATAATCTTATGGAAATTACCCAAATAACAAATTTTCATTTCAAGTAATTATAAGTTAAATTTCTATAAGAAATGTCTTGAGAGATTAAATGAGATGTTGAATTCAATTTTCTATTGGTCTGTAAGTTTTTGGCATTTTCCCTAAATGGAATTTTTTTTTTTATTTATTTTAATCAACAGCGATAATGCGCAATGGCAAGTTCTAATCTTTTATAAGTAAATATTCGTTTTCGTGACTTTATCTTAGGATGTCAGTCAGTAAAGTTCCATAAACTTAAGAATTATCATTTACTTACACGATTCAATGCGCAGAATTATTTCTAAAAGAGTTAAATTTCAAAAAAAAATGAATAATTCCATTTTTTTTAAATAAATTGTTAAGATTTTTGTATCAATCTTACCATCTTAAAGATCGCAACACATTAATAAGATTGTGAAGCACGTGCAGAACAAAATTTATTTTCATAAAAAAAATATTAATTGAATCAATGAAAAAATTATTAATTATCTAAAAATTAGTAATTACTATTAATTACCTATTTCCGTTCTTTGCGAATCCAAAATACATATATTTAATAGATTGTTTAGATACAAATTGTATAACCAAACTTAAAAGAAATAAGTCGCAAAATTAAGAATTAAGTCGCTTCCAATTGTTTGTAAATGAGCGATTTATTATTGGTTTCCAATAAAAAAAAAATCTTGAGTGATGCACTTATTAATTGATTTTCTTTTGCTCACAATTAATCGAATTTAAAATGAAGAAAAGAGATTATTGCATTCTTACTGAAATATCATTTAATACTGATTAGGTATTTTACAAATAAGAATAGAAAAATAAATATATTAGTCTCATAAACACATTAATAAACAATCCTTACAAATGATTTTTCTTAATTTTTAATAGAAAAATAACTAGTGATAAATAAATATTTCCACAATTAATGAAGTTTTACAAAAAAAAAAAATATGCTTTCCATTTATATTTTTAAGACGTATTAAGTATTTTAAACTAAAAAATACTGATTTAAGGAGGAATTATACTGATGCTTAGAAATTCAAGTAAATATTAAATAATGTTATGAAAAAGTATTATTTTTATTAAATTCTGTATAATATGGATTATTTGGCACTAAAATTCAAATGAAATTTCAAAACATTTATTAATGATAACTCATTTATATTTTTAAGATGCTGTTTTATATTTTATTATTGAAACCGCATTTTCTTGCAATAAGATTTTTTTTGTTTATATACTATTTAGGTCAATAATAAACATTTAATAATCCGCTATATTTTCTTTGAAAGATAAAACTTCTCTCCCATCTCTATAAAAATTAAAACTGACAGACTTCCGAATATATTGAAAATTTATTTAAAAATTAAATTTTACTGCTGGATTTTTTTTATTACTAAACTTAGCTTTCAATTTTCGTGGGCTTCATATAAAACTGGGCAAATTTATTTATCCTCTAACAGAAAACCAATTTCGACAACAACAGAATAGAAAAAAAAAGTACCAATATAATATCAAACCATGATTTTTTTTTTTTTTTTTTCCGCCAAAAATCAAAGGTGAAATACTTTAACATCGCTTTGCTGTCAGAAATGATCAGGACGCGAGATATCCACGGCTTCAAAAAATAATTCTACCTTTAAAACTTCTGGCAAAGTGGAAAGTATGAAGTTTTATGAAAAAAAAAAAATAATAAATGTATCGCGTGATGATTTTCATTTCCCGGGCAATCTCATAATGCTCATAAGAAGGAAGGATTTTTGCTAAAGTGAGCAACAGAAATGCCTGGAAAAAAAAAAAAAGACGAAATGAAAAAGAGACTGGAATTTTTTTCGGGTGAGTTGTGTTCTCTGAGAGAGTCGCTCACTCTTAAAAGGAAGAACGATATAAAAGCCGGCACAAAGCGTTTCTGATTTGTAGGTCTTGGAGCGATATTGGAATGAGTCTTTATATTTTGTTTTTTACAAGTTTTTCATATGTAGAAGATTAATAAAAGTTTGACTCGGATGAAAGAGCAGAATTCGTTTATGTTCCATGTTCAATACGATATAACAGGGGTCTCCAAACTTTCCAGCCTTAGGGCCATACTGTTTACTCCAGTAAGTACCAAGGGCCAAAACCGTTTTATTTTTTTCTGCCATTATCTATAATTTCTACACTAGTCGCCGAGTACGCGCTCTGAAGCGAGCATACGCTGGCTAAACTCAATAGTACAAATACTACAATTACTATTGTGTTTTAAATTTCAATGAGGTAAAAGTTAAATTTTCTGCTTATTATGCTTGTCATTAAGCTTTACCTAGCTAGTAAGTAAAACTGAGTTATTATCATTCCGTTTTTTTATCCAACTTATTACAACAACAATAAGCTATTCGCGGGCTGTCGCGGGCCGGATTTGCCCCGCGGACCGTACTTTGGAGACCCCTGCGATAGAATAAAAAGTTAAAAAATTAGAAGGAAAAACATTATTCGGTATTATATCTCCCATTTAAAGCTAACTAGTAATTATGGTATGCCTATATTTTAAATACATACGTTATATTTTTAAATATAACGTTATACATTATATTATAGTATTTAAAATCTTATTTTGATAAGTTTTATTAAAAATATTGCAAAAAAGATTTAAAAACTAGAATTCAGAAAAAAAAAGTATCTACCATTTGATGCATCATTACCCAGTTAAGGTAATCCTTTCTACAAAAAAATTTGATCAAAAAATTACATATCATATTTATACAAGTATAAAATATAGTTGACCAATATTTCTTTTGAGTAGCATTGTTGAAATATTTTTCGCTTTTTAAGTTCAGATACAACTACCTTGAATGTGAGTTGTGTTCTCTGGAGAGTCATTCACTCTTAAAAGGAAGGCCGATATAAAAGCCGGCACAAAGCGTTTCTGATTGGTAGGTCTTGGAGCGATATTGGAATGAGTCTTTATATTTTCTTTTTTACAAAATTTTCATATGTAGAAGATTAATAAAAAAATTTGGATGAAAAACCACAATAGGGTTTATGCTCCTTGTCCAATAAAATTCAATAAAAGTTAAAAATTTGAAGAAAAAAAATTATTCAGTATTATATGTCTAATTTAATCATCATCATAACTGGCACGACAGCCCGTTGTGGTTCTTGGCCTTTCTTTAAAAGATCCAGCCAGGCTGTTCTCCTCTTGGCCGTGGACCTCCAGTTTTTAATCTTAATAATATTAAAATCAAAGTCTAAACAGTCGAACCATCTCTTTTTCGGTCTTCCTCTTGGTCGTTGTCCAAAAGGGGTTATATTGAAAACCCTCACAGCAGCTCTATCACTTTCCATTCTCATGAGATGACCGGCCCATCTGATTCTGTTCAGTTTAACAAATTTTAGAACTCTAATTTAATGTGGTAACTAATATTATGGTATGGCCGTATTTAAATAGATTATAATGTATTTTATTTTGATACGTTTTATTTTAAAATACTGCAAAAAAGGTTTAAAAACTAGAATTCAGAAAAATCTACCATTTGATGCACCATTACAAGTTAAGGTAATCTTTTCTTCTAAAAAGAAAAATTGATCAAATATTTATCTTCATTTGCCTCCTACAAAAATGGTAAAAACATCAATCAGAAATACCAAAAACAAAGAAAATCTAGTTAATAAATCAATAAACAACAGCAATCAAGGACTCGGTCATTCTGCAATACCAATATTTCTGTTAGCATTTCACAAAATTAGTTTTAAAAAAACTAGGCTCATGTTGAAGCTTATTTACAGGACTATTTTTATAGAATTAATTTTAAAAAATGATCGTGTTAAATCGTTATGATCTTAAAAAACATTTTGCTTAAAAAAATTACGTGCTATATTTATATGAACATAAAATATAGTTGACTAATGTTTTGTTTGGAGTAACATTTTTGAAAATTTTTAGCGTACTTTTTTAAGTCCAGAACTTGCATGTTGGTAACGATATATATTTAGAATGATACTTTAAAAAATTGGGTAACTCCTTAAAATAAGTAAAAACTGAGGCTTTGTTTTATTTTTAATTAAATTTATTCGTAGATCATTCAAAAAGATTAAATGTAAAAACTATTCTAATAGCTAAAAATACTTATAATTAAAACATATGTTTAGCTTTTTGATTTACCAACTTACAAAAGAAATCATTAGGAAAAACGTCCTATTTAAGTTAAAACAATCCTTAAACTGAAACATTAGGAAAATATTGTATTTATTTTATTTATTGTTATAAATTAAATTAAGAAACTAAATTCCATTTTTGTAAGCGTGTGTAAAAAACCTATCAGTAGTTGTAGAATAACTATTATCATAATAATATTCATAAGACTTAATTTTATAAGTGATAAGTTTATTGATAAAATAGACGAAATAATTAACAAAAAGTTTAACGCCCTGTAGTTAGTTTTGTTTTCAAAAGCTGAGCTGTAGCTTCAGTTTTTAGAATTTATGAATACGAATCTCAAAATTTTGAAAATTGTACTAAAGAAAATTCTGAATATTGGAAAACATATTTGTTTTATATAGGATTGTGAATAAAAAAATTAATAATTAAAAGGGTAGGTATTTTTTACGACTTGCAAATGTTTTTATGTGAAATTTTATTGATATTTTACTAACTCTAACAAACAGTAGGAAAAATATTTTAATAATTATTAATTTAGCAGCAAAATATTACTTGAGCATGCTACAACTTAAAAGGATTCATAGTTCCAGATATCACAACATATAAGTTTTATTTGCAATAAAATAAAACATATTATTATATAAAATGTATGGAAATAAATATTTTTGACATGTTTTAGAGATTTCAACAAATATTTAAAATATGTGTGATTATTTATAAAGTTTTATTTTCTTACTTATTTATTATCAAATAATTAATTTTCAAAGATTAATTATTTGATTATTGTGTTTTTAACAAAAAAAAATTTTTTTTTTAATTCATAAATAAAGATAATGTTGATCAAATCCTTCTTGTTACTTTTATTGTCATGACTTGCTTCAATTTCGCTCTACTCTATTCTGAGAAAGAATAAAATATGAAGCTTTTAAGTAAGGATAAGCGTTTGACCATGCTTTTTGTTGTTGTTGTTGCTGTTGCTGTTGTTGTTTTTGTATCTTTTACTGAGAATTCTCGTGAGATTTGGTTTTTTGTTGCTATATAACGTCCAATTCGTTGGGAGAAAAAATTATCTTTCGATGTCTTGCTATAAATGTTTTCATTAATAATAAACAGCAAATATTATTTGATATGCTTTTTTTCTCCACAAATTTATAAATTTCCATTTTGAATTATAAATTTCCTTTTAGGAAAATTATTAATGCGATGCTGTAATGTACTATAAAATAGCATCTTCAACGCCGCAACAGCCCATTGTGGGTAAAGGTTATCTGCCTACTGACAAATTTCGAGAAATGAGATGGTTTTTTTTTTCTTTTATAGGGTAGGGTTGTCAGCCCTACGCCCAATAAAATTTAAAATAACATCAGCTCTTTTAAATTATTTATTTTCCTATGTTTATGCCTTATTTAGTTAAATGAGAGATGCTTGTAAAATGCAATTCATTTTAATAATTGTCACTTAGTTAAAAAAAAAAAAAAAAATCATTTTAGTTGTTGCCTCGATGAAATAAACAATAATATGCATCTCTTTTTAATGATAAACAATTTTTTTTCGTTCCTTCATCTATTAAGAAAAACACTATTAGTTTAGTTTTAACCAAAGAAGAAAAAAAAACAGAATTGTTACATTTTAATTCTTTCCCATTAACAAAAATATATCTAATAATATACCTATTATGTATGTGTAAATATTTTCATTTATCCATCTAAATAAATAAATTTTGTTTAAAAAATTAGCGAGGAAGATGAAGTAAATATTCCTAGAGGTTATTAAAGCTTTGCTTATCTATATTTAAAATTCCCACACAAAAACAGTCAACCAAATAATCTATCAATACCAACCTACGCTAACATGTGTTTTGGATCAACAAACTCTTTGTGGTAGCCACGCCTGCTTACTATAATACAATTTAAACCGCCCAGAGTGATTCCAACAACTGTTTCACTCAGTCAATAAACAACTTTTACTCTTTTATTAGCGTCTAGCATACAGCATGGCTGGGCAAATAGGGTGTACAAAGTTTGCTCAACACTTTTTTATGTCCGAGAAAGAAAAAAATTTCTAACAAACTCAAAGCAGTTTTTAAAGTGAAAATAGGTTCGAGACAAAAGAGTCTTTTAAGTAAAGACTTTCGACACTGGAGATTTTAATGTCCTTGCATGTAAAGAAAGTCCTACACTCTCTGGAGAGGTGCCTTGGGCAATTTTTTAACAAAGAGGTTGCTATTCATATTTCTGATACATCCGATTCGTTGGATATGTAGCGTTCACGCTTTATTAAATATGATTAATTCAATTATGTTGAGCTAATGATGCTTCAAATAATCCGTTTGTAAACTTCTGAAGCAGTTGCTGAAAAGTATTGAGAAAAGTTAAAATGAAATTACTTCTGCAGGGTAAATACCTCCCACTTATTTTAAGCTCAATGTTTTTTTGTTTTTTATAATTCTATAAAAATTGAAGAATGAAAACTTTTGGTTCATTTATTTGGAATTTATGACTTAAGCCTTTTTAATAGCTTTATATTCTAACATAGTGGGTACAAAAAATGTTTTGATGTTTTAAATTTCGATATTTAAAAACTAAAATAAATAGAAACAGCAGATTTTAATAAAAGGTGAACGCAATGACTTTCCTATTTAAGACAAACTAGGTTTTGGATTTGAGTTCCATCGGAGACATGGATGTTTGTAGTGTTTGGAAATCCACTTTTAAGTCCCAGTCTAATACGACTATAGAACATTCGGTGTAAGACTGACAGCCTTACCCCGTAAACAGAAAAACATCTCCTGTCTTTAAGTCTGCCAGTAGACATACGGCCTTGGCTCACCATAGGCCTGTTGCACCACTGATGATGATAATGATATATTTTTGAAAGCATTTATGGCATCTTTCTTTGAAAAAAATACTTCATAGAGTGTTTTCAACCATTGTTGTAGTTTTTAACTGCAAAAATTAGCGAGATAAAGTTTTCAGACATTCTACTCAATTATTTAATGTTGAATAAAATATGCAGCAATTATTGAATTTGAGAAAAGTATTTAATAATACAAATAAAATCCCCAAATAACGGGAGATAAAAAAAAACCATTTATCGAAAAAAAAACGAAATATTTTTTTTGTTTCATTTATGTAATTATTCTGAACTTTTCCCTATCATATTTAAATGTTACCTTACATTTTTTTCGGTTTTTTTTTTTTTTGTATTCTAAATAAGGAGACACAACTGTTTTTATGCAAATTACTTAAACAAATGATCTTTCGAATTTATGAACGCAAATTTTTGAACAAATTTCTGAACCGAAACATGACAGCTAGTAAGACCTATTTTATGAAATTGTTCTTTTAAAAAAATTTTTTTAACTAACAGTTATTCCCTCCAATATCAGAGCCGCTATGCCTTCAATATAATTACAATAGTAATATAGTAGTATCTAATACAGTTATGCCCTCCAATATCAGAGATGCTATCCCTCCAATATCAGATACGTTATCCCTTTATTATAATTATAGTAGTAATACAATAGTATCTAATATAATTATATAGCTATGCCCTCCAATATCAAAAGATACTATCCCTCCAATATAATTATAGTAGTAATATAGTAGTATCTAATATAATTGTATAGTTGTGCCCTCCAATATCAGAGTTTGGTTTGTCGCTTTATGTTCATCTTGTGCACACGAGGACTAAGAGGGATATTAAATGGATTCCGAAACACTAACAAACAATCATGCCACTGTCAGGACTCCCATATCAGAGGCGCCATGCCTCCAATATAATTATAGTTGTAACATAGTAATTATACAGTTATGTCCGCCGATACAATTAATTAGAAACGGTATTTAAAATCTATTTTCTTTCTTATTCACACATGTAGAGAAAATATTGAATTATTTATATTCGGAAAGAAAGATTTTTAACATTTTCTTAATTATTTACAAATGTCATCAGAAAAAGAATATTTTTTTATTGACGGGTTGTTTTTAACTATTAAAGCCAATCAAGAATGAAAAAACATTCTAAATAATTAATTGGCGTCGTTTTTCCAACGACATAGTCAATTCATTACTTCTCAATTGAACCGCTCTACAAAATGCAGCAGCAACTTTCGCTGGAACACTAACGTAATGAAATTTAAATTACATAATTGAAATCTCATAATTACTTCATTTCATTACTGAAAAGATTTTGAACAAACAAACCATTTAAATAATGGAAAAAGGAAAATTGGAGGTCACTTACTCACGGTCTTTCATATCCATTTAAATTACCCGTTCCTTCATTTCTTCCCGCGAATTCTTCATTACTCTACAGATTTAATTATTAGATACCATTGTGACTAAATTAAGATTTTCTTTGTTTATTTATCACTCGCGATGTATCAGAGTGAATAAAAGACATTGGGCAGTTAATTTAATAGAAGGTTTGCGAACACACAAACGGCTTTTGCTAATGAAACGCGAATTTACCAAGTTTCTTTTGTGTTCTAGAAGTGATTATTGTAAGACATAAATGAGAGATTTGGATTCAGTTTTTACTGAATGGACATATATTGAGCCGTACTGTTTATTTAAAGAGCATTTTATTTAATTATGTAAATATTTGTAGGAAATATGAGAAATTAGTGAAAATAGTAAATAAACAAATACAAACGTAATATAAGAATGCATCTATTATTTTCTATCGACTTTTCTTTAAGAATAAATGTTACATTTTGATGTTTCGAAAATAATATTTTAATTTAATAACGATTTTTTATTAATTTATTTTTAACCACTGTTAATTTTTGAGAATCAAATGCTTAGTTAAATTTTGTTTTTAATAATGGAAGCAGAAGTATAATCATTCAATTCAGATTCCTAATAGATAGCAAATAGTTATTATTAGAAATTGTTACGATTATAAAAATTGTTGCACATAGACTTTAATAGCGAATTTGCCTGAAGTATAATATTATTCTAGTTTTCAACAATAACGTTTGAAAGCAAACCTTTAGGATAAAAATTGTTCATAGTGGATACGAAAAAATTCTTTTTATTTATAAAATCCACTATTGACTTTGTTATGTTACTCCTATTTTATCCTTATAGAAACAACATAAAAAAATGCTTTTTCTAGTTTTGTAATTCAATGTCTATTTTATTTAATAAAAAGTTCATTTAGAAAATTTTTTTCTTAGTTTGACCTTTTTTTTTTTCATTTTAAAGCCTTTAATTATAAAACATTAGTTCTTCTTCATTGGCACAACTGTCCCATGGTGGGCAAGGCCATCTGCATTCTGGCAGATTTCAAGACAGAGATGTTTTCTTTTACGTGGTAGGGTTATCAATCCTAGCACATTACATAATTACACGTAATTCATTGTTATCATATTACACTCTACAGTCATAGCCTACGGTTTAAAGTGGATTCCGAACCACCTCAAACATCCATGGAACAGCAAGTACTATGGTGACATGGATGTGGCACCTGTGGCACTATATGGCACCATGCCAAACCTGCGGCTTCGAATTCTTTTATTAGTTCTATAAAATGAGTGTAAAATGTGCTATCACACACCTTATTTTTTCATATCATCATAATTTTCATAGTATCATCACCTTATTTTTCCCCTTAATACGAATTTCAAACTTCTTAAGTATACCAAAAACTACTATACTAAACTAATATACTACTTTAAAAACTACGTATACAAATATTTTATTTCTTTCGCTTTTTATTCTCAAAAATTTCAAGCACTTGTGAAAGGAAATGAATTAAAATCTTTTTGTTTTATATTCAATGAATATTTAAAACTAAATTTTTAAATCTGTGCATTGTATTTTGTTACGATAAAGAATTCACCATGGAAAAAATTGGAGAGATGAGAAAAAGTATATAAAATGATATTTTGTCCCTTAATACCTTTTTTTCCCTACAACTATGATAAAAAGTCCCTTTTCTAGAGCGAAAAAAAAATGCAATACGGAGACTGAAAATATTTGTCTTTAAGCTAAACATTTTTTATTTATTTATTTATTTCTGACATAACTGAATTCTGAAACGAGAAAAATAACACCTTATACCTTAAATATGACTGCATTCGGAACGAAAATTTCAAAATATGTCATTTTTCTCCACTTCTTAACTATTTTCGAATATATTTTTTTTTTTTTACTGCCATTCCTTTTTTTCAAAATGGCAAACAAAACTCAAACTTTATAGAAAGTCTTTTATTTTTCGAAAATGTTGTCTTTAGAATGCAACAAATCCGCGAATGCCTTGAAAAATGTACTGTGTTGAGCTTTGAACCATTCTTGACACGTGAGAGATTTTCATTCAACCATTTTGCCGATTGGCCTTTAGCGAAGCCCCGGACTTGTGATTACGTGTCGAAATTTTTCGTCTCAAAAAAAAAAAAGCTGGCTTATTTCGGATTCAGAACTCAAGCGTGGGTAGAGAAATATAATTTTTTTTTTTATATATAAAAGTTCATACTTTCTGCTCTTTTGATATATCTCACGAATGACATCACATATTTATCTTTCTTTAAAAAAAAGCGTATTTTTATACTTACAGTTCGTATACTTTAGTTCGATATTCAATCGAATATAAATGAACTTTTAGTATGCCAGATGGAAGATTTTTTCACTGCGTTGTTTATTCATTAAAAATGATACTCCCTCACTCATAATAATAGCAATAATTGATCAATTTAATGTGTCCCATAATAATACCAGCAATTGATAAATTTGTGTCCCATAATAATAGCAGCAATTGATAAATTTGTGTCCCATAATAATAGCAGCAATTGATAAATTGAACATGTCCCACAATAATAGCAGCAAATGAAAATAAATATAGACCGCCTCCTTTATTATCAAAAATCTGAATAAAATTAATCACTAAATTAAAAAATACTGCTCCTAATTTTTATTTTGAGTGTCCAAATAGTTTCTGGACTTTTCAATAATTTCGTTACTGCGTTTTAAACTTTTAGGTAACATACGTTGGCTGCGAAACTTTGCTTTCCATAAATGCGTGTGCTTAAGATGAATATGGATAGAGATTTAAGATTTTTCAAAACGAAGAATTATGTAGATTTGGGAATGTAGAATAGATTTGAGAATCTTTTTAATTCAATAAATGACGAGAGCTGCTCTGTTTATATACTTAGAGCAATTAGAGTGTTTCTTCTAAGATTAATATGTCTAAGTTTTTCTCCATAAACTTAGGATTTAAGTCAATATCATCATCAACATTAGCTTAAGATTCAACTTGGCAATTATTTTCGGAAGCAAGTTTCCAAATTCCTGATAGGGCCATTCTATTGCATTAAAATTTTTTTGAAGCTTACGGAAATGCAACTTTTCATTTTTCTTTTGATGCATCAAGGACTGGACAATAGCAACTCAATCATTGGTTGAAAAAAATTTTTCATCTTACTTTTACAATATCTATTTACTTTTACTTTACAATTATAAAACAAAAATCCAGAGAAATATTCCATATCAGATATTCATTTTAAATTCATTTGTTTAATTGAAATGTTTTTCAATTCTTCGTACTTCTCTATTTATTGGAAATCATGTTGATTATTAGGTATGAAAAAGTTGTAAATCAAGAAACTCGAATTTATAACTCGTATCTCAATTTATCATTCAGATATTTATCCTCAATTTACACTCTCATGTTTTACTATGCATAATAAACATTTTTTTGCCCAATTCATGTATTTCTACTCTGTATTGATCATGGATTAAATTAGAAAATACATTATAGTGTTTTAGTTAACAATTATAAAAACAATCCGGAGAAAGACATATTCCATGTCAGATATTCATTTTAAATTAATTTGTGTAATTGAAATTTGTTTCAATTCTTCGTACTTTCTATTTATTGGAAATCATGTTGATTATTAGGTATAAAAAGTTGTAAATCAAGAAACTCAATTTATAACTCGTATCTCAATTAATCATTCAGATATTTATCATCAATTTACACTCTCATGATTTACTATGCATAATAAACATTTTTTTTTGCCCAATTCATGTATTTCTACTCTGTATTGATCATGGATTAAATTAGAAAATACACATTATATTGTTTTAGTTATCAATTATAAAAACAATCCGGAGAAAGACATATTCCATGTCAGATATTCATTTTAAATTCATTTGTTTAATTGAAATGTTCTTCAATTCTTCGTACTTCTCTATTCATTGGAATCCTATTGATCATTAGATCAAAAAATATATATATCGGGAAACTCAATTTATAACTCGTATCTCAATTTATTTAGGTGTTTCTAATTTATCTTACAATTATGGTGACTCCCATTTCTAAGTCAATTCTTCATTGTTTTACATAAATAGAAAAAAAAATGGGGACAATTTTTTTCCTAGTAGGGCACGTTAAAAAAGACATATTTTGTATTGAATCCTTTTCTATATCATTACATATTGTTAACTAGAAAGTGTTATACATTTTGTAAATACAAGCAGTTTACACGGCCTCTAAATATAGACAATCTTGGCATAGCAGCACCAAATGAATACATGATTGGCATAAACGCAGTGAAACGTCTGTCTCAGAGAGCACCGGAAACTATACAGCACGTCAAACTGTCTGGCTTACTAATAGCGGAGTCACAATGAGGAGATAATAGTGACTGGTATGAATTGAATACGTTATTAATTACCTATCTATGTCCTAGTGTACGTCTGATGTTGCCATATTAAGGCAATTATAAACATTATTAACAGATTTACTGAGTGAGTTAACTCACACTCGTGTTGTATATTTCGCTATGAATGAAATTAATAAATGAAATTAATTTTCTTGAAATATATCAGAAATCTGTATTTCCTTTTCTTATTAAAAATAAAATCGTATTGAACTACTAATGATAAGATTTTTTTGCTTAGAAATACCGCTCAGTATCTTATTGATGTATTTCTAAGAAAACAACAGCATTTACTGTAACAAATCAAGACCATTAAATAAATTTAACTACAAATAATAATACAAACAATTCGTTATTTGATTTTATAGATATTTCATAAAAATAACAGAAACTTTTAATCAGTATTTTTTTAATTAGTGAGCAAGGTAAATAGCAAAAATAAGCATAAATCATTTCCTTTGAAGAATCGTAGAAATAATTGCCATAAAATTCACTTAATTCAGAACAAATTCTCCAATTTAAATGTCTGATACTTATTGAGAACTTCCATGAAAATTTCATGGATTCTTATTTCCAGATTCTAATAATTTACTCGAATCTAGTTGTTCCTACAATTTCCTCGAAGAAATCTCGAAAATGCTGAATAAGTCACTAAGTTTTTGAGCCTCATATGCCAAGTCTGTCACTAAACTTTTGTCAATCTTGAGGTGCTTTAGTCATTTGCTCAGACTATTGTAAAACGGCACATTTATATAAAACAAAAGAATTTTTAGCAAATCAGATAAAAATTCTCTTCACTCCTCAACTCTTAGAGCATATGGGTGCGCAAGAACCAGGAATTCATTAACCTTGCTAGTTATTTTATAATCGATAACACTCTACAAGTTTCACCGGTGTTTCTCAGAATTTGGAGGCAGATTGGTTTTAGACCTTTTAACTCATCTACATTTGCTTATCACATTGAAAGAATATGGAAATCAGCCATTTTATCAAGTCCTACCCTATTTACTCGCTTTTCAAAGCAGTAACTATAGGTTAAGTCATCAGTGGAAATCGACCCTTGGTTCTCTTACAAGCCAATGAATGCACATTGTAGCTGGTCACAAAAGAAAAACAAATAATTTAAGCTATAAATAATTATAAAAAATACTGATGAATTACATTAGAACCCTTATTTACATATTTACAAAAAAAAATCGCAGCAGCATGTCATTTAAATTTTATTCGATTTTTCAACGTGTTCTTCTCTCCTGTCTTTCCAGGATCACCCCTGACCCTCACCATGTTAAGTGGCACGACTCTCTTTAGCTTAGTCGCTACCATGATCGTCACTGTCCTGCAGGATTCCAGTTGCCAGGGCTACCAGATGGTGGCCTCGTACCCCTGAGTTCCAGCTTCGAAGAGCGCCAGCTCCACCGACGAGAATCCGTCAACAAGGCCGATGAGAACGCACCAGCTTTCCCCAAGCTCACATCGGACATCTTCGGAACCAACTCGGAAGAATCATCAGACAGGATCCGAATGCATGAAGATAATGACTCATCCCTATCATCCGATGAGGTGAGTCCCCGAATCTGTATAGTAACACCTCCATGGTCTGTATGCCATCAAGGAACTAAACTAAATCAAAGAATCCTCACTTTGAACAACTAAAACAAAGAATTATCACTTTGAACAACTAAATCAACGTGTTAAGGAAAATTAATTTATATATATATACAGTCTGAATTCATAAATTTGATTATATATGTGTGAAATTTATGGCTCATTGATTAATATTCTGGAAGTCCCTCCTGTTAAAGATTTATGCCCTAAGAATTCTTTACTTGCTGAAGATTCTTCGCATCAGACTAATCCCATTAAGATAGTATACCAATTTTAAAGCACAGTTTTCATGACGAAATTGTCAGTTGTTACAAATATTTCAAATAGTGGCATCTAATGGGTTTGTCAAAGAAAAAGATTTTTGATCAAAATATTTAATTTGCTCATACTCGATGTAAGCATGGGATCCTTTGGTAGGCCCTTGCCGAAGCAAATGATTCAATTTTAGAAATGAATATGTTCTTCCTAGAGTACCACTAAAATATAAACTAATCAGTTTATTCGGATCCAAAACAATAAAATTTATTAAATTCTTACTGTGCAAACATAAAATATTCATATATGATATAACCTATAGAAAGCTAAATCTTTTTTCTCACCAGAACTATTTTATTCCATTTTTAGAAGTGCAACATATGCTATATATTTCATCATAAAATTGGAAACAATATATTTATAAAGTGAAAAGAGATAAAAAAACCGGCAATAAATAAATATCGCTGTTACCTTACCTTATTTATTATCGTAAGAGGGCATCAAATAGGCCATTTTTTATTCGAGACATTATTTTATATATTTCTTGGCCATAGTTTTTACTTCTATTCTTTATTTCTCAATCAAAACCATTTTCCCCTCTGCACCCATGGGTCCTATAAATTATTCGAATATATTTTCTGGAATGGTTGAGGTGAAATATGTATGTATCGTGATTTCTCTGTCGTTCTTCCACGGAATTGATTTTTAAAGAATATAAACATTCTATATCAAACCTAGGGTCTGCTTTCAACCAGTATGGTTTTCAAAGTGCTGAGATAGCTACGTGAATAATGCATGTTTAAACGGAAAATAGAATAAAATATTTTCAAGGAATTTTTTTTCTTTCATATTTTTGCCCAAGTATACCTTGTTTCCTGTTCAATGCATTTGAAAACTTGCTTAAAAATGTAGCATCCACCGATTTTGGACTTTTTTTTTTTTTACATTTCAGCCAGCAACCGAGCAACGATTTAAAGCAGATTCTAAACCATTTTATTTCTCGCGAAAATATTCCAGTAGAACTATAGAAAGTCAAAAAATACAGGTCGAATTTTTTTTAGTGGTTTTTACAGCTTTCCTTTACAGCAAGAAACTTGGTTTTATTAAAAAAAAAAAAAAAACAGATTACCAATTTTTTGATGTTTTTAAGAAATTAATCGCTCAAAACATCAAAGTTTTAGCGAAAGTTATTTTATTAAAATCAAATTTCCTGAAGACATTTTGATTAAATATTCCTAAGATTAAATTAGAAAAATACTTAAAATATTCTTTTTGATTTAATATTATATATATTACTAGCTGCAGCCTTAATTTCGTACAAATCTAAATATCAAAGAAGTTTTATTCAAAATTAAAGCAAAATAAAAATAAAGTTATAAACCCTTTTATTTACTTGTATGTTGTTACTTTTGAAAATGCTTAATCTAGTTTAACAAACAATTTCAACATTTTCAAAGATAAGATATATTTACTTTGAACAATCATTTAAATTACTTTAACATTGCAATTGAATATTAATATTCAAAGTGAGTATTAATATTGAAAGTAAATATTGCAAGTAAATCAGTAACCATTTATTTAAATATTCAAGTTCAGTTTGAGAGCTTGTTAAAATTATTTGCTTTGAAGTTAATTTAAACAGTGCTAACTTTTAATAGTTTCATTTAATTACAAAAATAACAAAATTAAAAACGCCTTACTCTTCTGAATAAAGAAAAATAAGACAGCTTTTTGTGAATTTGATTGAAAATCTTGCATCAAAAGCGATTTATAAATGTTTCTCTCAAAACAGATTTACTTGCGTTTTTGTTAGACGAAAGATATACAGATAATGCATTAGCTGTATAAACAGTTCAAGAAGATTTGCTGTCTTGAATCATTTAAAGAATTTTTAATTTTAAAATCTAAATTAAAAAAGATTCTTGAATCTTTCCCAAATCCGTTTTCGAATAACTAAAAAGAAATGCATACTTGCTTCATTAAACAATTCAGAAAACTTAAAGTTAGAAAAGGTTTGATTTTCTTTCCGAAAAGAGTCAATAATTTAATCTGTTCAAACTGTGAATCTTCTGTTTGTTCCTGTTGTAGAATCTATTTCGGTTCTTTGGAACGTCCTAAATTGGTTTGACTAGATAGGTGATGGAAACTCTGTAATAGTTTGTGTAGATAATTTTACGCTCCAAATACCAGTCTCTTTGTAACATGGCGTAACAAACTTCTCCAGGCAGTTTGAAACAGCAAGAAATCGATGTCTTTATTTTTAGTTGGTAAAAGTTTCGATTGTAGAACAATTTTCCAGTGGTATGATTCAGTTAGCTGCATTTCGTACGGATTTCAAAAGAAATATTCATCGTTTAAATGGTTTTAATTGGTTGTTTCTGTTGATAAATATAAACTATCAGTGGAACAAAAAAAAGTATCAAGTCTTTTGAAATAAATTAAACATAACTAATTTGTTGATAGAGTCTCGACTTAACAAAGTAAAGTAATTCCATTGTCATCGTTAGTAATAAAAATCTGTTGAAAATACATAATCAGTAACAAGTTATTTAAATAAATTCTTCAGTGTTTGAATTTATCATACAATGGAATAAGTTGAAAAAGTATTGTATTGAGGTCTTTCGATTTTCTGAAGCATTTATTTAAATATAAACTTTTCTGCATATTAGATTATTTAGATTATAATATCTTGAGAAGCATAAATGTTGTTGTTGTTTAAAAATGTTTTTCTAAATATTGTTTTTTACTCTAAATGTATATTAACTAAGTCACCAGCAGAATACAAATAATGTATTTAGATAAAAAGCATCTTTAAAGATATTATAAGAAAATTCAAAAATCATTTAATGATTTATAAAAGCTTGAGAAGCATAAATGTTGTTGTTGCTTAAAACTGTTTTTTATAAATATTGTTTTTACTCTAAATGTATATTAAATAAATCACCGACAGAATACAAATAATATATTTAGCTCTTATAGCGTCTTTAACGATATTATAAAAAAATTCAAAATCATGGAAAATATTGCAGACAATTAATAATTAAAATTGTAAAACTGAATAAAATTTCAAAATATATTAAAACAATTATAGTAAACATAATCATAAATTTTAATATTCATACATATCAAAGGAATTCATTATTAATATTCAATTATTCAATATTATGTACCAATATTATATTTTATTATTATTCAATAATATATTTACAGACAATTAATGATTAAAATTGTAAATCTTAATATTTTAAATATATAAAATAATTACGGTATATATGATCATAAATTTTAACGCACATACACATTAAAATGATTCAACATTAATATTAAATGTCTATAAACTGAACTATTAGAGATAATTGCTAAAAGATATGCATATGCAGATATATAAGATATGCATTTAAGTACAATTACTATGTTTTTTTTTTTTATTTCTTGCAATGTATATTTATATAAATAATTATACATAATGTGGGTAAATATGCGATTAAAAATCTTATACGCTTGTAAAAATTATTTTATGAATTATAGGTAGTTTATGGAGACGAATATCTTATTGAATCATTCCTTTCGATTCTTATGAAATTTTTTCAATTCAATTCAATTCTTATCGAATTATTCAATTCAGTTCTTATGAAATTATTTAATTCAATTCAATTTATTCTTACCACTGGCAGAAAATTTGATGCAGAGCAAAACGATTTCAGTTTCTGCTTATTCAGCTCTGAAATTTTGGATTTATTCACTTCTGCTCTCTTTTTTAAAAAAGAAAACTAAATAAACTTTCAAAAAAACTGAGTTTGGCTAAATTGAATGCCAATTTTTTTTTTAAATGTATTATTTCGATTTCTTAATAAATAATTGTTTAAATGTCAAATGGTACAACGTTCATATTAAATATTATAAGCAAAACTCTCAAAATAAAAGTTAGGAAGATAGTGAATTTAAAAATTTTTGTTATTCTCATTCTTACAGCGTCAGTATTACTTATATATTTATTAAATATTTAGGATAACCCCAGCAGAAGAAACAATAACAAAAGTGTTTCCAATAATAGAAAAATAGGAAGAAAAAGTTTTGATTTCCTTTACAAAGTAAACATTTAAATTAACTAACTTTTTTTTTTCGCTGCAAATGCATAAATATGCTTAATATTATTTCAAAAAAAATCAAAATTGAAGAAAACCTCTATTTATTTAGTGCTAAAATAAATACTCTAGAAGTCCTCTTGTTAAAGATTTATAACTAAGAATTTTTTTTTCTTGCTGAAGATTCTTCACGTCAGACTAATCCTTTTAAGATAGTATATCAATTTTAAAGTATAATTTTTATAACAGAATTACCATTGTTACAAATATTTCAAACAGCATCTAATGGGTTTTTCAAAGAAAAAGAATTTTGATCAAAATATTTAATTTGTTAATACTCGATGTAAGTATGTAATCCTTTGGTAGCCCTTGCCGATGCAAATGATACAATTACAATACAATAATCAAAGTTAATTATCACATCTAACAAAAGAATTATTAAAAGCTATTAAACCTTTATTTTGAAATAACTTTAATATCATCATTCATTACAATAAATAAATCTAATGATAGTAACAAGGAAAGAAATTTTAGAAAAATATAATAAAAGCAAGTAGTACTTCTTTTTTTTTTTTTTCACCAAAACATAGCTGACAACAATTGTTTTGGGAAAAAAAACAACTTGACGATAATTTGAACAGACAACAAAAGATTGATATAACTTTATTCAGTTTCAGAATTTAAAATAATATCTGAAAGTGGTATTAGGTTAATGAATTTCTGTTGTTAATTCTAATGCCACTGGATTCAAATTTACATCGGAATTAACTTCCTGTACTCAAGAAAATTAGAATAAATTCTTAATTACATTCTTTACATTTAAAATTAGAAATAGTTCTTCATAAACAATATTTCTTTGCCACAAATAGTTTTGGGAAAAGGATTCTTCAAGTTTAAATGAATCTTGCTTTTATGCTCAATAATTGTATGCTATTTTTAATATGCATTTTTACTTAGTAAACTATTCAGACAGTGTCTCCGACCAAACATGCTGATATGGTTTCCTGTTCTGCAAATTTAAACTCCTCTTTTTCTTTTTATGCGCAGACTGCCTCCATGCTGACCTCTCCTACAGCCACCCCTCACAGTTCACCAAGAGGAGGAAGGGTCCCACCCTGTCCGTGGTCAACCCCTTGGAGATCCTGCGCCAGCGCCTCATGCTGGACCTGGCCAGAAGGAGGATCCACGAGAACCAGCAACAGATCGTAGCCAACGCCCAGCTCCTGGAGAACATCGGAAAACGAAGCTCCACCAACCTCCTCAGGCAGTCCGAGGAGGCGGCCTCTTGAGGGACGGCAGCTACCAGGCTTGAGGCGGCGGCGTCTCTGCAGGTTGGAGCTGTTGGGTGAGTCCTTCCTTCATGCTATTGATATATCACCAAGCAATCCTTATTTCCATCCATTTATAGTAGCCATCCGTTGTAGTAAATTTTGTTATAGTAACTTCGGAAAATCAACCAGCGACAATCTTGTAACCATAGGCAGTCTTCCAGTCATGGTGTTTCAACTATTAGAAATCTTCCAAAATTATCAGCCATCCCCACTGGTAAATCTTATCAGGCAATTCCTCAGACAATCCTCCAAGCAATCCACCACCATTACTTGTCTTTCAATTAAAGTTTGCTTTCAGAAACAAGCAACTAATCAACAAATATAAAAGGGTCAATAACATGCTTGAGCATTTTATTATACCGTTATAGTAATATCTCCAAATCAACCAGAACAACTTTCTAACCATAGGCTATCTTCCAGCGTCAGTGTTCTAGTCATTAGAATTCATTCAAAACTATCATCCATCCCCACTGGAAAATTCTCATCAGGCAATTCCCATCAGACATCGAAATAATCCATCATCATTACATACTTGTCTTTCAATTAAAGTTTGCTTTCAGAAACAAACAACTAATCGGTAAATATAAATTGGGAATAATATGTTTCAGCATTTTATTATACCGTTACAGCAACTTCTACACAAATCAACCAGTGGCGATCCTCCAACCATCACCCCTTCTAAATCAATCGGCAGCAATCCTCCAACCATCAGTAATTTCCATCAGACAATCCTTCCACCATCAACCTTCCAAATCAATAGGCTGAAATCCTCCAACCATCAGCAATTCTCATCAAACAATCCTCCACATACGCCATCACAATTACTTTCCTTTCAATAAAAATTTTGCTTTAAAAACAAGTAAATAATGTCATTTTTATATTAATTACAAATTAGAAATTATGCACTTATATTTTTAAAGAATTTTTGTATAGATTATAGTAGTATTAACTCTTTACATTACATCTTTTAATTTAACTCAAATATTTAAATGAAATTGTGCTTAATAAATAATAAGATTAAAAACTTAACAATAAATTAATTAAAAATATGTACAAAAACTTTCTAGCAAAAGCTGCTTCGTACAACAAAAACATCGTTTCTGATGAAACTCAAATTAAATCACATTTTTAATTTGTAAGCATTTCTTTCTGAGCAGCATTTCATATCTTGAATGAGGGTTATTATTATTTTATGGGGAAATTACAGTTGCAAAGTTCGTAGCGATACCATTATTTATAATTTTATTTCTATCATATCGCAGAAGCTAAAAATTAAGAAAAATTGAGGCAACTGATTCAGAAAGTTTTTCAAAATAGAATAAGAACATCTTTAAAAGCTAAATTTAATATAAGAAAGCTCTATTAATTGATGAGACTAATAAATGTGGCGAGAAGGAAAAAATTGTTTAGTTATTTTAAATTTATCACAATAATTTAATTATAAACTTGTGTGCACTAAAATTAATCTGAATAATTAAAAATATGTTTACTTAATATTTAAATTTAAAAGTATGATTCCTTCGTACAGCAATAAGCTTGTTAGCAAATTTCATAATCTTCTTAACTTTCTAAAATGGAATTCATAAAAATGAAGTTTATTAAATGTCAAAACAACTTAATTTAAGTACTTCTTTAACCTCCTTCAGTTAATTAAGTTTATTTGTTAGTTAACTTCAAAATGCAATTCTGTTCATCTTTACAATATTCTTTATGCAAGCTTTGTTCTCTAATATACGTAACTAATTAAATAGCATTATTATCTTTTTTTAGAATATGAGCTAGAGTGAAAAGACAAATATAAAGAGTGTACATACACAAATATATATATATATATATATATAATATATATCACATATATATGATGCACATATATTGCATTCAATTTAAATTTTTAACAAATTGAGTATAAAATGACATATTATTCCTATATTTCTATTGTTTCAATTATAAATTAATTTAAAATTTATTTTCTGTTATAAAGTGTCCACCTAAAAATTTTATTTAATTAATTTCAAAAATTGAAAAATTTATTTGATTGTAAGAATTTTGTCTTTTCAATTGTGCACCAGCACCATGGTTGTCCAAGGCCGTCTGCTTACTGGCAGATTCCGAAACATGAAATGTTTTGCATTTTTTGGGATAGGATCGTCAGTCCTACACCCAGTAGTCATATTAAAACTGGAATCTACGATTTAAAGCAGATTCCCAACCCCTACAAACATCCATGGAACCGCTTGAGCTAGTCAGGCCATCAGGCCCCAATTGTATGAACTTCTTCTTTTTCGTTAGTACTACAGCATGTTACAGGCCAAGACAGACTCCATGAGCTTCCCATCATCAGACTCTGTACGGAGCAATAGATGGTCATCTGTTGACTCCCAGACCCTTTAAATCTCTTTCGACTGAATCAACTCCATCTGTCATCTGTTTCCCAGACCCTTTAGATCTCTTTCGACTGAATCAACCCATCTGGTCATCTGTTGACTCCCAGACCCTTTAGATCTCTTTCGACTGAATCAAACCCATCTGGTCATCTGTTGACTCAGACCCTTTTAGATCTCTTTCGACTGAATCAACCCATCTGGTCATCTGTTGACTCCCAGACCTTTTTAGATCTCTTTCGACTGAATCAACCCATCTGGTCATCTGTTGACTCCCAGACCCTTTAGATCTCTTTTCTTGACTGAATCACCCATCTGGTCATCTGTTGACTCCCCCAGACCCTTTAGATCTCTTTCGACTGAATCAACCCATCTGGCCATCTGTTGACTCCAGACCCTTTAGATCTCTTTCGACTGAATCAACCCATCTGGTCATCTGTTGACTCCAGACCCTTTAGATCTCTTTCGACTGAATCAACCCATCTGGCCATCTGTTGACCCCAGACCCTTTAGATCTCTTTTCGACTGAATCAACCCATCTGGTCATCTGTTGACTCCCAGACCTTTAGATCTCTTTTCGACTGAATCAACCCATCTGGCCATCTGTTGACTCCCAGACCCTTTAGATCTCTTTCGACTGAATCAACCCATCTGGTCATCTGTTGACTCCCAGACCCTTTTTTAGATCTCTTTCTGACTGAATCAACCCATCTGGCCATCTGTTGACTCCCAGACCCTTTAGATCTCTTTCGACTGAATCAACCCATCTGGTCATCTGTTGACTCCCAGACCCTTAGATCTCTTTCGACTGAATCAACCCATCTGGTCATCTGTTGACCCCAGACCCTTTAGATCTCTTTCGACTGAATCAACCCATCCATCAACCCCTCTTCTTCTTCGGATGCCTTCAATTGTTGAAAAAGATACTTTTTAATTGGATTTGAGTCCTGAAAAATGTGTTCCAACCATCTAATACGGCTTGCTTTTTTATAACATTTACAACATCAAGTTCTTTGAATTAGTTGTAACTTTCATGGTTATATTGTATTCTGTAGACATCGTTTTTGCCTAACAGCACCAAATATTTTTCGGGGTATTTTTCTTTCAAAGATCAACAGCCTATCATTTTCAGATGTCCAGCACTCGCTACCATACAAAACGATTATGGTCTTGTATAAGTTAATTTTTGTTTTAACATTAATAAATTTTGATTTGAATTGGTTTCTATGCCCATAAAAACCATTTAACCACCGCCATAAATACCCTATTATTTAATTCAAGTTTTATGCCATTAACATTTATGATAGTTCAAAGATATTTAAATTGTTGAACCTACTTAAAGGTAAAATTATTAATTTTTAAAGGAGATTGATCCTATCTTATTCTGTGTGGCAACCAAAAATTTTGTTTTCTCTGACAAATTTTTCTTGCAGAAGTTTCAAGGGAAATAAAAGTATTAATAATTGCTTATTTTGTTCTACCAATGATATCAATATCAACAGCAAAGGCTAATAATTGTATTAATCTGTTAGCGAAGGCTAATAATTGTATTGATCTGTTAAAAATAACGCCCCTGATATTTGAATTAGAATCTCTAATTGTATGAACTAATAAGCAAAATTTCCTATAAGGTTGAATTCACTCTTTTACCTTTCATGAATTTTTTTGATGCTTTGGTGACCAACTAAATAAAGCCTAAAATTCGTTGGCCTTTATCCAATTCGTACTACTACAACCTTCTTTTTCTGGATTTTAGAAATGGATGGCTTACTCATTAAACAATGCCAATTACATTAAGGTTCACATTCCAAAAAAAAGAAAAGAGTAGATAATGATCTATCTATCGTATCCTTACGAGAAAATATTTAAATTAAGGTTCTAGGAAAAGCAAACATGTTTCATTAGCAGTTATAAATAGATCGTATCCGTAAAACAATAGATACAAGAGTTCCTCTTTCTTTGAAACACTAGAGATACTTTGAGAATTTGGAACAATCTTCCATCATTTTGGAACTAAAAAGAAAACTATGTTCTCCTATATTTGGAACATTCTTCAAATATTGCAGGGTCTGGAGGTTAGTCTTGAGGCTAAAAATAACTACAATAGAAAAACTGTTGACATTCAGAAGATTTATACGTTAATAATATAACGGATACGTTATCTTTCTTTGACCATAATCGATGATGAAACCACAAAAATGAAAGAATCATAATCGACGATGAAATCACAAAGGTAGAAACCCAAACTATTCAGAACTTTTTGGTTTCTGAAAATTCCTGAAGGCATGTGATTAAAAGTTCGTGTTACTTTCCAAAGATAGGTATAAAAATGTGGATGTGAAGAATTTAATGACAGTACAAAAAAGTATAGAGTCTGGTGTTTCTTAAAACAGAATTTTTGGGGGATGTCTTGCATTTTTCCGTGGTACTAAGCAAAAAATCTAAAATTTTCGTTTAACTATGGAGTATCTAAAAGAAAAGGTTAAAAATACGTTTATTAGAAAATGTCTCAAGCATTTTTAGTTAATTATGTCCATAATGAAAAATGTAATCGTTGCCAAAAACTGGCGATTTAAATAAATTCCAAGTAAATGTTCCAAATTCTTGTGAACACTTTATTTATGAAATATTTACTTTTAAAAAAGATCTTGCAAATCGTAGAATGTAGAAAAAAATATTCTTGATAATGTACGCTTGAGGGCGTCAAAAATTAATTAAAGAATGAAAGTGAAAAAAAAAGAAGTATTTCTTTAAATATTTGAAGCGGAACAGTTTCTACTATTTCTGTTTATAAAAGTTTACATAATTAATTGAAAACAGAACAAAAAATAAACACATTTGTAAAAATATGTATTTTAGCATATAAAAAAAAATTTTTTCATTAATGCTACATTAATAAAAAGTTATTTTTGTTTATCATTTCAGAAGTGCAATTTTTTTCTTTAAATTCACTTAATTAAAGACTTTAGATTATGAACTTTGACGTGACTCCATTTTAACAGCTTGTTCATATTTTATAATGAAAAAAATTAAGAACTACTTTTTCATTTAGTTATAAAAAAAGATTGAAAAAGAATTTTCTCAATTAAATATTTAAAAACAAACAGAAATTTTGTAATTCTATTCTTAATAATTAATAATATATATATATATATATATATATATATTGTTTTTAGGATTAGGATTCCCTTTCTCAAATTTATCGATGTACTTTGAAGGCACTTTCCGAAATATTAAGGTTCATGTAAAAAAGAAACATTTCTTTAAAAATGATTAAAATTACTTGGTTTTAGAATAATTTTAAAATGTAAAAAAAAAATCAAATATAATTAATCTTGCTAATGGCATTTCAAGGTTTGTACTTCCGATTTTTTCCATAATGATTGAAGTGCTATTATTTATTATTTATTTATTTATTTATTTATTGAGTAGAGAGAACTATTTCAAATTTTGTTCATACTTAATTTCTTTAAAACCAGTTTAATTTTGTAAAATAATCAACAAAAAAGTTAATATTCTCTTAATTTTGAATGGCGTATATAAATATAATGAGTTTCCGTATCAAAGAGAGCTCAGTTTGAAATTCAACCTTAGAGAAGCTTCATAGAAAGCTACCATCGGTATTCACGTGCTGAGGATGGACATAGATAAAACTGTAGACTGGAATGTAGAAAAAAACAATTAGAGGCGGATTATATGAGTTTTTATAAATTATAATAATTCTTTTAAGATGAATCTTAACAGGTTTTAAGTGAGCTAAATGTTAAGAGAGATAGATACAAATGACCACAAATGATTTGTTTATTATAAAAGAGACTTTCTCTTGTATGAGTTTTTGTAATTTTAGATATTTATAATATAACTTGGTTTGACTCCACCATTATATTAGACTATTATGGGCTGTTATTATTGAATAGTAACGAAGCTTAATCGAAAACTTCCCAGGCAGTCTGGAATGGGACCTATAAATCTGCAAGCCGGTGTGTCTGTGTTATTAATGTTTAAAAAAGTTCTTTTTTTTAAATTTAAATTTTGAAAGTTACTAATCTGTTGATATCTTCAATAATCCGTATGTACATACTCAAAAAAAATATTTAAGTAAAATTTATTTTTTTCAAAGAAATTCTAAAAAAAAATAAAACAAAATCAAAAAAATTCTAAAAATATATAAAAACTGTATGACATTTATAGTTATGTAAATTACGAATATAAACTAGAAAATAAAGTTTTCCTTCGTTTTTAGGAAATTAAGATTAAAATATTTATTCTTCATTTATTTGTAAGAATATCCATGCTTCCTCCTATACACACTATCAAAAGCGACCCTCTGTGGCGTTCAGGAGAAATGTAAGAAAATGTCAGTCAGCTTTGAGACTCTCACCCGAAAAGGAAGTACAGTGCGTACCTGCGCTCTTGTTGAGAAATTTTTAGTTTATAATCCTCATCCCTGAGATGAAATATAATTAGCTCATCCCAGCTAATTAATTGGCTTACAGATTCTCACCATTTCACGCACCCTGCGCGTAGCCGAGTATCGGGATTTCGGCTTATAAGCGGAATCCTTCAACGAATTTATAATTATCTGTATTTAAATGTGTTAAATATTGCATGTCTTTGATTGTATATGTGCGGTGTTTGTTGCTGTGTAAAAAGGCAGCGAGTTCTCCGAGCTGTGCCTCAAGTATCTCAACCCAACCACAGCCGATTACAAACTGGTTGCCCAATCTGTACACTACATAAAATAAAAATTGTTTGATCATATAAATAGATACAACAATAGATCACAATAATTTCTTTATAGCTGATATTTTTCACTTATTAAAATTATTTTTATTTTAATTGTTGTTGCCGTTTTCTTTCAGGAATCCAAGAGCAGAAAAGTGTGAAACCCTGAACAGTATTGCGAGAAATCTAGTGCCCATTGAAACTCACACCTCTACAATAAAATATTAATTTTATTTTATTTCATTTGTATTTCGGAAAAATCTTTCTCTCCTTTCCTTTAACTTCCATGGTGCGACAAAAAATATCAAACTAAATAAATTAGAGATAATCTATGTGACTCGAAACCTGTAACAAGGCATTTGCTTTCTGTACTTTTTAAACATATGTATCTCTCTCAGTATATTGTGTGTGTATTATTATGTGTTACGTACGAGCTTCTCCACTGATTTCTGTTAATACGCTGTACAGATGTATTATGATTATGATTATTCATGCTGTTAATGGTCATAGGTTCGAACCTCAACTTAGTTCTTAAATTGCAATCGCACTCCATAGAGGTCAATAAAGTTTTTCCTTCATTTCATTCGGTTTTTTGACTAGAATGATAAAGCAATATTTTTGAGTCTTTTATGGATTTTTTTTTTAAATCAAACTACAAGTAACAAAACTTTAAACATATCTTTCTGAAGATGTAGGTTGAAAAATTAAAGATAATTAAATAAATAACAGATTTATTTGAAATAAGAATTAAATTGAATATTTAGTTTTCAATAATGCAAAATTTGATCAGAACATAATCTTTTATTAGTAAATATAAATTTTTTAGCTGAAAATTAAATTAAGAAAAAGTTGTAGATTGAAAGATTTAAAAAAAAATTAATAAATAACAGATTTATTTGAAATAAGAATTGAATTGAATATTTAGTTTTCAATATTGCAAAATTTATTCAAAACATAATCTTTTATTAGTAAATATAAATTTTTAGCTGAAAATTAAACTAAGAAAAGTTGTAGATTGAAAGATTAAGAAAAAAATTAGTAAATAACAGATTTATTTGAAATAAGAATTGAATTGAATATTTAGTTTTTTTAATATTGCAAAATTTGGTCAGAACATGATATACTCGTAATATTATTAAATGTAAATTTTTTAGCTGAAAATTAAACTAAAAACTTTTGCATCAAATAAATGGTTATAACTATATATATATATATAACAACCAATTAATAATTATTATTTCCAATTAATGTATTTTAAGCAATTAATTAACCAACAATATACAAAAGATTCAAAAACTTCATGTTTAATACATATGGTAATTTTATTCAAACATATTATTATTAATTAAAATATGTCAATACTTTTAATGCAATATCCTAGAATAAATAATTAAATGTTTTTAAAATTAATGTTGGTTCCTAAAATATATTTTTAAGTACAAAAAGAAATTTTTTTATTTTAATCAAAAGTAATAATTAAATAAGTTTAAAAAACGTTATGAAAAGATAGCATTTATTTTTTAAAAACTATATCTTTTCTTATTACCAGTAACATAAAAATTTGAAATCAACAGAATCCCTAAATTTTTCAAGATATATTTTTTTTTACTGTCCTCTAAATGCTATTCTCACAGTATTATCTGTTATATTTTCTCAAAAAAAATGTAATTAAATCAACAATAAAAAATCTGCGCGATTACAAAGCGATGGTGTTAACACAAAGGTATACTACATTAAGAACTTCTTAACAAAAAAAATTTTTAATGAAAATTAAAAGTATCAACAATTTGAAATGTTGGTGATGACAACTATTTGAAATTCACATTAATAAAAAAAAAATTCTTCAAATATCACAAATTAGAAATCAAATCAGTTGCACCTCTAACAAATGATAAACTAAAAAACACTTCAGTTTTATGGATATAATTATATCTTATTCGTTAAATAAAAAAGCTCTATTTTAAAAGTGAAGTTTGTAGCTAGATTTTATTTCATGGAAAAAAAAAAGCGTAATGATTTACATAATTTTTAAAAATAAACCAAAATAAACTTTAAAATATATTTAACTTTTGAATTAAATTAATGTTAATTGTCCAATTAACTTTTCAATGATATCACTCATTTCAGTTCATTAGAATAAATACTAAAAATATATATTATAAACACTTTTATTTGTTTTGAAATTTATCTCATTTTTCCCTAAACAAGTTATAAATTAGAGACCAAGAACTTTAACTTTTTAGAGACAACTTAAAGACATTACGCAAAATCAATTTCCCATGTTATCCTTAAATGCATTTATAATTTAATAATTTTTATAAAGAATGGGCATAAATATGTGCATTTGACATTAAAATATTTCTGCATCTAATTCTCGCTTCTTAATAATTTATTCGATTTAAAGCACATATTTTAAATTTTTTACATTTTTTAAAGCAACAATATTTTATTTGCATTTTTTTCATTAACTTATTTTTTTATTTATGGGCATTGATAGGCTTGTGTTCTAATATATGCCATGAACAAATATATCCATCATTGAATGGACATACAATGGTGTGCAGGATATTGACTTCCAGAAGGGACATTTAGGGCTAACTGCCAGTATTTGCATATCATATGGGGGAGAGGAGTTAGGTATCTAGAATCAACATCAGGCATATAGACTACCGATATTATCGTCATCGAATCACCTCGTTTCTGAAAACAGTGGCAGCAACGGAATCATCCTATGAATTCAAAATGGGCCCCGAGTCGGGCATCAAAAAGTATTAAAATAAAAAATTCTTATTTATCACGTAATACCATCATTATAAATAACCAAATGATGACTAATAACAGTTATCGAATGTTATTTTCGAATGTTGCACATTTACATCTAAATCAATATACCTAGAATGAGAAATGTAACAGACGAAGTGTTCCCAAGTGCTTTAGGTTTCTACACTGCAAAAAGAAAGAACACTCACCAAAAACAGATTATTTTCTTACCCTTCTCCAAGAGCCTTATAAAAGAACTTTCTGGCTAAAAATTTATCGTGCTCATCCTTGTTATAGACATTGTAATTGTTGGTACTGCATCACTAGTCAAATTTCGAGTCTTTCACCCTGCTTAGGAAATTTAACGGGCTGTCACCAGACCACTTTGGACCCTTATAGATGATAATAATAATAATAATAATAAAACAAATTAATTATTTATAAAAGCATTCCGTAATTTATTGATGCCGCTACTTGTGGCCCAGTGGTATCCTGAACAACTAACGTGCAGGCAGGTTAAGGTGCGAATTCGTTGCTGCCTTCCGCTTTTTGCAACGAGAAGACACGATGACGATGATAATGATAGTGTTTGAAAAGCATATCGAATCGATAGTCAGATTGCGCAGTTTGTCCAAGTTTTTCTCCCATTTGACACACAAATGCAAGGCAGTTGCACCTAAAGGAAGGCAATGTCCTTCCCTAGTTTGCACATCGGGGAGTTTTTGTAAAAACACGAGGACAAAAATATTATCACACGTTTATACTATGGTCTAATATAAAAAAGAAGTTTTATCATTTAAAAATAAATTTAAAAAATAATCAAAGTGAAAAAGAAGACATTCATTTAAAATTAATTCCAGCCTATCAAATTTACAAAATTAAAAATGTATATGTATGTAAAAAGTTTTTCCAGCATTCGATGTTTTTACGTCATCAATAACACTGATAAAGCTTGCAACTACTTTTAATGAATACTTCAATCACATTTATCTAAAGGGTGAAGATTCTGTGGCCAAACTTTTAAAAAAAAAAATCGAGGAAATTTTTTTTTTTTTTTTTTCGGATTAAATTCGTTAAATTCGTTCGATTTATTAGGTTACTCAGCTTCGATAACGATAAGGTACTGCTATGTTCTTTAATTTTTTTCATTGCCTCCTAATTTTTAAAACTGCTAATAGTTTGCAAAACTTACGATTGGTTTAAACGAAAAAAATATTTAAAGTCAATTTTGTCAGAATAATGAACACAACATCGGATAAAAGACTGATTTCAAGACACCAAAAAAAATCAGAAAAATAATATTGGCAAATTTTTATCCAATTGAACTTATTGAAATTGGTTTATAACTGTTGGTTTTATAGGTTCTAACAGTTTAATCAAACAATGCTTCACAAATGAGACACGGAAGAAAAATAATAGCATATAATAATTAATGATAATAATTTCTTTTCTACCTTGAAAATACGGAAAATGGAACAGGTCAAAAAGCATAATATTTGAATTCAAATGCATAATTAGTTTCACTATGAAGGGGGGGTCACCTTTAGCAGGTATACAGGCACAACAAAGATGTCTTATGCTCAAAATGATAGTATTTATTAATTCAATTGTCAGTAAAGTGCATTATTAGATTGCAGCAGTTAGAAGAAGGGGGATTAATTGTAACAATACATCTACCTTGTCTTCTATACAATCGCGACTTTTCTGATTTTTCATAAAATTTAAAGAAGTATGTTTATATTAAAGAGTTTTTAAAAAAGTTTACTTTAAAAAAAAATTATCCTCCATACTCAAAGGACAGAAGCAAATAAACAGGACGTGATATTTATAGCTTCCAAAACAATGGGTAGATGAACAAAAATAAAAAATAAAGGTTTTTTTTTTTTTTTTACACAAAATTATAAATGAATAAAATAATAAATAATAAATGAATAAAATAATAAATAATAAATGAATAAAATAATAAATAATAAAATAATAAATAAATAAAATAATAAATAATAAAATAATAAACAATAAATAAATAAAATAATAAATAATAAATTAATTAAATAGTAAAAGAATGTAAGTAGAAAAAAAAAACAATTGTAGAAGAAAGAAAGAACAAAATTTTTTATTTGACAATTTAAATAGAATTGAAGAAAAATTTCCTTAGTACTATGGAATTAAAAAAAAAGTACATTTTAATTAGTTAACTGAAAATTATATTATCAAAACTCAAAAAAAAGATGCTATTTCCTCGACAGTTGAAACAAGTAACTAAAATTTCAATTGTAAATTCAAACAATAAATTAAACACAAAGTAATAATTTAAGAAGGAAATGAGGAAACAGTTAACTTCAATAATCAATAAAAAATACAGCGAGATCAAATTAAGGTTACTCAGACTGAGCACAGCAAGAGGCATAGGCTTGATTTAAATTGATCGCGGAGAATACACAAAAAAACTCTTGAACGTCATCCCTAATATAATTAATTATATATATGTGTGTGTGTGTGTGTGTGTGTGTGTTAATTGTGTGTGTGTGTGTGTGTGTGTGTGTGAATGTGTGTGTGTGAATTACTGTGTTTGTGTTTTTGTGTTTGTGTGTGTGTGTGTGTGTGTGTAAATATATAAGTATTAATTTATTAACCTATGTATTAATTACTGTGTGTAACTATGTCAAGTGAGATCATCAGGCAAATTTGACTTGAATCTTAAATTACTAATTTCATTTATCTTTTTTTCAGTTTATAAAAAATGATGACATTATTATTGGCAAAATATATATAGTTACACTTTACACACAGTTATATATATATATATCGTGTGGGATCATCAGACAATTTGGCTTGAATCTTGAATCATTAAAATCATTTATTTTTATCATTGAAGGGAGTTACAAAGATTGTGATACAAATCGGGACAACCAATTGTAGAAGTTTGCAATACATTAGTCCAAAGACGGTGAACGTTGTTATTAGTCTGGTAATCAGAGAAAACAAATAAATGTTTTTAAACGAATCGTTAAAATTGTTTTGGCTAGCGCGGCAGTGAGAAGTATAGATTGCACAGCGTGTGAAATGAAGAAACGGGCAGTGTAAAAGGAGAAGAACTATTGTCAGCGCTTATAGAAAAAGCACGAGGCTGTTGTTATGAAGAAATGGTTTATGCAGAACTGGAATTTGGAATGTGTACTTCGAGAGACTCAGGGAAGGGTGCAAAACGGATGTTATCACACACACACAAATGCAGCAGCCGTATATATTAAATAAATACTATTAGTTACATTTTTTAATAAATGCTTTTAGATAACTTTTTTGAATACGATATTATTAGTCAAATGGTTTCTATTCATGTTTTTTTTAATTAATATTCCGTCTGAAAACACTTGTTCAGAATTATTTAATAAGCCAAAATTATTTAAGAATTTTAATGCATTATCTAGTTACAAACCACAGCTAGTTTTCGGGACACATTTTTAAAACTGAAACGCATTTTGGTAAACTTACAAAACACCCTATGAATTCATAAAAACAAACTTTTGCTGATGGTTAATGTTTTGATAACCAACAGACTCTTGTTAGAAGAAAGAAAGAAAAAAAGTCAATCTTAAATACCAGTTTCAGATAGAAATCCTTCCTCCTAGAGACATAATTAACAAATGCTTCTACATCCCAGTTTACAATAAATTGGAAACACTATATAAAATATTTTTCTAATACAATAGTGTTTACTTTTTTAATCAACTAAAGAGGGATTATTCCAATGCATTTATTTTTTATCAAAATCAGTTTTTGAAATCATATCAGACAGTTTTTGAAAACATTTCCATGTCTCTTTAATTGTCACATAGTGAGAGGCCCAACGGCAGTTGACGGGTCGCAATGTGTGCCTCTCCATTAAACATTGTCTTCATACATGATACATTGCAGAATCTTAAACACAATCTTTTTTTTTTATTTTAGTTCGGTATTTGGGATGAGTTTTTAACATAACCAAATTTGCTCTGATTTATCTTAAAAATCAGGTTTATTTTACGCATTCAAATCTGATAGAGGAAGAATAAAACAAAAATTTGAATATAGTTGAACATGATTTCTATAATATAAATATATTAATACATGATTAAACATTTAAAAGCAAGCATTTTATTACTGAAATGCTTATGTTTCTATTCCTTTGAGGAAGGGTTCATGTTCATTTATATATAGTACCAAAATTATTCTTTCTGGATTTAAAATTTTATAAATTACTTTTATTTTATATAACTTTTTGTTTCTATACCAGATATTTTGGAAGTTTTTATTTTATGCATTTAAATGACTTTTAAAGCGGAAAATATTATGCAACTGAAAGATATAAACTAATAAGAGAATATCTGATAATAGAAATAATAACTAATAAGCGTAAAAAAGATAAATTATATCTAATAAGCGAGCAAAATAAATAATATCTAATAAGCGAACAAAATAAGTAATATCTAATAAGCGAACAAGATAAATAATATCTAATAAACGAACAAGATAAATAATATCTAATAAACGGACAAGGTAAATAATATCTAACAGGCGAACAAGATAAATAATATCTAATAAACAGGAAAGATTAATATCTAATAAGAGGAGAAAATAATAAATTTCTTCAATTAAAAAAAGTATTATTCGAAACACTTACTATTAAATTGCGAATCTTCTTAATACAATCTTAAATACCAGTTTCAGAATTTACATAAATTAAGCAAGTGTAATTTATCAAAAATTATTTTGGTAGTAAGTTTTTTTTATTTTTCTTTACAACTGCTATATGTTTTTAAAAAGAATGATTCTGGTAAAATATTGTTACTAATAAATATTACTACTAATATCTAATAAACAGGAAAGATTAATATCTAATAAGAGGAGAAAATAAAAATTTCTTCAATTAAAAAGTATTATTCGAAACACTTACTATTAAATTGCGAATCTTCTTAATACAATCTTAATTTACCAAGTGTAATTTCAAAAATTATTTTGGTAGTAAATTTACATAAATTATTATTCAAATTTAATTTATCAAAAATTATTTTGAGTAGTCAATTAAAAAAGTATTTTTTACTATTTTCCTTTACAACAGCTATATGTAATTTTTTAAAAAGAATGATGTTTAAAAAGAATGATTCTAATAAAATATTATTGATATACTATTAAATTTTTTTAAAAGAATTAACGAGGTGCAATTTAACAGCGTGTAAAGGGATAAGGATTAATTATATAAAAAAAACTTTAGAAATTAATAATCCTACAAAGATTTGAGTTAAAAAAAAAATTACATTAAAATAAAGATATGGTATTTAAAAAATTGAATAGCTACTAACATTAAATAAACAACAGGTTTTCACTCCTAAGAGAACCATTAACAATATAAAAAAAAAGTTTTAGAATTTCTAGTATATCATATGTATCCAAATCAATAATTTTTAAATGATAATAATTATCATTTGATTACAATGGGTTAGAAAATATAATGTAATTTTGCATAACCTAGCTTTAAAAAATTTCTTGTATCGATAAAGTAATCGCTTTAGAAATTCTTTTTCCCAACATTTGCGAAAAAATAAATATTCTTTTTTTTTCTATTTTTCCAAATGTTCACTTAATTATACTTTTTTTAAATGCAAAAATTACATTTTATTCATTTCCTTCTAATCGAAAACGGTTTGGTCATTAATATTTTAATCTTTTCAAAAAAAAAAAGCGTATATACAGTAGCCAGTTTGTTTTATTATTAGAAATTATTTCATTTGCCACATTTACTTTATAGATATGGCAAAAAAAAAAAAAAAAAGTATAATTTTTTTTTTTTCTCATGTGGGAAAAGAAAGAAAAAAAACTTTCAAAGAATTTAGTACATAGTAAATTCATATAATATTTCTTCCCATACAAAATGTAACTTTGTATGTTTAGACAAGTTTTATGTTTATTACGGTAATTATTCTATTATACACATTTAAAAAAAAAAAATTAATGGCAGTTAATGTTATGTAATTTTAATATCTTGCGAAATCTTATCCAATTTTATTATCAGGATTTCCATTATTTGATCATATATACAACAGATGGCGCCAGTAGCTTCAAATTTTTAAACAACATATTTATTAAATCTCCACTACTAAAATTGCTAATTGTTTGTGAAAAACAATAACCAAAAGAAAATATAACAGAAATTTTACATTGTGAATTATAAATAAAATAAAATTTCTGCAAGCAATTTTTGAAAGAAGATGACAACTTTATATCATCAACTTCGAAAATTCATTTTAATGTTCTTTAAAAACCAACAACTAAAAATAATCATTCAAAATTAAATGTTTTTAAAAAAATAAACTTATAACTAAATTATATATATATAAAGTTATTTTACCGGCACAAAGCCAAGCAATCACTTAACTTAGACTGTCCATTACAGTTCAAGTGATAGTATTAAAACCTATCCAAAGTATATATTAAAGAAATACCAAATTCATATCATATCCTTTATCATTAGAAATTCGTACTATGATATGAAACTCATCCACCTTACCATCAGGTAAGAGTAGGCTAGCGATCAGACACAAGCTTCTGCTCTACAAGTCGATCCTTCGACCAATACTCACAGATGGTTGTTCTATTTGGGCTTCAACCTCATTTGTTAAACTCAGAAAATTGCAAGTATTTCAAAACCGGCAGGTAGCCAGTATCGTTAACGCTCCTTGATTTGTTGGAAGAAAGTAAATCCATAAAGATCTTGACCTTAAACCTATTATAGATTTTATATTCAAATTTTCATGAAAACTGCCTTCAAATTCTCAATGAAGCCATTCTAATAGCTCCGTAAAAGGTCCCAAGCCATTTACGATACGGAGTTTGAATCTTTCCCTCGGCCCCAAAGAATTAGAGGAATTTATAGTACAATGATCAAAATGGCTGAATTGCTACTTTGAGGCGCTCTTTGGCTATTAAAATTCTAATTTTATTAAGTTAACTGCTACGATGTGCGCCTTTATGTTTATAAATGCTGGCTACCTTTTGTATATAAATCTCATGTACATAAATGTAAATATTTTATTACCTAATTTTTTTTATTTTAAGTTTATTATTATTTCTATCTTTATTGTTAGGTGCTTTAAATTTTAATCCATTGGCTCATTCACTCTTCTGCTCCAACTTGTTCAGCAACGATCTCGCGTTTTTAATTGTTTGGATACGATTCGGACTCCTAATTGTACCCTCTAATATAATTTAAATTAATTATTTTTATTATTGTAGTTTAATTTTCTTTATCTTTTATTCATTTTTGAAAAGCTTATTATTCAATTCCTTCTATTAGCTCACACTCTCCCTATATATATCTTGTTCAAATTTTTAATCGTTCATAAAATACTTTTTATTCCTCCACTCAAGTTCAAATACATTTTTTTAACTTGTAGTGGATGACACTTGATGTGAATACAGTTTTTTCAAATATTAATTCATTCATTAAATTTAATTAATTAATTTTTAATTTTTTTTAGATTTAAGTTGCATATATCTACCAATAGATGGCGGCAGATAAACTTAAAAAAATGAATGAAAATTCTTTATAAAGGACTTTTCTGCAATATAGTGAAAAAAAGTGGGAATTGACTTTAATTTTTTTTTTTTTTTATATTACTTGTTTTTACCTATCTTTATAGAAGTTTAACACATAAATGTAATTTTTAATAATTTGATTATGTGGAGGTTTTAGGGTACATTTATCCCACAGGTACGTCAGTATCCGCCGTACCATAAGGCAAATTATAACTGTAATACAATGATAAAAAAAAAATTTTCTTTGAATTATTTCGCTTAAATGTAAATCAAATGTCCATGCATAAATTTCATGAATTCATAAAATATAATTTGAAAAACGAAATAAAAATAATACAATTCATAATTTTTTATTTCATTAATTAGCACATGCCCTTTTTATATTTGTGTTGTACTCTTTTTTTCAAAGAAATGAATAATGAATAGTATTAGATATGAATTTTATTAATGAATAGCATTAGAATAACATAATATAATCAATATGATAATGAATAGTCTTAAAATTCTGATGATGAATAGTACGTTTAATAAAAAGAGGAATCTAAATGAAATAGAACAAACGATGTTAAATAAAATTTATAAAGAAAAACAATTTTTGTATCAATTGCCTTCGTTATAAAAAATTATTAAAAATATAATTAAAATGCTAATAAACTATTCTAAAGCTAACTACTTAAAAGCGAATTGTGCATCTGCAAATACAAGTTATATGTGAATTTAATGATAATTTAAAATAATGTCTTCATTTAAATTATGTCACTTTTAATGTAAGTAGAGAAAAAATTCGTTCATAAATTATCGTGATAATTTTCTCTGAATTCAGGAATACAGATTTGAGACCCGACAAAATCGAAACGTGCCCTAACTCACATGCGTCAAACCGGAGATGAGCACAAAACATCTGTACGCCAGAAAATCTTTCTGTCTGCTTTAATGGTAAAGATCAAGACTGGTGAAACATTCCAAATGGCTATATGATGGCAAAATAGGGCTGCAGTATAGCACTCCCCAGCCCCATCCTCTGTAATATATCTTGCTTAACGCTGAATCTGCTACATAACTGCCTTTTAAAGGTAAATGACCACTGATAAAAGTCCCTGGCTTTCGGATATCATATTTGAGGGAACAAATAAATAAATAAAATGAAATAAATGGAAACGCTATAGATATATGGCTTGGTCATACATCTTCTGTTCTTTTGTTCAAAGTTTACTAATTGTAAAAAAAATTTATTTATATAATTATTAATTTACTTTAACTTGCTAACATACTATATTATAAAAGTTTAGACATATTAATGTCTAGATTAGAATTTTGAAAATTCACCTTTGAATGTAAACCTCCTCAGTTTCGCTGAGCATTTGTTATAAGACTTATCTTAATCCTAAGAACTTATCTTGTTGTAATCTTACTTAAGTGATAAGCGAGGAAAATTCTTTCTTAATCTCCTATAAGTTTTCGGATGAATTGAAAAGGATTAAAAATATTAACGAAACACTAGCAAATTGCGGATTAAATGTTGGTAGACATCATGTCATATATCATTAACAGAATGTATAGAACTATTCCTTCAATTAAAATATTTAGAGATCCCAAGATGAACAATTAAAGTCATTGCTGATAATTTCCACTTATAAATTTGATCCACAATTGTAAACATTTGTTAGTGAAAAGTTACAGCTACATAAATCTCCTTAACCATAATTGTAATATTTAATTTCATCATATAAATTATGTACGCCATTTGTTGTAAGTTTTTAGGTCAAATCTCATGTGATTCATTACCGTTAAAATGTTCAATTTCATCAAGCATGCCAATTACTGCGTTTCTTAATAAGTCGTTGCAATAAAACATCTGATTATTATTTTGTATGATTTACTTACATTGGAAATTTTACAACATAATAAAAAAAAAACGTAACAGACCGGATTGATGGTGCTTGCGGGTCGGTGTTGGTCCGTGGGCAGTAGTTTGGACACTCCTGTGTAGTGCATTAAATGGATTAGTGCATAGCAAACGCGTAATCGTTAATGCATTTAATAATGGGCTTAATAGTGCATATATGTATGTGCGTAGTTAATAATGTATAAATGTTAGCGTATATGCTACATGCATTACACTGTTAGGCTTAACTGTTAGTTTTAACAACCAACGCATTTAATACAATGGTAAATCTGATTACAAGATATAATTTGGTGTTTATGCGAAGCCTTTTTTTTCTATCACTTATTCGTTCATTGCTAGATACACTGAAAATAGAAACAAATCAAATGAATTGTACAGTTTCTCCTTTTAGTCTTTTAAGATTTTTCCTTGTGATAGTAAAAACGATTATTAAATCTGTACTTTACGTAAAACCAACTTGAATCCCAAAAAAAAAAAACTGCGTTTCTTCTTGAGATACACATATATCGCTTGTTTTAAGTATTGTTTGATCAGTTAAAAGATAATTTCATCTTTATGTACCTGAATGGAAATTAAATTCTAAAAGAAAACCACATAGATGACAAATTGTCAGATGGAATCTTCTGAAAAGGAATTTGCAAAAGTAAGAAAATTTTTTTTTTTTTTTTAAAAAGTGAAATTATAATAAAAGTAAGAGTAAAATTAAAAATTATAAGAATAGAATAATACATAAAGCAAATTATATTTATAATTACTTTTACTTCATAAAAAATAACAAACAAACAAATTATTTTATTTCATCAAATGAATTCTATTTTACTTCTGCTCGACTCGTGGCTCAGTGGTAACGTGTGCCGTGATGAGTATTAGGGCAGAGGTTCAATCCGCTGACAACTTTGTTGTAAAAATTGTTTCAAAAAACGGGGAGATTCAACGGCGTTTGTGATGCTCAACATCTTGCCTTGTTTATCAGATTACCTGGTGGGAGTTTTCTGGTTTTCTCCTATACGATATGCAAATGTGAGGTAGTTCCCCATGTAAGTCCTCCCATACTGCTCTCCTTCTTCAGCGTCACTGAGCCAAGTCAGACTTCTACCTACGAGTGCCCCATCATAATAGAAGCTGCTCCCCTCCTTCCATGAGAAAACACGGGTTCATGGACTTGGTCTAGATGTTGCTATAGACCAAGTGGGATAAAAAACAACAAAATTACCTTTTACTTCATAAAAAATAACAAATATAAAAAAATTATCTTATTTCCTCAAACGATATCTATTCTACTTCTAAAAAAAATCAATTACATAAATAACTAGGAATTAAATAGTAAAATTTTATTATACAGAATAAAGATGCGGTTTATGTGAATAATTAAGAGATAGGTCAATTTTGTAGAATGCCAAAGATTGTTCAAGATCACTTACTACAGCTGATTCTTACCACAGTTGATAAAAAGTCAGTCCTTTACTACCACTCTGACATTCAAGACAAAAAATAAAAGTATTAGTTAGAGAAAGACAGAACACAAAAGAATCTTCTTAAAGATTTTTTCTACTGAACTGAATAACTTTCCTTGAGTTGATCAAAACAATCAACCCTTCACATAAAGAGCGAAAGGTCAACAATTACTTTGGGGCATGCCACTTATACTTTTGTTTACTAACTCTGATTGTTTTATTTCCTCTACACCAGCAAAGACTCATTATTTCGTTTTTATAAAGGATTAACAATAAGTATGTTGCGTAATGACTTACTAACAAACACTAGTTTTATAAACAATGCTTAGTAACTTTTTTTTTTTAACACAGCTGGGTCTTTTTTTATCACTTGCAGAAATCTATCGTATTTTTATGTGATTATTAATCTGATTATAAGATTTTTATGTGATTATTTATCTGATTATGTGATTTTTTTATGTGATTGATCAGTATATCAGATATTTAGTTCATTTTTAAAAATTTTGGTCATTCTTGGATCTAATTAGTAACCATCATATCACAGCATCATTCTTCTTCTTCATTGGTGCAACAACCCCATGATGGACCGAGGCCGTCTGCCAGATTTCGAGACAGGAGATATTTTTTTTTACGAGATAAGGTTATCAGTCCTACGCCCAACGCTCTACAATCATATTAATCCACAGTCTAATGTTAGTCCTATTAGTCCACTGCTGATATTAGTCCTACGGTTTAAAAAGATTCGAACCACTACGAACATCCATGACACAGCCACTACTCGAAAACCTTGTAGCACCGAACGTCGCAGCGTTAGTCACTGGCCATGAGGACCTCACAGCATAATTAAGTTAGCAAAAATATCTTGTTCGCTAATGACAGTCATTTTGATGATGGTGTAATCAATTTGATCATTTTGATGTAAATCATTCACCAGTAGAATGGTATATATGTTGCAATTTTAGCGTTATCTAGGCAGTGTATCACGCGAGGAGGAGCATGCCTACATTACACTCACGTCTTACCACCAACATTTTGAATGAACTCTTTTAAAAATGTCATAAAGGGAACACATGAACACGGAGAACTTTCGGTACAAATTTGCTTTTTTAGATTACAGTAGGCGGTACATTTGAAAACTACCATTCTAATACTTAAATGAATACATTGCTATATATATTGATGCATATTTTGTCGAATTTCTGGAATTTCTTCTTATTGAGAGGACATTTGCAATTCATCGTCCAACCTCGATTTTAAAATCACCTCTGAGAACCAACCATCCAGCGGTTGAAACAACGTTGCTGGAGGTGAAAACTGACTGCCTCAAAATCTCACGGCTGAACTCGGTTCTCCCTCATTATTGGAGCAGAGCGCTATCGTGATGACAGATTGTCAGTTACGAAATATGTCTTCAGGTTGGACGATATTTCCAAAGGGATTTCCCAAAAACTCACAAACTGCCTATATCCCTCATTAACTCATTTTTGTGTTCGATGTTGTAAGCTCTGTCTTAAAATTTCCACCGCTGAAATGCCTTACAATCAAACATATTTACCATATTGTGTGGTGTTATCGGGCTTCCTCCCACACATGTGTGGTGTTATCGTGCTTCTCCCCTATGGCGTTCAGGAGAAATGGTTAGTAGGCCTCGAAACTCTCACCCGAAAAGAAGTACAACGCAACTATGAGCATCTGTTGAGAAACGTTAAGTTTATAGTTTCTCATCCCAATATGAAATATATTTAATGCAACTCTGCTTATTAGTTGTCCTACAGGCTCTCAGACGGAATGGAAGTGTAATTTCGCGCATCCCCCGCGTAACAGAGTATCGGTTTTTCAGTTAAAAATTGAATCCTTCCACGAATTTATAATTATATGTCTTTAAATGTTAAATATTGTACGTCTCTAATTTTATGTATGTGGTGATTGGGCGTTTGTAAATAAAGTTGTGAGTCTCCCAACCTGTGCCTCAAGTATCTCAACCCAACCACACCCAGTTATAATCTCATTGCCCAACATGCACGCTATAGTGGTTATTATTATTTATTTATTTTTGGAGGAGAGAGAGCTATGTCAGATTTTTTATTTATATCTAATTTCTTTAAAACCTGATCAGTTGACTTGGAAATAATAACCCAAAAATGTTAATTTTGAACACCAGTGAAATAAGGATAAGACAACGAATTTCAGAATCAGAAGAGTCCAGTTGGAAATTGAACCGATACGAAGCTTGATCAAACACTCCCTTGTCCACATTGGGGATGGATAATTTTGTAGGCCGGAATGTCTTTCATTTGAAAAAGGGGGATTGTATAAGTCTTTAAGTTTTTAAGTCTTTTTTTTTTTTTTTATACTTTTAAAATGAAATTTACGAGAGATGGATTCACACGACCACGAATAATTTAGTTACTATATAAAATTCCTTCTATTGCATGAAATTTTGTAGTAGATGTTTATCATAAATTAATTTGGTTTGATTCTTCTAGCACAGGGGTCTCCAAACTTTCCAGCCTTAGGGCCATACTGCTTATTTCAGTAAGTATCAAAGGCCAAAACCGCTTTAATTTTTCTGCCATTATCTATAATTTCTAGACTAGTCGCCGAGTACACTTGTTAAATTCGCTGGTTCAGTTACTACAATTACAATTGTATGTATATATACGACCGTGACACTTGACGACAAGTGGATACCCCACGGTTTCATTCGCTTTAATTTAACTTTTCTGTTCCTGTATATATCCTGAATCAAACATATGATAGAAATCATATGTTTGATTCAGGATATGTACATTCCAAACATCGATATGCATACATATGCGATACTCTTTACCCCAACATAACTACCGAGGGTAACCGCGGGAGGTTCACTAGTTATTAGTTAGTTTCAGTTATTTAGTTATTAGTTGTTATGCTTAAGTTAAATTTTCTGCGTATTATGCTTGTCATTAAGCCTTACCTAGCAAGTAAATAAAACCGAGTTATTATCATTCTGTTTTTTTATCCAACTTATTACAGCAACAATAAGCTATTCTCTGTCGCGGGCCGGATTGATGACACTGGCAGGACGGATTTGTCCGCGGGCCACAGTTTGGAGACCCCTGTTTTAGCATATTAAACTGTTATAGCAAAAAAATAGAAATAAACAAACATCACAAGCCAATAATTCTGAAAATCTTTGTTTAATAAATAAAAAATATATTTGAAATTAAACAAAACAATTAGGGAAGTGTAAGCCAATTATTCTCAAATTGCTATACATGTCTCGCAAAGGACGGAGGGAAAGGAGCTATTATTTTTCTTTTGTTATAAAATACAATTACAAGATGAAAAATTAACAAAAAGGCATGAAAACAAATTTTGAAGAACACAGATTATTGTTAATTTTGAAATTTATAAAAGCAGTTTTGATTTATAATAAATTCTCGTTTTTAATTTAAAAAAAAAGTTTTTAAAATCCTGATTCGTGCTATTTTTACATTTTTGTACCATCAAATTACATGTCAAAACCAAATGTTTTATACACTCAAGAGCCAAAACATTATGACCACCTGTCAATAACGAGTTGGCCCACCTTTGGCGCGCAACACAGCTTCAACCCGCTTTGGCATGGATTAATACCACCACTTAATACCAGTTAAATACCACTTCCACCTGATCACGTGCCTTCCACGTCATCCAGGCGAGTTCATTGCAAATGTAGGGGTGGTCATAATGAGTGATATACTCAATTGGCTCTTGAGTGTATACTCAAGAGCCAAAATATTATGACCACCTCTACATTTTGCAATGAACTCGCCTGGATGACGTGGAAGGCACAGCATTTTTTTTTTTGTTTTAAAAAGTCAGAAAAACTACTATTGTGTATGTTACTTAAAAAGGATTTGATAATTTTTCTTAAAAATAAACAAACAAATTCTACGCACTTACATGCAACGATTAGGTGAAATGGATTAACACTACAAAACTATCAAAAAATAAATAAATAAATAAAAAGTAACTACCATTGAAAAAATTTCTGATTTTATACTATAGCGCAAGTTTTTTAATACACACAGTATAAATAAATATATAATAATAAATGTATTACTTAATATAATGGAAATGGTTTGCAAACATACAAAACTTGTCTTAATTTTGTATGTTTATTTATAGTGAAATATAGGCACAATAAAGTATTATGATGATTAAATATATATATATATAGAAGTAATAAAAGAATATAGAATTATATAGAAGTATTAAATTAAGATGAAATTTAAAAAATAATTAACAATAATTATTATATATTAAGTATTATAATAAATATTAAGTGAATTATTATGTGTAACTTTTGAACATCAAATGAAATAACACTAATGAATGTTCAGAATAACCGAAAAATACTTATGGAAATTATTTTAAAAAGATAAATTTGAAAAGGAAGATTAAATTTTATGAAGTTACTCATATTAAATTCTGTGGAGTGAAATAAAAACTTTTAAAATCATTTAAAATTTATTTATTTAAAAATATTCTAAACGATTTAAAATATTTCGGATTATTTGAAATATTACCCATTAATAACTTTCTAATCATCGAACATACATTAGATATTTTTTTTAATTATAATTTATGTACATTTCAATTTTTTTTTTTTTTTTTTAATATTTAGAAATATTTTATTCCATGTTGAATTAAATATTTTATTTCATAATTTGATAAAATATGTTTCAAGTATTAAATAATTGTATATATTTTTATTACGTCATCTACAGGTAGATGGCGCCAGTGTCTGCAAATTCGGTTAAATGTATAAATTTCATAGGATCAAAAATTATTCAGCTTCTCATATTTTTACAGAATTGTGTAATTATTTATATATTTAATTATCTTCTTAAACATTATGTCACTTCCTAAAAATTGTGTAATGAATTATCTAATTAGACTTTTTGGTAAAGGATAACGAAAAATGTATTCCATCTACGTATTCCACAGAGGGGAAAGTGGATTCAAAAAAATGACTTTCGTAACCAATTTATTGATGTATTTGAAAGAAGAAAATTAGAATTAAAATCGAATATTAAAAATTAATTATTATTTAATGCAAAGATAATAAAATAATTTTTATTTAATGTATATTAATAAATACGTGAAATACATAATATTAATGAATACATAATTAATACATCATATTAATGAATTGGATACATTTCAGTAATGAATGGATGTATTCATTAACACATTTTTATATTTTTAAAGGTTGACAATTTTTTTTTTTTTTCATCTTTCTTGAAACCAAATATTTTGGAATTCTCAGAAATGAATATTTTTAATAGAAATATTGTACCAATTTTTAATGGATTTCATATAAAAATATGATTATTAAATTATTTAATAGAAAAAAATATATTAAATTTTTCTCTGAATTTTCTTTGGCATGCTATTTTTACAAATTATTTTGAATAAATGGTAGCAAGAAATAAAAAAATCCATTTAAAATTTACTAATCAAATATAAATTAAATAATCTAAAATAATATAATAGATAATAGTTTAATATTAATATAATTAATAATAAATTTAATAATCAAATATAGTAATTAAGTAACAAATATTAAATCTAGATATATGTATCCAATTTCTGAAAACATACAAAAGGAACCATAAAAAACAATATGTCATGTATAAGGAGAATGAACCAATAATTACGTATAAATAAATAATGGATAATTGTTATTAATACCAGAAATATGTTTTTAAATATTATAAAAATTATTATTAACTTATTTTTAAAAATTTTATTATTTCTAGATATAACACAGTGGTAGATTTCTTGTGGAAAACAAATGTGCTTATGAAATTCAGTTCGAGTAATAAATGGGAAAAAAAAAAAAAAAGCTTTAATCCTTCAAATAGTAAATTACAGCTAATTTGTAAATTATTATTAAAAATAAAATTTTTTTAAAAATTTGGATATTTAATATGATAATAAATAAAAAAGGGGCAAATAAAACATTAGTTCTATTAAAAAAATTTTTAGAAAAAACTATGCATGGTTGGAGAATAATTTATAAAAATATTAATATTTGTAATATTAATATTTTGTAAAATATTAATAAAATTTGAAAAAAAATGTAAATTTAATACGTTTATTTGAAATAGTTGTCGTAGAAACACTTAGGATAGATGATTTGTTTGTGAACATATACTATTTGTTTCTATAAAGAACAATAGATGGCGCCACGATATAGATTAGAAAATTTTTCGTCCTATGACGAAAGTTGGCGTAACATTAAACCCTATCGCTAACAGAAACATCATAAGCAAAACTCTTAGACCGTTACTTAATTCTTACCCCTCAAATAGCGATCTTATATCGTCTTATTCCGGGTTAGTAAATCAAAATAAAGAAAATAACTCATTTTTTGCGCAGTTTGGCGCACAAATGTGAAATTTGCGGTTTTTAGCAGAATGTAGCAAGGGATGAATTTTGGCACAATTGGTGCAGACATTTTTACCCTGTATGCATTAAACATTTTTTTTTTTTTTTTTTTTCATTTATATTAACTTTCGAACTAAACGTGATTTAAAAGAATTTAATATTAAAAGATTTACAAAATCTAGTATTAATAGGATATTATCATGGCTATAATAAAAACTAACAAAAAAAAAAAAAAAACTCTCAAAAATGTTGCAATATTGAAAATATAGAACTTTACAATCCTTAAAAATATAAAACTAAATTATGATCCAATGAACGATGAAAAAACTATATAGAAATATCAGCTTTTATTTAGTGTTTTGAACTTCCAATTAAAGGCAATGTTGTATTATTATCTATGTAATTCATTAGTTTGTTCATAAATCTTATAACATAGCAGTTTTTCTCTATCGAAGACTGAAAACTTCGTACTATATCAGTACCTTACCTTGACTATAATGCCTTCCTCCCATCATTAGACCTGAGCGATAAATCAAATTAACGATTTAAGTAGAAAATCTCATATACCATTTCTTTATTCTTAATAAACGAAATTCCGCTTTACACATTATTAATATGTTCTATGTTGTCGCTTATCATTATTAATATGTTCAACATCGAAATATTGATTTCCTACATCGGAATAATCGATTCGGAGATGATCGTCGTATTTGTTCAGACTATCGTGTTCTTGCCTGACTTTATTTGTATCGGACCGTAACCACTGGACCATAATCACCGTAAAAGGCCATAGCGATCGTTTATGATGTCATCGAAGGACCAGCATTCATCGCGGCCTACATTCACTCCTTTATCTGGCAGACCCGTTTGGGTTGACATGATTTGCAATTTTGAGATTTTTGTTCGCTGGTACTGCTTTATCTCAATTTACACAAATGCTGTTAAAATAAGAGACAAAAAAAATTGGACATTTGTAATCAAACTACTAAAAGTGTTATGATAATTTTAGAGCACTCATTCTTTTCGAAAAATAAACACAACGTTTGCTTTGAACAATATCAAATATCTAGATTTCTATTAGTCAAATATTTTTAACGTTTTTACTGAAACTTTTAAATTAATCTTCTTTAAAATATTATATTTCATTTTTGTTTATAAAAAATACTTAGTTTTCATGAGTTTCTCAAAATATTTATGAAATCAAAAACTATTTCCAATCCTCTTTTCAATATTGTGTTTATTTATTTATTTTTTTATGCCTGTTGTCCGAAATATCTAAAAATATAATGTTCTCTGTATTTAAATTTAATTTAAGTTTTATAAACATTTTAACACCTCAATTATTTTTATTTATTTTTTTTTTTTTTTTTTTTTTATCATAAGATTTTGATATAAACTTTACCCTTTTAAATTTTGATATTGCTCTAAAAAGAAATACTAATAAATAAATAAATTTAATGCCAGTGAGTAAAAAATGTAGTTACATTCAAATGCTGTAAACAAAATTTTTATATTTCAAATTCATTATAGTTTAATAACTATACTTCATCACTGTGTTTTATCATTTATTTAAAAATACTTTTGAAACTCAATAACATATTTATATGTTTTTTCCCATGTATTAATGGAATGAACCAAAATACCCAAGAATATTAATTTAATTGTATACTTTAATAAATTAATTAAAATAATAATTGCTATTCAAATTATATTGCAATTTTTTTAAAAATGCTTATATTCTTCTAAAAAAATAATGTTTATACATTTAATTATTATATTAATGATCATAAAAAATACTTGCACCCAAAAGCATGCGTCTTTATTTATACAAAAATATTTTTTCAAATTATTAATAAAAAGCAAAAATATATTATTATATAAGATTCAAAGCAATAGTGTTAAAAGAGAAATACAAATTACAAACAAAATACTAAGAAATAAATTTTTCATTTAATTTTCTTTTCTTTTAAATGCCAGTAAGTGAGAAATATCTCGAAATATAATGCTGTAAACAATATTTTTAAACCTCAAATTCATTAAACCAAGCATTTTAAATTTTGTTTTCATGTCTACTTTTTATGAATTAAATAAACTATTTTTCAAAATATATATAAAAGTATTTACAAACTTATGTTCCTAAATTAATAAAATTTATTTATATTATATGTGTAAATTAATACAAATAATGTACATCTTAATACGAACAAATAAAGCAACAAAAATTTTGTACGTATATAAAACTAAAGTAGTATTTTATATTATGCTTGGTTGAGTTTTTTCACATCAATAGTCATTATATTGAGAATGTTTGGTTTGTCGCTCTACAGATTTTTTTTTTTGCACACTTTAAGCTAATTAGACCAGGACCTACAATTTAATTTGGACTCAACTAACAAACACCCCTGCCACCGCCAGGATCACGAACTTGAAGCCTGGTACCAAAAGCAAGAGTGCTAGCCAATTATATTGAGAAGGATAAAATAAACCAACAGCATTATTCTATATAAGGATTCTGATGTCATGAGAGCGTTTTCATTTCATTTTGTATTTCCTTTTTACTTGCATTACATTTTCAACCTTTATTTATAATAATTGTTCAAAAATATGTTTGTCGATAACCACAATATTAATTTAAGAATTTTTTTCAGCTGCATGATCATCACATTATGATAATAATCTTGCATTAAATTTTATGAATTTAAAATATTTGTAAGACAATTTTAAAGTTACTGATCTTTGATTTTCATTTTCTGTAAAATGATCTTAAATTTATAACAGTGTTTTAATCACTATATAATTATATACAACTGCATTTACAATATTTGATGTTGGGCAAAATAGTTGTCCTCTATCGAGTTTAATAAGAAAACTACTTGTGCTTTCTACTTCAATGGGTTTGCCTACAGTATTATTTTTTCACATATCCACACAATATCTAGTTATAACAGTAAATGCACCTAAAAATTCATGCACTGCCTCAAAATCTTAGCTATTAGCTAAAATATCAGGTGCAAATGGAACTTCACAGTTTCTTCTGCATTTATGAAGGCTAAATCACATGGAATATCAGAAATTGGAACATTGCCTTATTTTATGGATAAAATTCCTAATTTTATAACAGATGATAAAAAAAAATTTCTCCTGATTTAAATAATTGTCTAATGGAAATATAGTATAGGTTTCTTGATATTTGTTGATACAAACCAATCTTACAATCTTAACACTGAATGTGATAGTTCCCTTGTAAAAGATAATTTAAATTTAATTCATTTTTACAGTATAAGCATATTTCTAAAAATTGTAGAAGTTGTGAATTTTATTGCAGAATGAGTTTCTTTGTTAAAGGCAACAGCTGAACAATTCATTTCATTCCATTTATCTAACCAATTTAAAAATACATATTTTTCATCCATTTCAAAATTAATGATGGGAAATTTAAATTTATTATTTAATCTGTATTAGGGAATTCAGTATTCATAATTTTCTACCAAGTGAAAACAATTTAATGAAGAAGAAAGTATTGTTATAATGAAACAATTCATATTTACCACATAGTTAAATTAAGACCTCTTTAGTAAAATCATTAAATATTTGTAAAACTAATTTTACATTTTGCTTTTCGATGCTGGTTGGATTAAGAGCTTTTAAAGAGTTTACAACCATATTTTGTTAAATCTCATAGTTGTAAAGCAATTCTAAAGAATTAAAAGAAGCTATATAAAAGTTGTTACAGTTGCAAATGTTGTCAAATTTAGGAAAATACATACACTTTTCATAATTTTTTAAAAATTTATCCAGTTATTTCGAACATTATGGATATAGATATATATGTTGAAATTGAGGGGCATTTAAAAATTCAGGCATAGCCCTTTGGTTTATGGAATTAATATCAGCAATTACAGCAAACAAATGAAAGGCAAATAATTTTTCAAGATACAAAAAATTTTTTTTTATGAAAGAATGCTTATAACTTAATTTTCACTGATCACATATGTACAACATTTTATAAGTTGATGTGACACTCAATATCACAAAAACATTTGTAGATATAGCTAATTGATCACTGTTACGTGAAATAGCTACAAAGCAACATGCTTTATAGTCTATAAATGGTTTATGAACATCAATTATTAAGATTATACTTTTAACTTGTTTATTTAAGTCACTAAAATTTTGTCCTATATAATTTAAAAACTTTTTTTATCAGTTTGCTCTACTACTGAGGTAATATTTAAATCAGAGCAATTATTCGGTATTGTTGTTGAATAAGATAAAATAAGCTTTTTGTATAAATTTATCAGCATTAGGGAATAATGTAATATCGTTTTAAAATATTAACATTTCTTGAGAATATTTTTTTTCATATATTTTAAAGATAACTGCTCATAAATAAATTCTAAACAATTTTGATTATTTATTTGTGATATAACAATTTTAAGGTATCTGTTATTGTAACTAAAGCACCTTTTTTTTTTTTTTATCTTGAGAGAAACTAGCCTAACATTACTTAATAAATATGTATTATTACATTAAGGAAAAACGAAATCGTCTATTTGAGTTAACCTCAATTTTTTAGAAAAAATAAGTTCCAAGTCTTTACTTAAATATATAATTTCAAGAATAGTGAAATATTTAAATGAGCAAAAACAATACATCCATTTTTTTTTTCTGTAATATTCCACATAATTGTAATATTTAGATGGTCTATTGTCTTATTTAATTCTTCTATAGTTTTAAAATTCTTTCATATTTCATTTTCTTTTTATAGCTTTTGATAAATATTGGAATTCTCAGTTACTTTTTTTTTTTTTACTTGAGTCTGGCCTTCTTAATGAAATGTTTTTATTTAAAAAACCTGGATATCCAGGAAATATTTTAGCAACAGGATTATTTTTTAAATAAAACCATTTAATGTTGCTGCTAACATTCTACCAAATTTTTCATATCCGTGTACTTCTTTTATGATGTTAATCTCTACAAGGTCTAGTTCACATACCTTAAATATAAATAGATAAATGAATAATACTATAATGGATATTTTCCTCATATTATTGTACGGTTTTTCAGGAGGAAAATAAAATTACATTATAAAACCAATTGAAAACTTACCCAGCTACTTTTTTTTTGAGGCATGAAATCTTTTCCTTTGAATTGCAGCAATCTGTTTTAGCTTTTGGTCTTCATCAACAGGACATTTAATTAATCTTCGGTACAGTTTAAAGATTACTACAATATTTTAGCACATAACACATAATCGAAATCGTAATTTGTAAAAAAAATATAACATTTAGAAATCAAAAGAGATAATCCAATTCAGACAAAAAAAAATAACAGCGTATAAGCAAGGAAGGCATCGATAGTAATGATGTCACAAGAAAAAAGGCCAGGGCCTTATAACTACTAAGAGTATAAGGCCCTGGATGTATCTGGCTAATTCCAATTTTCAATAATGTTCATCAGTGCTTCTTTTTAATTACTTGTCAATTCAGGGTACAAGCATGGATTCTGAAGAAATATTTATTATTATTTACAGAATGGTTAGTAACAATTGCACAGCTTAGTGTCGAAAAAATGCAAATATAAATCTACTTAAAAGTTAATGGTTTCTTTCATTTCTAATTTTTCTAAAATAGTTCTATTGAAATATTTCAGGTGCTTAAATTTTATAATATTTAAATAATCTAATTTGTTTAAGTATTATTTTATTTTCTCATATACATAATTCATTATGTACATGGTAAATAAAAAAAAAAGTTCTTGGGCTGATTTCATTTTAAAAGTAACTTTTTATTCAAGTCAAAAATTTGAAACTAATGAAAATGTTAGCAAAAGCCAATTGGTACAACATTCTTAACTAACTGTATTATTTTTTCAATTGTCGTAGCTAAAAAGAACAATTTTACCATATTAAAGATTAGATTTTTATGCACACTTATGTTTTGCATCATCTGTTCAAATCATCTGTTTCTCAGAAATTTGTATTTATATATTGCCATCTCAATTATAATGATTTTTCTACTTGGAAAGCTCATATATATAGCTAAATATTCCTTAATGTTATATAGCATCTTATTCATTCAAGAAACAAATTTCATAATATTTACTTTTAAAGTATAATACAAAAGACTAGAAATAACCATAATTTATCTCTTCTTCAGTTGAACAGTAATTAACACTCATACCCAATATTTTTCCTTCATGTAATGCAATTTAATACATTAAATAAAATAAGTTTTATTTATTATACTAAGAAAAGGTGGTACTCCAGGAAAAACTAAACAAATACACCTAATTGTTCAACACTAAATCAAGTCTGAGATTTTACAATGAAATATACATAAAAAGTTTTTGTACTTTGTTTTAAAATAAACATAACTCACACTAGAAAAAAATTATTAAAAACCATTTTTAAAAAATTTGGTGGTCAATAGAACTTTCGACTTGCATTTTGTTTTTTGATTCAAAATAAGTCGGACGTCCAAAAGCTTTAAATTCATATAAAATATATGTATATATATCGTAGCATTAGATGGACAATAAAACAATTTTAGAAATTTCATCATTAGAGCCTTTCCCTCACCATTAAATAAAATTCTCATCAAATTAAAACATAACATAATATAGAACTTTGTCCTGTTTAAATTTGATTTAAGAGGACTAATATATCATCTATAACTTATTTACCAATGACTAATACAAGTAAAATAATATGAAACAATTATAAATGTAAAGATGAAAATTTCAAGTTCAGTATAATAAGCCAACTATTATCAGTCCTTGAATGAAAGACTTGGTTTGCTGCTCTAGTAATCTTGGACACACAAAGGACCTACAGTTAATGAAACAGAAAGAACTCAAAAATATAGGAACTTCTAGGATGTTCTTTAAAAGTAAAAAGTTGCAAGCATCTAGTCTTTTTCTAGACATCCACCAATAACTATAGTTTCTAGTATGCATTTGAACATTTTCAAAGAATTCTTTGTTTAGCAATTAAAATTAAAGCTTTCTAGTCATTCATTGTTCGCTTTGATTGAAAATAATTTAAATATAACGATCTATAAAAATTATTTTAGTATATTCCTACAAAATGTTTAATATTTGACAGCTCCAAGGCAATGCAAAATTAAGAAAACTGCAATATAAATGTAAAATTTAATATTTTGTTAATAAATCCTGTTCAATCCTATGTACGAAAACAGGAGAAAAAAAAAAATACTTTAACCTAATCATAATATAAAGTAATTTAACTTTTTTACTATTTGAAGATTACTTAAACTTCTATAAGAATTGATGAAGGCCAGAGACGGTTCCAACTTAAATGAATTCCAAGTTAAATACCTCACTATATATCCCAATAAAAGAAATTTTTCTCCCATTTGTAAATTTTATGTCTACTGACTTTAAAAGTTAAAATTCATGTAGTTATTTTCAAAATGATTAATCTAGCAATGGTATATATTTAATCAGACAAGCAATTGATTCTTTACAGTCAATTTAAGATACATTTTAAAAATAGATTAGGTATCAGAAATAATGAATTAGTTATGCTATTAGTTATATCAAAAGATTTTTTTAACTCCTTCCTTTCAAACACTAAAATATAATTTTACATTTAATCTAAGATGTTAAAGAATACAAACACATTAATATTTTAGAACAATTTTAATGAAGATCACATTTGTTACAAAGCCTGGTAACAAAATCACTTTAAAATTCTTCATCGCCTTCATCCTCAGCTCCATCAGCAGAATCAATTCCTACTTCTTCATAATCTTTTTCAAGAGCAGCCAAATCTTCTCTTGCTTCAGAGAATTCACCTTCTTCCATACCTTCACCAACATACCAGTGGACGAAAGCCCTCTTGGCATACATCAAGTCGAACTTATGGTCAAGACGTGCCCAGGCTTCGGCAATAGCAGTAGTATTTGACAGCATGCACACTGCTCTCTGTACCTTAGCAAGATCCCCACCAGGAACAACAGTTGGTGGTTGGTAGTTAATTCCCACCTAAAAAAAAAGAAATTTTAACTTTTAATAAACGAGTAGATGGCAAACCTGTTAGTTAAAACAAAAGTTAACTATTTTAATTTTTCAGTCCGTTAATAAAACATCAATTTAAAAAGAGAAAAAAAGTTATTTACCTTGAAACCAGTAGGGCACCAGTCTACAAACTGGATAGTGCGTTTAGTTTTAATAGCAGCAATTGCAGCATTAACATCTTTAGGGACAACATCACCTCTGTACAAAAGGCAACAGGCCATGTATTTTCCATGTCTAGGATCGCATTTTACCATCTGATTTGCTGGCTCAAAGCAAGAATTGGTGATTTCAGAAACAGTCAACTGCTCATGGTAAGCTTTCTCAGCAGATATCACTGGTGCATAAGTGACAAGAGGGAAATGAATTCGTGGATAAGGCACAAGATTGGTCTGGAATTCAGTCAGATCTACATTCAGGGCTCCATCAAACCTCAAAGATGCAGTGATAGATGACACGATCTGACCAATGAGCCTATTCAAGTTGGTATAAGTAGGTCGTTCAATATCAAGGTTTCGTCTACATATGTCATATATAGCTTCGTTGTCAACCATGAAGGCACAATCGGAATGTTCAAGAGTAGTATGTGTGGTTAGAATCGAATTGTAAGGCTCGACCACAGCAGTAGATACCTAAAAAATAAATTTCATTGTTAACAAGTAAAACGTACAAGGAAAAATCTTCACTTATTTGATACGAAAAGAATATTTAATGAGTTTCTTTACAAGATATTACAGAGAATTACATTTTAAGAATAATTTAGTTTTATATAAACCCAAGTTTTAAACAGTTGCTACAAGCTAAAAACATTTAAAAAATTTTTTTTTAATTACCTGAGGAGCAGGATAGATGGCAAACTCCAATTTAGACTTTTTACCATAGTCAACTGACAATCGTTCCATCAACAAGGATGTAAAACCTGAACCAGTTCCTCCTCCAAAGCTGTGGAAGATGAGGAACCCTGAAGACCTGTACATTGATCAGCCAATTTACGGATACGATCCAAGACAAGATCTACAATTTCCTTTCCAATAGTATAGTGGCCTCTGGCATAATTGTTGGCAGCATCTTCCTTTCCTGTAATGAGTTGTTCAGGATGGAAAAGCTGTCTGTACGTACCAGTACGAACTTCATCAACAACAGTTGGCTCCAAGTCTACATACACAGCTCTGGGAACATGTTTACCAGCTCCAGTTTCACTAAAGAAGGTATTGAAAGAGTCATCTCCACCTCCGATGGTTTTATCGCTTGGCATTTGACCATCAGGTTGGATGCCATGTTCTAGACAGTATAACTCCCAGCAAGCATTACCAATCTGGACACCAGCTTGACCAACATGGACACTGATACATTCACGCATTTTGAAGTATTTTTAATACCTGAAAAAAAAAAAATGCATACGAGTTCATAAAAATTGTTGACATCACTAGTTAGTGCATTTCAGACATCTATACAATACACAATTACATTTGAATATAAATTACAAATCCTGATATTGTATGACATGAACCATGACATTCAAAGAAATACCAAAATGATTATATTACAATACAATGACAATCCAATAATGTAGTTTACAATTATGTTTCAAGCAAGATTTTATATTTTTCTTTTACGAGAAAAGATTAAAATTTGATAAATAACAAAATTGTTTCTAATTTTTCAGTTATTTATTTGTCATTTTAAAACTAAAAATCGTTTAAAAATTGTAGAGCGTAACTGATAGGAAGAAGTACCACGCCCAAAAATTTGGAATTGACACAAAAAAAAGGTTTGCGCAACTTAATCCGAAAAATGCTATTTATTGCTAATTATACATTAAACACGGATATGTTTAACGAAACGATAATTAAAATTCGTTAAGGTACTAAAAATACAAATTGAAAAGAAAACGCCCAGAAATTAATCATTCTATTAGATTCGATATTTATTAGTTTAATAAATTTATTCTAAATTCTGTCTTAAGTTTTATATAGTACATATATAAAATCAAACCTAAACCAGAATTAAATAGGAAAAATTCAAGTCCGAAAAGGCTACTCCACCTAAAACCGGTTTGATTCGGCGATGGCGGCCATTGTCAAACTAGTTTCATTTTTGAAGTTCAACTGCAAAATTCTGAAAAACTCTTATTTCAATTTATTAATAAAATTATTTTAGGTAATTAAGTATTATTAATAATTGGAAGTTATAGTAAATATAATTTTTAAAAATATAGTTTTATACGCATTACGATAATTTTATACGCCCAAAAAAGTTCATTCTTTGAAAAATATATTCTAATATTCTCAATTACGTATGTTATTCAATTAATTTATTTTAATCAGCATTTAATGCAAAGACAAAAGGAAATTTATACTACCGAAATAAAACTTACCAAAGGGTTGGGTTAAGTATAAAGTATTTTGTTAGCGGCTAACTCACGAGACGTGTAACGAATCTCGCTCCGGAAACCAAAGTGACGCGGTTTTTGATTTCTGCAGTTTTAATGGCAGTTTTCGATTTTCGACCAATAGAATTTGATTTCTCAACAATGACGTGTTTCGAAACTGAATTTTTCAGTTAAAGTTACGATGAGAGAATAGGAACATCTTATTGTTGGAAACAATAAATGTGTTGTTGAGGAATGTGAATAAATAAAAATATCCGTTAGCTCTGATTTACTATATATATAGATTTAAATATTTTTTTTAAAAACTATTACTAATTCATTCTTTTTTTTTTTTTTTTTTTTTTTTAAGCACCTCATTTATTCGAAGCATGTAATCATATCAGCAATGTTTTATATTTTTCTTTCTTTCTTTTTTCTCAATTCATACGATTATTATTTTCTATTCATCCTGACTTTTCTTTACTACTTCTATCACATACCATTGAGTAGATGAATGCTTCGCGTTCAGGCACTCGACCTCTTTATTCAACATAGTAGTAGCATGTAATCATAATTTCAATTGTTAAAAATTTCGAATACTTTGCAATTCATTCTCAAAATTTTCCAAATACAAAATATTTCACTGTTGCTTGATGTTATTAAAATTATTGATTTTTTTTTTTTTTTTTTTTTTTTTTTTGTTAAACTATTTATAAGTGAACGAACCATACATAAAAAAATATACATTTTCAGACCACAAATAAACTGCATCACTAGTAATTTCTTGATTATATACGATAAATAGTGAAAAGAAATGTATTCGTAAAAATTTATCTTCCAACTCATCTGGAAAGTTCGCTTTCTTGACAAATATAAGAAAACGGCTTTCAGGATTGTTGATTTCTTGTGCTCATTTCCAGCTCGGTTACTTGCTTTACTTAGAAATTTTTTTTTTTTTTAATATATTTCTTTTATTTAGCTATCTAAAAGCCCACTATCTAATAATAATTAGATGGGTCCGAACTTATCTAAAAGTTAAAAAAAAAAGATTATTTTGAAATAATCAAAAATTAATTTTAAAAATTGGTGCTGGCAGTTTTTTAAATTTCAAGAAATTTCTTTATTTTGATCTTATTAAATTTGTTTTCAAATTATTATAAATTTCAAATGTTCAGTTAATTATTGTTTTATTTTTAAATTCCCAATAAATAGTGAATATCTGAAATAATCAGAATTTAAGAATTGAATATATCTAATGAAAAATAATACTTTATGAGGTATTGCAAAATGATTGATGTTATGATTTACTATGAGAACATTCACAAGCATTATTGGGGCAAAAACAGCATTCAGAGCAAATCCAAAGCCTTACAAAACAAGCATCTGCATGGAGTGTAAAATACGAGAAAATTCAATTATAGGTCCTATTCGAATTTGATTCCGTCCATACTTTACCAATGCCTCGCATATGGGTATGGGAATATATCATTGAGGAGAAACGCGTGAATAAGCTAATAAGGTACAAGTTGGTCAAATCAAAAGATTTCTTAAAATATTTGTCAAAACAGGGGCGTCATTCGACAATTTTGGTAGAAATGGTTGGATCATAACAATATACACTTTAACGATTGTCAGATCAACAATAATGATGCATGTAATGGAGACATCAGTGACCCCAAGAACGATTGATAAGAACGATAATAATCAGAATATCATCTGACAGAGCTTATTAAATTAAGTATACCTCAACTTTATACACCGATAATAGCATTTACCGGGGTACCATCCATACTCATTCAACTTCATTGGAGTAGAATTGTATTAAGCGATGGGTCCCTCTTCTAGTTGAGCCATGATAAGCAGAGAAACATGATTGGGGGCATCCAAGAGAGAGGTGAAATGCTAATATCCTTGTACCAGCCACGCAGCTCTATAGCTGATAATTATAGTCTGAAGGTGTTCATTATATTTGATAACCAGACCCTTTTGATTGTCATCCATGACACTTTTACAGTACAGTGACTTATCAAACATATTTTACGATCTGTTTTAGGCATTGGAATGCCTGATACATAGGAGTCAGAGTCAACAAAAAATTTTAAATTATTTCATTGATCAAAAACAAATTGACGACAGGAATTCGGGGTATCTTTATTGGTGCTTTTATATTCAAATAGATGACCAATTTCGTTTTCTGTTTTCTAAAAGTGCAGGGTTTGCGGAATTTGTATGCATTCTGACCGAATGTTTTTAAATGCGATATATTTAGCAGTAGTTAAGGGATTCAACAGAATATCCGTTACAATCGATAAAAATATCTTGAACTATTACTGTTATAACTTTATTATTGTTGTTGTTGTTGTTTCTTAATCCACTTGGTAGACATCTAGACTAAGCCCATAAACCTATATGGACTCATGGTTGAAGGGGAAATGGGTCAGCTTCTGTTCACCCATAAGTAGACGTTTGACTTGACTCCGTGACGCTCTACAGTCGTATGAGATCGGGTCCTACGGCCTTAAGTGAATTCCGAACCACTACAAAAATCCATGTAACCGCCGGGGCTTAAAACCCAAAACCTATGGTACCGAGCACCAGAACACTTTTTACACTCGGCCATTCAGGCCCATAACATTATTGTAATTCATGAGATCATTGATAATGCTTAATATATCATATAGAAACAATCCTCTAACTGCATATCCCTTATTCATTCATATTATCATCTTATTCAAGTAGATATATTTATATCAAGGATCTCCAAACAATGGCCAGTGGATGAACACCGGACCGCAAGAACCATCAGTACGACCCGCTACAGTTTATTTTGATTGCACTGTAAATTTTACAAAATTGCACAAAAAATAATATGCAGATGTTTTTATATAACAGCTTGACACATAATAATACTGAATACTTTAACTGAAAGGAATTGTCCAAAAAATTTACAGTAAGTGACATACATAGGTAATTCTCATAATGAAATCAAGCATTATAATTATGATTAATAAGAGTTATGTAGCTGTAACTTTCCACTGACAATTGTTTGTAAATGTGGTTCAAATCTATTAGTGGAAATGTTCTGCAAATGCTCATCAGTAGACTTGGATTTGTAAATATTTTTTGTATATTTCATTGGAGAATATTTTCCTCTGAGGTAAGTAGTTTCGAGAAAGCAGAATAAAAGCCCCGAGCAAATTTATGCAACTGGCCTATTTAATGGAAAACTTACAGAATTCCAGAAATGATAGTTTCTTTAAAAATAGCGCTACACTGGAAACAGTAGTTTCTATTTGAAGTTCTGGGGCAAGAGTCTCTATGTCGGCGTTAAAAAAAGGACTTTGAAAAATCGGTGTTTGCTGGCAAACGGATGCTAACGGACGATGTGGGTGAGAAGTCTGATCAGGTTGTATGACATTCTACGGTCATAAGAGACCAGTTATTACCTACGACGTAAAAGCGGATTCCGAACCACTACAAACATCCCTGCCACCGCTGGGATTCGAACCACCTGTGGCACCGAGCGCTAGACACTCGGCCATTCAGACACAAGAAAGTACTTCGGCTGGTATTATTAAAAAAGAATGTGAATTCCTTACCAGAGCGCCAGAGAGCCAGCCACTCTGTCATCTGGCCCCAACGTATCCTTGGCACTTGCTCGTAAGTTTGAACCAAAATTAAACACGAAATGGAGTCCCCGTTGGCGCCACAGATACGTCTCTCGCCGGCAAATTCCGATAGGAAAAATTAGCGCGAATTAAAAGTTGCATATATTAGTATGATAAGCCTAGTCGATCTTGGCCCTTGGAACTTAGCGGAAGAATCAGTGGGCCCCTTAGATAGATCCCTGATCTACATGAATAAACATTATTATCAAAGCTTCGAGTCAGCGATCCCATTAATGTGAGACCTGCTTAAGCTTAAATTAAAATTACTCAAAATTTTCTATTAATAGAGATATTGGAAAAGAAAATTACATTTTTAAGAATTTTTCGTTTTGCTGAATAAACATAGAAGGAGGACTTACCTTGTAAACAATCGTCAAGTTGTTTGGAGAATTCAGAAACTTCCGAGAAAACTTATATTTAACTCATTGAAAGCATGGTGTAACGCAATGCTGGAGGATTTGACTATGAGAAATCGTTATATTTTTTTATATTAACTGGATATAATATACGTTGATAGTATTCGGAAAACAGCACCAAATGCGAGGTCTGGTTACTGAAGCTTAAAAAGGTCAGGATGGTCCACATAGATGGTATGAAAACTTGAAGTAGAAATGTGATGAGTCATTTTGTACGTCCTGTACTTTGTGGTGTTAACCAGAACATGTTTACATCTGCTATTAAGTGATTAAGTTTTCGATTATGTTTAAGTATTTTAAAATGCCATTTCATTAGTACTCTCTTAAATATGCTTATACGTGTTCTATTTGCTGCGCAGCAGTAACAAAAAAAGGCGAGTGAAAATTTCGAATGTTGTAATTTCGAAGGATTTAAAGTTAATAAAACAATAAAGTAGTTCAGAAAGTTTTCTTTTTTTTATTTATTTATATATATATATAATATATATCTTCATGCTTACAGTTTTTTATGTAATTGACGATCTCATACTAGAATTTTAAGAAAGGCATGTTCGTAAACATTTATTTGAATACTAATCCTGATACAAACAATCCTCAAAAAAGCCTTTTAGAATTCATACGAGAAAAAAGCCATTTGAAATTTATCTGAAGTTAAAATAATTACAACGATGTTTAAGGAAATTCATTTAGATTATAAAGAAAATGCATGCAACAACAAAAACCTTGTTTTTACAGTTTATGATTTGAGATTTCGAACCTCAATTTAAAAAGTAGTTCACTTAATTACAGTTAAAATGAATTAATGGATAATAACTATATTTTGCCATAAAAATATCTGACCGATCTTCGTGATGTTGATTTTAGCCAGTGACAATAATTCTGTTCCTTTCTGTTCTGTTTCTGTTCTATTCTGTTCCTTTCAGTTAAACATTTGTTTATAAGCATATCTTTAATTTTTTAATAGATTTGGATCTTTATTAATGTTATAAGTTTTTTTGGTAATAGATTCAGTGCATATAATAAAATGCATACAAGCTGGATTAAGTAGTAATAAAAATAATAAAATAAATAAACAGAATAAAAATAAAAAATAAATAATAATAAAATAAAAAAATAAAAACACTGGGCAGTGATTGTAATTCGCAGATTTTGAGGATTTTAATAAGTGTTAATGATAAAGTAAATTTTGAAACATTTAAATGCATAAACTAAAAAAATCTAACGTAATAGAATATGCTTAAGATTTAATTTAAAAAGCTATTTGCCTTACAATTGTAGGAAAAAAAAAACTTGTTCTAAAAAATATATGAATTTGTCATTCAATGTCGTCAATAACAATGTAATTTAGATAATTACAAAAATAATAATAATGATAACCATTTTCATTTCAATTCACACATCGATTAAGATTATAAAAATCAAAACATCTTTTAATACAGACAGTATTTGTTTAATCCTTATCAATTTCTGTCTATTGAAAAATTCGGACTTTTTGATAAAATCAATATTATGATAAACAAAAAATTGAAACAAAGCAAAATTTTTAAAAAGAAAGGCATCATGCTTTTTGTTGCCTCAAAACCCTAGCTCCCCGTGCATAGAGGAAGTCAATGCCAGATAATGTAAACATCTTGTCTTTGTGTGGTGGGGGGTGACGACTGGAGAAGGAGAAAGAGAAAGAATGTATTACAAGGGAGTTGAATAAGTGTCTGTAAAGAGAAGTTGTGTGGTTTGACCCTCCTCGAGTGTCATGTCTGGCAAAATTTCTTTTTTTTTCTTTCTAATGCAGCTGGCAAACACTTAGACAGCTTGGTCTTGGATGCCTTAAGGCAAGCGTTGCACTGGATACGTTACTCACTTTGCATTACCCAGGGGCGCGTGTAACTTAAAGATAAGCCACGGACGCGGAGTAACAATGCCCCTGCAACGCTCTACGATCCTGTTAGGACGGGACCTACGGTTTAAAGTGGGTTCGAACCACTACAAATATCCATGGCACCGCCGGAGTGCGAACTCGAAACCTGTGGTACCGAGCGCCAGAGCGCTAGCCACTCGGCCATTCAGACCCTGGCTGGCAAAATAAAGGAGAAATAATTACAGTCCACATCGTGTTTTTATTTGAGTTAAATTTGTGTGAGTCAGCTATCGAACACTTTTATTCACACAACAAACTACTTAGCTGAAATTGTGGAATCTTATATAAATAAATTAAAATTTAAATATTTTCTTCCTGGTAAAATTCAAACCGATTATTTAAGAGTGTCGTTTTTGTTAGTAAAACATTTACAAAGTTCTAAATATTCAAGATTAGTTAGAAAAATTTATGGAGTGAGTTAAATCAAGGATGCAAAATATTTGTGCCACCATTTAGTTTCTAATAAATATGGATCATTAACTATAGATGTTTTCTAATAAATATGGATCATAACTTATTAATTCAGATGATTTAAATTCTGATGATGAATTCAAAAGATTCAAGATTTTATCTTAACTTTTTCTGATAATGAAATTCAGCATCGTTTAATCATCATCTTATCATTAACTTATATATCTGGATATTGTGCTCGAACAACACTATAGTAATTACAATGCAATTTATGCTCAAAATTATTGATTTGAACAAACCTTTAAAACCCAAGCAATTAATTATCAGCTTATTGAAAATTGGATGCAGGCAGTTTAATATATTTAACATCAGATTTTGATTAATTTAATAGTTTATAGTTACCCTTATTTCTCCTTTAGAAAAGATGATAAAATTACAACACATATTTTGTAATAATAAATTTGTATTGTACTGTTATGTAATAATTTTTTGTTACACCTCATGTGTGTTGTCAGGGTTTAAATTAAAAAAAACTATATTTGTATCAGAAGATATAAAAAAAGGGTTGAAATCTAGAATATTATACCTCTGAAGTCGCCAATCTTGCAACGCGGAATATTCCGCCAATGCTCCGCCAAATTCTTTAGGGTTGCAATTCTGTAATTAGAGGAAATCGTAACTTCTTTTTCGAACTATATTTCATTGTTATTTGCAGAATTTTTATTTATAGTAAATCAGAACACAAATATATATACTTTTAAATAATTATTCTGATAAATTATTGATTTTTCAGAGATTGTTCTTATAACATATGTCGGCAACTGACACAGAATATAAACAATTTTCATGATGTGGCCACTCTTGAAAATACGAAACAAACAACAAAAAAGATTTTTTGCTTTCTTTTTAGGTTATATTTGATTATCAAATAATTATTTTCTTTTTAATATTTTAATTTTTGAAAAATCTGCTGTATTTGAATTCGCTCGAAAAATTTTACTTTTTATTTTTAGAATGTTAGTTCGATGCTTGAACGCATTACATTTTTCTCGAGTTTTGTGATGTTTGTTTTTAATGTTGTTGACATAGTTAAGGTTTTGTGGCAACCGTTATTTGAATTCAGGTGGAAAATGTAATTTTTAATATTAGAACATTAATTCACAAAAAAAAAAAAAGTCCGCTGGAACGTATTAATTTTTTTTTTTGTGGTTTTTATGATGTTATTCTTGTACTTGCTTTCTTTCATTAATTTTATAAGGCTATGGCAGGAAATGTTCTAGCGATTCAATAAAAATATCTTTTCACAAATTGATTCTTGATTTATTTTTTTTTTTTTTTCTTTCTTATTAATATTGTTTTATCATTCGAATTGAGCGTCATAAACAACATGAAACAGTTTTTTGCATAATAAAAAAAAAATAACATATTGGTGAATAATTGTGGCATAATTTTATCGTAATAACGATTATCATTAACGATTATTAATTGTTAAAATGTGATTTTGTGAATTAATAAAACAAAATTCCACATAATAATTTGGCTTTAAAACGATAAAATGGCGCCACCATGGAAATCAAATTGTGGCAAAATATATTTGTGATATATTTAAATATTTTTGATTCTGATATATTTTGGCGTTAAAGTGCTAACATTTGGCGTAAAAGTAAATTATTAAAATTTTGCCATAATAATGGTACTATTTTGGCGATAAAACGATATAATTTGGCGTAAAGTCAATTTTATACATAAATTTTTTGCATAATAGTATTAAAATTTGCCATTAAAGCGATCATATTTGAGAAAAAGCATTTTAGGAATAAAATTTCTCTTAGTGATGAAATTTGGCGATAAAGCAATAAACTTTGGTATAAAAGCATTTTAAAACAAAATTTTCAAATATTTTTTTATAATAAAATCTTCATCTTTTTCCGATCTTAATCTTCTTCTTCTATTCATCAAAGTTTTATGGCTATTGTATTTGTTTGATCTCAATGTTTATAAATTTAGTGTGACTGTTTTATTTCCTGTTTAAAAGCCTTTTGTACTTTCCATGTGCCACTTTGATAGTACCCTTGAGTTGAATTGGTTTGAGGTCACAAATAATTAATCGTTTGATAAAGTTATTTAGTTGAAACAAACAATTATTTACAAAACTTTTATTTTTATGTATCGTATTGTTACTATTTTTTATTCTTTGTTTTTATATGTTTACTTTTTAAATTACTTATTATTTTTAATAACACCGCTGAATTTTTTATTTTTATTACTCCCTTCAAACCATTCTTCTAATTCCTTCAAACTGGGTAAAAGGTCATTTTGCAGTGGCAATTAAACAATCTAAGTAGTCTCGCTAGAAAACGGGAAACGTTGCACTGACAGTTACTTTAAACAATGGATGAAAATGCAAGCAACCTTGAGGTTAAGGTCTACAAAAGCTCGAATACACGCAAAAAAAACTGACGGCTCGTTCGGTGCCTGGATTATAAAAAACGCTGAACTATCGAATACAGGATAAGCAGTGATTCTGATACATAACAATGCGCTTTTTCTATTTCTGGTAATGTACTAAACTAAATAAAAATTTTAAAAAATCAAATAAAAATATATTATGTATATGAAAAGCATAGTGGGAAAGTTTTCAAATCTTTTTTGAATGTCTCTAAAAATTGATTCACACGTCATGAATCATTGAAATGATTCAAATGCTCCATCTTTTACAAATGCTTTATTGATGTTTATCTAAATTTGCAATTAAAAAAAAATGTTTTTGTTTATTTTCTAAATAAGAATATTTTTTCCCTGATTAAGTTTTCTTTCTCCGAAAGGTAATTGATTTTTAGTTTTTTTTATAAGCAACTATTTCAAAATCGTCATGAAAAAATCAAAAATAAGAAAATAAGAATAATTTTTGTTCTTATTCATAATTCTGAACTGTTATAGAAGAATACAAGATATTACATTTTTAAATAAAAATTCTGTTCAATTTTTACAGTTATTCCATAATAAAATAAAACAGATCATAGAAAACTTTTTCCGTTAAACTGTAGAACAGTCCTAAATGACACAATCACAAAAAAATATTGCAGCGTTTTTTGATTCTAAAGTCCAACACTTGGAAGAAATTCTTAAAAACACTTCGGCTTGTTTTTATAAAATATTGTAATGAATGCAGAAAATTACAAATTGCATTTCTTTTCAACTAAAACTAGTGGTATCTGCATTCGACTTTTTGAAACATTTAGTTTTACACTTTATAATTTTTTTTTTTTTTATAATAAAATTTTTTTCTAATTATATATTAAAAAAATGCATAAGCAGTTTTAAATTTATAATTACAGGATTAGTATAGATTATTACTGTACAAATTATAAAGCAGGACATCCGATTTTAAAACAGATTAATTGTCATTATTATTATTTTGAATTTCCGAAATGTAGTGAATTAATAACTGATTTTTCAAAGTTTAAATTTTAATAAATTTTATTTATTTATTTTGCAGTTAATAATTTAATCCGAAATCTTTAGTTTCATTTTTATTTGATCTATTTTCATATATATTTTAATGGTAATATTATTTTATAAAAAAAATTTTTTTTTTTTTTTAATTTTAATGATATTCAGTAAAATGCAAAAAGTATGCTTGCATATTTTTTTCTATTTCCGGTTGCTACCTGTACTGTTCTACCATTCAGAGGGAAGCTGAATATCCTGTTCAAAAGAGGAAACGGACAAATCGATTACTTGTTAGGGAGGCTAGACAGACAAGTGCGACGCAAAGCAATTTTGAAAGAAAAGCAAAATATTTAATAGTTATTGTAGAATTTTTTTCATCTAATTATTCTCTTGATGTTATGCAATTTAAAATAATAAAAATAAAAATATATTTATTAATTACCATAATTAATAAAGATCCGAGTCACTATTGAATTGCTCTTTCAACATTTTGTTACGATGCTCACACTGTACATTAAAATCATTTGGATTTGAATACATTGGAACTTTAATTTATTTTACACAAATAATTAATTACAATACATTCGGATAATTTTCTAAACATATACATTTTTTCATTATGTTTATTTAAGGATTTTAACGCGAAAATTCATTTTGTGTAAAGGTAAAGAAAAGTATCCTTTTTATTATAATAAAATAAAACCCTTATATTTTCTTGGAAACAAAACTTTTACTGAAAAATAAGATGCATGACGGCGCATTCTCCGAAAATTGCAGCCGGCTAGACTTAATTCTTCCGATATCGTGACCTATGTCGGTTACTATGGCAACGACAGTACACAACAATTCCGTTGATTTTCAGCGATCCATGTATCACTCAATGAAACTAGTCCAATAAAAATTAATTTAGGATTTTTTAAATATAGCGTTATTAAAATATTTTATCTTTGCCCCCTTTCCTTTGCTCACTCCAAAGGATAGAAAAATTTTAAATTTATACAGTAAAAATAGTTCTGTAATAGCTAATAGTTTTGTACTTTTTACTTTTAAAAATATAATACGTTTAGTACTTTTTACTTTTGAAAATATAATACGTTTAGTACTTTTTAAAAATATTAATAGTTTTGATATTCTATTCAATTTATTTTATTTTAATAATATTTAGCAGATTTGTTACTAAAAGTCAAAACTAAATTGTTGGGCGAATTAAAACATTTTATCACGAATATATGTGAATCAAAAAAGACTTGAGTATTTTTAAAACATTATCAAACGATGGCGTCAGACAATTTACTGATAAAAATTTTAAAAATAATTTATTTTATTTATTTATTTATTTATTTTGCAAACGCATAAAACAAATTAAGTTACGAATTTTTGAAAAATTATTTGCAGATGACCAATGTCTTGATAGCTGTAAGAATAGAGGCTATTTCTTTGGAATTTCTTTTTTTTTTTTACTGTTCAAAAGGGAAGGTGTGAACTTGTCTACAAATGCAACTCTTCAGGTAGTTCATCCAATGTTGTGGTGACGCAACGAATAACATCTTGTTAATGCGCCTTGCAGTAGACAACAATTACAGCAGTAATTATAAGAAAATGAAAGTGACACAGTGACAGTCATTTTTTAAAATGACCTATATATATATATATATATTAAAAAATGAAGCAAAAGTAAAATTCAAAAAAAAAGATACATATGGTTGTAGAGACATGGAGTTTGTATATTATCATTAAACGATTAACGATTTATTTAAGCAAAATGGGATAGGTGTTGAGACTGTTGCACAGCCCGTATATTACTGATACAAAGCCATATTAGGATAAAATGTAAAATTCAATAGGACGTAATAAAACATTTTTAATAGGTCAAAATAAAATATTGTTTCTTATCCCATTTGGTAGACAATCCCAGCAATATCCAGACCAGATCCATAAACCCGTGACGAGTCATGATGAAGAGCGAAAATGCAGCTTCTTTTTGTCCTTGACCTTGCGGCACAAAGTCATGGGGCACCCAAAGGAAGAAGTCTGACTTTATTCCACTCGGTTATACCCCGGGTACTGGGTACCCATTTTAGTCGCCTTTTACGACATGCATGAGTTACAATGGGGTTATTCTTACCCGGTCCCACATGGGAACCAAAATAAAGTAAATGTTCATGGTTCACTCTTCACACTATGGTTCAAGTAGTAATCCATCAGCATCATGTCTACTCCAGAGATGAGTAAGAAAAATTTATTAGTTGGAATGATTTTCTATAGTGTTCAAAATGGAAAATATGAAACCCGTTCAGAGGAAATCAGAGAAGTTCGTTCAAAACTGTGATGACACAATATAGGTGCAGGGTTGTAGTGTTGTCATTGTGGTACAAATAGCAAATGGTTTTAATAAGGCAAAAGTTACATATCATGTCAATCAGGTAGGGATCGATTGCATACAAGCAACACTGAATCTATCGTTTACTGAGATGGTACAAGAATGGCCTCTGAGATTATTAGATCAAACATTTTGTGATTTGTGGTTGTGGGGTATATGCAATCCATGTCTATAGTGAAAATCTCCAGTTCTTATCAGCGATGAAAGACTACATAAAGCAGAAGGAATGTTCTTCAATATTGCACCAAATGTGATAGAATGATTGCATTTATCAATGAAATGCGGGGGTGGGATGATTACTTTGTGTCCGTAGTGGATGTGTGTCCATTATATGAGATTATCACTAGTGTCTGTAGTGGAAATCATAAATTCTTACCAATTATACAAGTCTACACACGGAAGAAGGTATCCACCATTTACATATGTTTGGAAGAATAAGCAAAATATTTTCCATTTTTTTTTATATTTCGATTTTTTTTTTTTTTTCGTTTATTTCAGCTGACAAGTTTACAAAAAAAAAAAAAAAACAAGTAATATAAAAATAAAAAATAAGTCAATTCCTACTTTTTTTTTCACTATATTGCAGAAAGTCCTTTATAAATAATTTTCGTCCATTTTTTAAGTTTATCTGGCCCCATCTATTGGTAGATATATGCAACTTAAATCTGAAAAAAAAAAATTAAATAATTAAATTTAATTAATGAATTAATATTTGAATTAACTGTATTAACATCAAGTGTATCCACTACAAGTTCAAAAAATGTATTTGAACTTGAATGAAAAATAAAAAGCATTTTATTGAATGATGGATAAAAAATGGATGAATCAAAAAAAAGATTTGAAATGGATGAATAAAAAAGCATTTTATTAACGTTTGAAAATTTAAACAAGATATATGACAGGGAGAGTGTGAGCTAATAGAAGGAATTGAATAATAATAATTCCTTAAATTAGTAAGGATGTTTCTCAGTATCAGTCAACACAAGATGTCAAAAATGGTGACTTATTTATTGTAAAAATAATTATAAATAAATTTCGTTCTTTTTATCGATAATTATCGCGTATACAATAAATGCCAGAATTCCTTTCAAAATAATTACAATGAAGTTGAATAATTTAATATTTTAAATAATTTCTAAATATTTAATTTTCATAGCATTTTCTGCAATAACCTTTAATTATTAATTATTATTTTTTTTTGCTTGATGCTATTCCAGAAAAGAAACTACGAATAGATTAATTGTTTTGCCGTCAAAAATTTCTTCATGCCAAATTAAGAAGAAAAAACAACTGTTGAAAAATAATCATTCAAGAATATTTTAAGAATTAAAAACATTATAAGAATATTCTTAATTGAATATTATTATTCTTAATTCTTAATTGTTCTAATAATATTATGTTAAGAATATATTATAACAATTAAAAATTAAGAACATTATTTCTTTTTCTAAATATTCTTCTGAGAATATTTTCCTGATTTTAAATATTTTTAATATTTGTTAACATTGTTTAGAAGATAGTACATTTTAATTTATTTTTAGCATTCGCTGAAGTAATTTTCAAGAGTACATAGTGGTAAGTAACTTATAATGTGAAAATCCATTATCAAATTCGCAAGTTCGCAATTTACAAATTTTACAAATATACCCTTTTCAAATTAGCAATTTTGGCCAAGGGGAATTTGGCTGTCATAAAATAAAAGCATTTCTCATAACATATCAAGTCCAATTATCAGTAAAATAAAATATTACATATGAAAATTAGGAAACAAGAGAATAGATAAAAAAATTTCTGCCTTTACAACAGTTACATTTTACTTTAACAATATTATTTGTATGAAAATCAGAATCAATGTAAGGAAATATTTTATTTATATATTTATTTTTTTATTTTCATGACTTAAAAGGAAAATAAAAAAAAAAAACTTTTTCAATCTTAGCAACATAAATAGTGAGAAGGAATCGATGAACAGAATGAAATCATAATGTTTTGACAAAAGAGAAACTACAATATATTTAGAAAAAAAATGTAATAGAAAAATTTAAACGATCTATTTAGAAAATAATAATCCAGTATTTTTTAAAAAAAAAAAATGCGTTTGTTAACAATGAATGTTATTGAAGAACACACGCAATTTTCTATAAAAAACAATAAAAGAAAAGAATTATTGTCCGTAAAATATTACCAATCTATTTGATGAAAATGTTCAATTTATTTCTAATAAACTATTTTGCTACGAAATGGTTGACAAATTTTTTTCCCATTTACTCAATAATTCAATACATTCTGGTGGAAAATGATTATTTTTGATAGTTCCATTCTGTTAATAATGATATTACCAATCACTTTCAGTCATTACACATGAGTTTTAAACAGCCTATTCTGAAACTAAAAATTCAATTCAATATTTTATTAACCTTCAGTTGAATCATATGCAGATGCATTTTTAGCGAGTCAATCACGGAGGAAAAGTTTCTTTTGCCTCTGAAATTAAAGCTTATTTATTTTCTAACTGTTTATTAAATATCTTATAATTGTTATTATAATTCTTATAATTGTTTAATAGAAAAATGAGAATTTATTTTGTTCTTCTTAAAAACTATCAAGCAAAAAGATTTACTTTATTTAAGGTTGAAAGAAATTTAGGTTCCAATAAAGTAAGTTGCACTTGTCATAATTAACGACTATATGTCATGCATATTTAATCAATTTAGAATCAAGTAAATTGATGCCTATTCTACAGCAATTTCATTAAATTCAAGTACTATTCAAAAGAAATCAGTTATTTAATCATTATATTATGTAAAACCAAATTTAAAAGTTGTCTGGTAAATGGGAAACTAAATCTAAATCTTTTTGAATCAAAAGACCGATTATCAAGCATTAAATTATGTTGTTTAAATTGAAAAAAAATAAGAAAGAGATGGCAACTGGATGCAGTATATTTTGTCAACACACACCAAAAATGGAAAAGATCAAATTAAAAGAATCAATAAAAAACACTGAGATTGAAATGTTTGAAAATAAAGCCATGCCACGAAACGTGATTTCTGAACTTCCTAAAGGAGAAGACTTCAGATTTATTTTTATCATGCTTTACTTGATTGGAATTGAAATTTGCGGTAAAAATACGCCCATAAATAAAGAGAGTGCCCACTTAGAACTGAATTGGAATATAAGTAAGCAATTAAGAAAACTTTCCTTCAATCTATGTTTAAAATATTTCATTTTGTTCTTTTCTGTGCACGATATTTTTATCAGATAATTATGGTGATAGCTAGTCAGGAAAAAAGTGAAGTCTGCTTCAAAATTACCTTATTCGCCATAGCTACATTGCTCTATATAACACTGAATAGAAAAAGTCAAAAATGATTCTGTTGACAAACAATATCAGCCGGATGTTCTACAAACTGCCGAATTATAGTTTTAAAAGCTATAAATACACGTTCATTTTATGGTATATATTTTCACTCATGGGCACGACATTTTTTGGCGCCGGAGTGTTTTTTAAAGAAAATGACCCAATAGTGAATGAAGAAAAAGAACTGTGGTGCAACAATTCTATAACAGAATTTTTGAAAATAAATTCAATACACATTTTTTTTTTTTCAAAGTGTGAACGTTTTCTGCAGTTTTATTATAGCACACCTTTTGGCATCTTTCGTAATTTATTATTGTTTTACGTGCGTATTTATCCAAAAACTATTCCATCACCTACTGGAGCAGATGAAAAAAGACAGACTGACTGAAGATTTAATGCAGTTGTTGGACTTTTATGGAAGCATTGTCGAATGCATGCATAAAATGGATGGTTACTTTTCTTTTCAAGCGTTTATTTGTGTGGTCATTGACAGTTTGGGGTTGTTCTGGGTTACCTACAGAATAGCATTTTATACTCGTGGAAATAGTGATCACTCTCTTTATAGGATTTTTCTAGTACTTTTTTATTTCTCACTTCATCTAATGTTTATGATTTCAGCGTCCATAACAAATGAAAAGGCAAATAAAGCAAGACGCGCAATGAAATGCTTGTTTAAACGAAGTTTTACAAATGAGGGCGAAATGAAAATGAAGCTTGAGAAGTATCTCGACGTAGAAAACAGTCTTACTTTATGGAATATTTACACTGTGGACAGGTCTCTTTTAATAACCAGCTTTGGAACTTTATTAACATATGGAATCTTAATTGGTACTTTAGGAAAATAAAACTGTATCAAGTATTGAAAACACCCAGAGAGTTATTCAGAAAATAATTCAAAAAGCTGAAAAGTTTGTCAATTGAATAAACTGACAAACTTTTAAATCTTTAATTCTCGCTTGACTCTGAAAAACTATAATTTGCGTCTGGACATTGAAACTCCCAAGCAAGATTTTGATGAACTACAACAATTTCATTAAATTAAACCACTGCTCTTAAGAAATTATTTATTTAATAATTATAATATGTAAAATCAAATTTAAATGCTGTCTGGTAAATTTGAAACTAAGAACCAAATATTTTAATATTTTTGAATCAGAAGTTTTTTTAAAAATTAGATTTCTTCAATAGTTTTCGTCTATCTTTATTGTTGGAAACAATTCTTCAATTTGAGGAACAAATTAAATATTTATTTATAGTCATTTAAATTTTTTAAAAAAAAAAAAAAAATTAATGGATTGTGGATATATATATATATAGACAGTATAGAAATTGTATAGATAGAATTTTACATATCGAATGTTCCTTTTTTATTTTATTTTTAAAAACTTATTAGAATATTCTTATGATTCTTTCATTTTAGCTGATTCTGTTCCTATTAGAAAATACTGTTCGAAAGGAATCTAATCATTGCTGTATGTGGTAATATCGTAAGATGAATATGTTTTCTTTGCAAAATATTTTATACAATGAAAAAAATCGTAATTCAGAATAAAGAGTTGTAAAAAACTGTAGTTTAGAATGAAGAGATGTTATTTTTTAATTTGTTTTTGATTATACAAAATACAATTTTTAATAATCTCTAATAGAAATCTGTGAATCGACTGAATGAATGCATTAAATATTTTAACAATTAGAAGTGAATAATGGTGGTATAATGTAGCAATGATTTTTAAGCAACTTTGAAACACCTAGAAATGTAATGGATAAAATTTGTTAAACTGTTAGTTTATGTAATATATTGAGAGCCTTTTATGACTATTATTGCAAATATCACTATCAATACCAACTTTCTATTTAACGAAATTTTATTTCAGATTTCTTGGATGAGTTTTCAAAATTTTACTTTTGAAAACCTATTTAAATACTATACACATTTTTAATTTTATGAAATAAAGTAAATATCTAATTTATTTTTTTTTATATCGTTAGAATATATTATAAAGGCAATTTATTTATGTTTCTTATATATTAGCTTTATATTAAAATTAGAATTATTGTTTTTTAACTGTCATCTCAATTAAAAGACAATGACAAAATGACAAAAATCGACAAAAAAACAATACAATATTTATTTATTTATGTTTTTTTTAAATTAACACTAAATTACTGTAATCAAGATAATACATGCTTATATTACAAATATAAAATAATGATTTTAAAAATAATTTTTAGTTTTTTTTAAAAAAATTCTTATTGAATATTGAATATTGGTTAATTATTTGTATTTATATATGCAAATGAACAACCAAACGAATGAAGCGATGTGTGAAGGACATGTGCGACTTTATGGGGGGACTATTGGGGGTGAATGCACCCCCCTCCATTTGTCTGTTATTTAGAAGAAAACATAGAGAAATCTATTAAGCAGTCCACAGCATCGGTGCAAGATATATTAAACACATTATCAAATTTTCATCGAATCTCCACGTTTGTGAGAGCTGTAGCTGCAATGGACGCCACAAGTGAATTTGAATACAAGCTCTCTTTGCAAGCTAGTTACATACATTACCAACCGGGGAGTCGAGCAATAAAAACCTATAGTTGTAAATGAGATTTATTTCATGCTACAATCTGTGTTCAATATTTACAATATTTCATACTGCATATCATCTAAATAAAATTCTTCATTTATTAGTTACAAATTTATTAAAAAATTAAATGAAAACTTAATAAACTTAATGGATATCTCTATGTCAAGCATGAATGTTTAAGCTCTGCCATTTCCTCTGTCAAATTTCCACATAGCATGTCTTCACAAACGAATGTCTAATTCTCAGGCCAAAATATCTCACATCGTTAATAGTATTTTCACAGAAAATCAATTTTGATGTACCAGTTAGCTCTTTGTAGCAACTTCTTTTTTTTCCCACCAGAAAACATGGCGAAAATTCTGTTACTTTAGACTTCACCTCTCTTCATAATTTGGGCAAGCTACTTATTAAACACAATTTCATATATGTTCGGTAGAAGATAACTGAGACAGGTCGCTGTGATATCAGAAAGCATGGCAAATTATTTTATGCCTTAAACTTCAGTTTTCTTTGTAATTTGGACACGCTACCTTGTTAGACATGACATCATGTGTGTCTGGCATACGATTTGATAAAAAATATCGAACATTGTTAATAGTATCATTTTTTGAACAACTAATCTTAAGCATTTCTTTATAATTAAAGAACTAACATCCGAGGATTCTTAAAAAACAGAATCATTTAATATAGAAAGTGATTGTTTATTAGAGCTTTTTATTGCTTGAATATATACGAAAGAACCATAACTCTACGATAGAATCCAATATCTAAAAAAAAATAATCATTAAATATAAAGATTAAGAACGATTTCTAATTGCGAGACATATGTCCCCATATAAAAAACATTTCAAATGTTTTCATTTTATGCTTCATATTTATTTCTTTACATTTTTGGGACATTCTTTGATTCTATTTACCTAAAGAGCCAATTAGTATTCCATACGTTAACAAAGTAGCAATACCTGTTATTAAAAGGGACCGATCTATAGTATAAATTTTCCACAATGTTAGATTGTTATCTAGAGAGATGTAATTCCGGAGTTTAGCTTTAATTACTTTTTCATATGCAGGGATCTCACATGATAAACTCTTTACTACTTTTCGTGCTTTGAGAGATCTTTCATTTACGAGTGATGCTGATATCATTATCATTGAATAAAGGGGGAAATAAACTGTGGTATTGCAAATTATAGTCAAAAGGTAATCATAACTCCAATGAAAATGAAACACTACCCTGTATCCAGCCCAAAACATCGCCATCATATTAAGAAGTACTACACCAAAAACAGAAAACGAAAAGTGCTCATCTACATCATTCGTTATTTTTATCAAAGTCCCATAAAAGTCAAACCATTCTTTTAAACTTTCAGTAAAATATTCACAATTAAGTTCTTTAAGAAGATGTTCTAAAAGAATTCGGATAAATGCACACGTAAGTAAATAAAAACAGTGAAAACAAAACTTATGAAAGTGGTCACTAAAAAGAACAATAAGTCAAAAGCTTGAATAGCATAAAAGCAATAGATCGAATTGAATCTGAAAAAATTGTTAGAGAATTTTCCTCCCAGTATTTCTTTTTCTGAATTTTATCCGGGTCAAATCCTAAGAAATAATACTCGATGCCATACAATATTACCACAAGTAATGAAAAACAAAGTAGACAGAAAAGATGTATTTGCTATGTTTAAATTTGAAATTCGGTAATTTTCTGAATAGATAAATGAGGTCCCATAACACTCTCGACATTCTTCGACGATTTCTGTATATTGATACATAAAAAAGGGTCACGGCTAAAAATAGGAAAAGTCGTATGGATTCATCCTTCCTTTTCTTCAGGTTTATAAGCCACATAACTTGAATTAAAAGCCGCACAAAGCTAACCACGAAAACGAAATAATTTAGGCATCTTTTCAAAGAAAATATTTTCGTTTTATGTTTGTTTTCCGATTCATCTTCAAAAGAATATCATTTTTAACTTCGAAAAATTCGAATCTTTTATTTCAATTCCAATGAATTTGAAAACACTAAAGATGAGTCTAAATTCTTTCACAACAGAATGTTCACAATTTCTCTTCAGCCGAATTTTTGTAGCTTGTTGAGTTTTTCTCATATCATGTACATTTTCTATTGTTCTTTCCTTTTTATTTATTTTTAATGGTTTCATCATCGATAAACCTTTTTTCTTTATTATCAATTCAATACACTTTTAGAATTTTATTGTATTGGTTGATCTACAAAACAGAATGTAAAATTTTTATCTCATACAAAACAAGCTTTATAAACTTTATTGTTAAATGTCTTGATATTAACAAAATAATTTTTAAACAATAACTTTTCGAAATAAGAAAAATGGAATCAATTATTATTCTTAGCATTGCAACAACTTGATTAAAATTAAATACTGTTCAATGTTTGTGTATCCAAATATCTTTAAAGATTCTTTAACTTAACTGAAGTTGGAACTACTCGTTGTATTTGATAATTGTTCATTTTACAATGATTACATTAACAATAACTGAAATTAGAATGCGAAAAGAGGAATTATTCTTCGATCCATATTTTAAATTATTTAAATTGTGAAACAAAATTTTTTTTCACTCGTTTGGTTCAAAATAAGTCTATGGTGCTCAATCAGTCAATCATGGTTGCATGGATTCAAAATTCTTTTGCCACATAAGAATAATTTTTTGTTTGAATGTTTATACTAACATTTTTTAATGATTTAAAGTAGTGACTGTTTGTATTATATTATTCATACTAATACATGCAATAACTTAATAATTTTCAACATTTGGATGATGCAATAATTACATGACCAATATAATTAATGCATTCAATATAATATTGAGTCATTATGAAAAATAAATTATACTAAATTTTTCATTGCAGAGGGATATAAAATACATAGTAACCAGTAGCAACTATTATGAAAAAAAAACCCAATACATTTAATGAATTATTTTTAAATAAATTGCTTAATAAATTATCCTTTCAATCTTAATCAATTATCCTTCAATTATTATTTAAAGAATTATTGTTAAATCAATTATTCTTTCTACTTTATAATGATGTACATTTTAAAATTTTTTGAATGGAGTTTAATTTATTTTAAATTGTCTTTTCCATAATAGAATATATTTTTACAAACATTAAATATCCATTTATAGTAATCTCATAATAACTTTTCAAAAACAAATTTTTTTTTCAAATGTTTTTCATTATAGAAAAGTATAATTGAAAATAAATAACAGACTTTTTGAATAAATTGTGATTGTTATTTAAAAACTGAATATACATTTCAAATGAAATACAGAAATCTAAATGGTTTAAAACATAATTGAGAATAATTAAATTCATAAACTACAAACAATTAGAACGCATACAGTGTGTCACAAAAATATTTCATAAACATGCCATGTATACATTATAAATTTAAAAATTCATTAAACAAAATCTTGAAAATTTATTGTTTTGAAACAATTTATCTTGATCTTCTGGATAAATTGTTGTTATTATTTAAAAAATTGCATGTACATTTCAAATAAAACACATAAATTTAAAGAATTTAAAATGTTACTGGGAATTATTTAATTCAGAAAATATAAACAACTAGAATGCATACTGTGTCTCACCAAAATATATCATAAGAATTCCATGTATACAAATTATAGATAAAAAGTAAATTTTCAAAACAAAATTTTGAAAATTTATTGTTTTGAAACATTTTATCTTGAACATATCTTTTATTTAATTGCATTTTGGTTTTAATTGCTTAGAATAAATATGTTTTAAATCCAATAATGAAAAAAAGAATAAGCTACCAAAATTTCTTTGAATAAGAACAAATAAGTTCGATAAATTCTTTCAACTACTTTTAAATAATTTTTGTACTTTATTGAATTATTGAATATCCATGAGCTTTAAGAACACATTCTAATCGTATTGTTAAAGATTCGAAATAATTTTTAGTATTCACTTCCTTTGAGATAGCTCTAAATATATCAAACGATTTAAAACAGAAATTCTAAGAAAAGAATCTTCGACTGTTACGCTGCCTGTGCAACACGAACGATTTAAAAATCTGAAGTTATTAAACGAACACATACCATTTTTATCGCTACTTAAATTGATTATTTCATCTATAACTGATAATATAAAAACTTTGCGTTAACAACTGCCGAAGAACTGATTAAAAATTATGCATTGTATGTTATGGGCCATAAAAGACATAAATTATTAATGTATTGAAATAATTTCGGCTGCATTGCTACTTATTGGACAGCTATCTGAAAAGGCTCATGGTTTAAGGGTATTTAAGACACCGTGAAGATTTTTTTAGAATACAATGAAATGAATAGATAAATACAATGAAGATATCTTTCACATTCTGCTGATATCTTCAGATCCATTCATAACAACTAAAAATAAGTAGTTCCAAAAATAAGTTCGAGACCTTTAAAAAGTCCCTTGGTTTCAGAAATTGAAAACTGATTTCGAAGAATCAGAGTTTGGCTACTGATTGTTGTGCATTTTGTTTTCAAATAATATTTTTTAATTTAAAGTTTTCATAACAAGATTTATATTTTTAAGTTTTTTTTTTTTTTTTTTTTTTAGTTAAAAGGAATGATTATTATTAGGAATAACGAATTTTTCCATAAATAATAGGAGATATAAACCAATTGTTAATATTCCAAAGTTATTTATTTTCTTTATTAAACCTCAAGTGATTATGTATATGGCATTATCTCTTATTTATATGTGGTTGAATATATATGTCAGGAAAAATCATGTAGCTAGTAAAATAAATGTTTAAATCAAAATTTATATAAAGTAGGATAAATTTATTAACATTAATCTATCAACAGTCAATACAATTATGGTAATAATATTGTACATTCTTATTAAAATTACATTTTTTTTTTCACAACATAAAATAATCACGCTGTCATTATTACTTACTAAATACATTGATAGAAATGAGCATTTGAAAAGTTAACTTAAACTAGTGACATTACTAATAATAAGCATTTGAAAAAGTAAAGTATTAGTAATGTCATCTTTTGTACTTTTCGATTTAAAGTTAAATTAACAATGAACTCCTGTTCTGGAAGTTTTGAAACTATTAAATTTGCAGAAAACTTCATTCTTGAGTATTTTTGTACAATTCGTTCAATGTTTTTGGCTCTGGATGGTATTGGGAAATAAAAAGCGACTTGAAATAACCCTCCCTAGAGTGTCTTGGGAGAACTCTACAAAATATGACCTAGTTAACCTAAGGATTGGCCTAGAGATATGGCTGATCAATCCATCCTTTTCAGAGTGAATTTGCGATTGGGATAAGGAAGCAGGGTGTTCATTTAGAAGTGTAGCCCCTTAGAGATCAAAGCGATGCTACCATTCGTTGATGCTGATAGGATTGGTTCAATTATATTGAATTTTGGAAAATTGTACTAACAAGCAATTTTCCAAATTTTTCACGATTTGGCCGTCAGATATTCTTATAGGTTTGGATTAATATATGTTTGTGAATAAATGTTTTCTATTAAGAACATAATAAAATCAAAATATCGTTCAAGATGTGATATGCACCTAAAACCCCTAACTTTGTTAGCATCTTCAAGAACTAATCCTAATATAAATGACTTGCCAAAAAAAAACTACAAATTCAAAAGCTAAATTGATTATGTACTTACTGTGTAATAACTATTCAGAATTAAATGTTTCAAATTAATCATTTTTATTTTATAAATAACCTAACTGACTTAACCTTTAAAAAGGTTTATTAACAATAAAACTTAAGTTTGTACTTTTGTTTTATTTATTATATTTTTTTAAATCACCGCTATTCAAATTCAATGAAGAAAAAGTGCTAGTTGTTCAAAAATCCCTATAATCTGTCTATAAATAAAAAATTTTTCATATTTTAATATTTTTTATTATGTTGGAAAAAATTTAAGTGAAATATATATATATATATATTTTTTTCAGATGTGGCACTGTTTCCAAAATGGTTGTCCACTCCTGCTAGAAGATTCAAAGGTGGTGATTTTGACTTGAAGACTTAAAAGACAACGCGCAACAGAAAATGTCCGAAATTATCATAAGTGTTTGAAATCAGGTGAAACTCATGCATTTATACAGGATTTATTTACATATAAATAACTTTTTATGGTTTAGTTTATTTCTGAAATTGGTCATATAATGAATGAGACAATGATCAGTTTTACTTAACTATTCTATAGAATTGTAACAATATGTGTATATAATTCTTTTGTATAAAAGCAGATTTTATTTTGAATATCTATGAATTTCTAGATCAAAAGAATAATTTACAATTTTTTTTTAAATGGCATTATGGGATTGTAGCAAAAAAAATTACGTTTATATGTGCTGACATAAGTTGATGGTTTTTTGATTATTGATGTTTTAATTTTTGTTGATGATTGTTTGATTTCAAAACTGAATAAATCAAAATTTCAGTCCCTTGATTCTAACAACCATTTTTCAATGAAATAGTCATTAATGGCAACAAAGAAAATTGATTTTCCTTACAACTGAATAATGGTAAGAGATTTATTGATTTTAAATGAGTGTTTTAATAAAAACATCAATTGTATAAAAACAATTACGCGCGAAAAAAAAATTATTTCGGTAAGAATTAATTTTCATTTTTATTTTATTTATTTTGATTATTTTCTTTCCTATTGTTTAATATTCATAAATAACAGTTCAAATGATAAGCATAATATCGATGATTATTCTTAAATCAACTATACATTAAAGTGATTTAAATATGATGTTATAAAAGAAATTTCAAAATGAATAAATGATTAAATTCAATTGAAAAAAAGTAGTTTTAATGAACCTCTTGAGGGACAGGTGACTCATTTAAGTTAAACCAATTAAAGAAAAGAGTTGACTTTTAGAATTACTTTAAAGATAAAGTGAGTTACTCTAAAAATAGGATCTTTCTATTTATGTATGTATAGTATAAAACTATTTGGACCTAAAGATTGAATAATGGATAAAAATCATTTAATTTCATGACTGAAGACATCATGAATTACTGGTATTTAATATCTTCATTTAGACAGAAAAATAAATTAGTAATTTTAAAAAGGAAAAGGACATTGAATCTCTTAAAATGAAATTATTTCACAAAAGAAAACTGACATTAAAAAGAAAATACAGAATTTTAAAACTATTGAGATTCGTATCAAGAACGAATCGTCCAACTATGTCCATTTACAACAAGGAAATAAAAAGAAATCAATCATCTCATATTTGTTTTGCCAAAGATTTTAGAATAAGTTTTCTTCCTCTTCAATTTAATCGGAATTGAAACACCAATTTTAAATTGTTCGAATAGAATAGACAATATTTGTGGAATCTAATCGCAAGACTGCCTACAAAACAAGAATTTTCTTTCACAAGATGTCTGAAATACTTCATTTTTATACTTCTTTGTGTCGAATTCTCGTTTCAAGTATTAAGAATAATAATCGCACAGTCAAAGATAGATGAATTTATTCAACATTTCTTAATAATTTCTAATAATGTCACTTTATATATCAGTAAATAAAAGACATCTTCAAATGCTACAAATGACAGATAACTTACATCGAATCTCCAAGAAATTAGAAAATCATGAATTCAAAAGATGGAAAAGCATAATGTTTGTGTATTTTACTTTTACAATATATCTATTTTACGGTACTGCTCTATTCATCTTCGGCATAAGTAGAGAAAATGAAAACGTAAAATATATTCATTGTAAAATAAGTTTAATAACATCAATTTTCGGTGAAAATAATTCCTACTGTTATATTACTTCTGCAGTTATCGAATTTCTATTATTCATTCTGGTGATAAGTGTTCTTTTCTTTTTTTACAATTTATTACCACCTTACATGTACATTTATTCATGATCTTTTTGGAAACCTCCATGGAAAACTTACTGGTGATTCTTCACCTCAAGATCTAAAAGAAGTATTCTCTATTTATGAAAGCATAGCAAAATCAATGAAAACTTTTGGATAAATACTTTTCCTTTTCCCGCTTTTGTTTCATTGCTCTTAATTATGTTTGAATTATTTTGGGCTGGATACAGAATATCCATTTTATCCGTATTTAAGTAGCAAGTATCATTTATTGCTAATTTGTTGTGTAACATTTTATTTCTCACTTCAACTTTTCTTGATGGTTTCAGCGTCTGTCACAAATGATAAAGCACAAGAAGTCAGACACACTGTGCTGAATTTATGTTGCACATATGGCAAACGCATTAAAATAAATCGTCAAAAGTATAATGAAGGTAGTAGTTTAACTGTGTGGAAGATATATACTTTTGACAGGTCTCTCATAATAACTAGTATTGGCACTTTATTAACATACGGGATTTTAATAGGAAGTTTAGGTTTGAAAAATTAAAATATATGAGATAAAAATTTCGTCAAAAAAAAAAAAAAAAAAATCAGTGACGTTTGGATGACACCTGATCATAATAGAAATTAACAGAAATTTAGCAATTTTTAAATTTTTTTTTCGGTGACAGTATATATTTACAAAATACGAAAGTATTCCATTTTTCCTTTGTTGATTTGTTTGAATTTGTAGAAAGGAAAACATTTTCTGTGTGAAAATGCACCAGTAATTTGGTAACAATAAAACTTAAATGCACGAACAGTCAACGAAACATAAAAATAAAACAATGAGCCTTGTGAAAACTAAAATAAAAACATTCTCTCGACATTTTCTTGAAAAACATTTTAGATTCATTTTCACCATCAATTACACTCATGTCCATAAATTAAGGATAATGAAGTTCAGGCAAAGAAAGAGACAGAAGCAAAAACAAATTTGACTTATTTGTAAAGTCTATTTATTAAACAAAAGGTAAAGAGCAAAAAAAAAAAAAGATGCTATATGTTTGACATAATTAATAAAAATTGCGATTTTTACTCCCTGGAGCAAATTTCAAAAAAGAACCTATTTACAAAAAAACAGTATAACATGGTTAGTATGATGGTTAATATGGAGTATGTCTCCCGGACGATGCAATACAGGCCTTACAACGCCTAGGCATGCTGAGTATCAAATTATCAATCTAATCTTGGGGAATATTACACCACTCATCAAGCAATGCCCTCCGAAGTTCCGGTTGACAGGTGGGAGGGGGTTGACGGGCTGCAATTCGTCGGCCAAGCATATCCCACACATGCTCTATTGGATTCAAGTCCGGTGAGTATGCTGGCCAATCCATACGGGTGATATCCTCCAATTGAAGGCATTCGTCTACAATGTTTGCACTGTGAGGACGGGCGTTGTCATCCATAAACAGAAATTCAGCACCCATGGCGCCACGAAACAAACGTACATGTTGTTCCAGAATGACATCCCGATAGATGTGGCCTGCCATCGTTACACTCTGAACATGCAGGTCAGTTCTGGAACCAAGAATAATTCCTCCCCAAACGAGCCATCCTGCACCACCGTAACAGTGTCGTTCGATGGTGTTCTCTTGGTGGTAACGGGTACCTGGCGCTCTCCATATGAAAGTCCGGCGAGAATCAGATTGCAAACTAAACCTGGACTCGTCGGAAAACATCATACAAGACCACTGTTGCGGTGTCCACAATGCATGCTCTCTACTCCAGGTTAATCGCAAGCGACAGTGAGTTGCGGTAAGTGGAACACATCTGACAGGCCTACGTGCATATAGACCAATGTGCCCTAAGCGTCTGTACACGGTCTGCCTTGAAACTGTCGTACCGGTAGCTGAAGAGAGCTGACGAGACAGGTCTGATGCTGTGCTGCGTCTGTTTCTTTTGGCAGTAACTGCTAAATACCGGTCCTCATTCGGCGTTGTAACTCGGGTGCGACCTGTGCTGTAACATCTATTCACATTACCATCATCTTGGAATCGTTGCCAAAGCCTGGAGATGACACTCTGGGCGATTCCAAGTTCCTCGGATACTTCCAGCTGGGTACGTCCAACATTCCAGTCGTCCGATAATTCTACCACGTAAAAAATCATCCAAATGCTTCCTTTGTGCCATAACTATGCTTTTATTGCACTGAAAGGATTTTAAAGCGCTTGTGAACAATTTTACTTCTTTGCCACCATTCCTTATATATCCCTCTCTTACACCCTCGTCATTGTGACGTACTATCCGCGCCATCTGGTAGTTTCCTGTAATTTGCATATTCTTCTTCAAGATGTGTGTGATAATTCTACAGGTGAAACTTTTATTTTAGAGTTCAATTTCTGTGTGATTCTGATTTATCCTTAATTTATGGACATGTGTGTATTTATTTTTGTGTGGTAGGTCCAGAGCTTTTAAAGGTAACTTTTCTGTATTTGTGTTTTGTATAGGAAACTCGAAACGCCCTGCCTCTTCTTAAATATTGTAACGTGGGCCTATACTAGACCTATAACATTTTCAAAAAAGTGCCGCTTTCAGGTTCATGGTAACACTTTAATTTTTATTTACAAACTTTATATATATATACAAAACTCTATTTACAAGAAATTAGCAGTTTTAATATATGGGATTAAGATGCTAAAATTAAGTATATAAATCATATACACAAGTGCAGTTCACTCCAAGTTTGGAGATTTTTAGAGTTCTCAAGTCTACGATGAATCTAAACAAATGGTCTGCGGCAGACCTTAATTAAGCCCCTGCGTTATTCACGAAACCACAATGGCCTCACTTTGGAATCAGGTGGAAAACTATGGCCTGTTCAATCACTTCCGTGAAAAAAAAGAAAAACGACACTCTCTATCGACTCCCTTCTTCACCAATCGCATTTTAAGAAAATCCGTGAAGAGGGCGGGGTCAACTTTCCTCACTTCTCATTGGAGTGTACATTTCTCAGCTCATGGTCTGTCACTAATCACAATAGAACAACTCGTGGTATATCAATTGGTTGATATTCAAGCTGTAATTGTTTCGACCTGTGAAAGTCGCACAGACATTCCCTAATTTCCCTGAATCTCATTATACATGATACCAAATATCTGCTATCAGCTTTCAGTGACAGGTTATTCTCATTAGTACAATACAATGCAATGCATACCTGCTTAATATAGCAAATACAATGCATACCTGCTTAATATAGCAAAAATAAAGAAGTGTCACTTCACATAGTTGTTCTATAGTTGTATTGATATTCTATGCGGATGAGAAGAGTTTAGACAGTAGGGAATTGAACATTTTTGAAGGTAGTTGGAATCAAGACTCCGTAAAAAATCAGATTCCAGAATTATTTTTTCAAAATTCATGAGGTTCTCGAACTGGAGGCATTGGTCGCCAATTTTCCCATTTACCATTAGATCTTCATAAAAAATTGATTGCTCTATTAACGATTCAGAGAGAAGTAACTTGAGGTTCAAAAAAATTGATTAATAAAATTAATTGACTCCTGGATAGGAAATTTACATTAGGAAATATAAGATTTTAATATAATCATTTAGCACGACAAAATTAGTATAGAATACAAATTTGATGAAATGTTAAAATGCTTTCGAATTATACAGGCTCAAAAATTGCCTTTTTTTAATGTTTAATGAAAAGTACACGTAACAAGCAAAATCAATTAAAAAAATTTTTTTGTAAAGAGTTTAAGAAATGGTTTTTTAAATAAGAAATTTTTAAAATATATTTTTAATTATTAAATATTCAATATCGTTACGAAATGTTTATTTGTAATGCACTAAAATATTGTGAGATTGATAGTACATCACATTTTCATTATTTAGAAAATATTTATTCCATTTAAAAAAAAAAAATTCTTCACTTCTAAAAATTCTGAAATGTAAAGTTGTCATTATTTGACCTAATAAAGAAAATGTAAAACAAATAATTATCATTATAATGATTCATATTGCTTGCGTTATATGCTTTTTAAATTAAAAAAATTAATGAATCCTTTGTTTTACTAAATCAAGGGGACAATTATTTTAAACCATATAACTATGTCCTGACATAAAATTAGTTGAGCTTATATTATAAAAAAAAATGTTTTTGAAATTTTTCCTAAAAATATTAAAATAGTCTGCAATAGGATGCAAACATGTCGCATCAAGGTTAGTCGAAGAATCGAATTTACAATTTTTTTCTTTAATAACCAGATAAAATATGGATTCTTTATTAGGGATTAGTACATTAAATGCCATTACACGTATTTCATATACTAATTTAATTAATAAGCTAGTATATGAAATACAAATAGTCATTGAATTTTTTTATTTTATTTATATACATGCATATGTATGTGATTTACATTAATATGTGTAGATTTTGCATTCTATTCCATTCGAAACTAAAATCGTTTCATAAAAAATAATCAAATCAATAGTTTTTTTTTTTTTATTAAATTATATGACTTAAAAGTATATTTTGATATTATGACTATGACTTAAGAGTTTATTTTGATGACTATGATCTGGATAGAGACCTTACATTTTTTTTTTTTTTTGAAGCCGATGTTATAAAGGACTATTATATGCATCTCCAAAATATCATTTTTCATTCGATGAATAAAATTTTTTGGTTTCAATTCAATTATAATACCTTAAAAAAAAATTTAAATATATATTATATGGCAACTCTTTTCATTTCTTAAAAGTAACTAGCTTTCTTTTAAATGACATATTGATCCATTTTGTGACATTTGAAAAAAAACTCTTTGAAACATTAATAAATAAAACACATTTTCGTAAAATATGAAGTATAGTGATTAATAATTAAAAATGAATATATTATTGTTGATTAAAATAGTATAATATCTGCAGGATTTCTTGAACAGTTTATCATCATTAATAAAATTCTTTACAATTCTATTATATGTTAACCACCTACAAAATTTAAAATTTAATTTTGAAAATGTTTTATATATTTTTAAAGTAAAAAGTAATAATAACAATAATAATTCCTTATATATTATCCTATATGATATTAAATTATAAATGCGTTATGCTGTTTAGTACTTGCAGTTTTAAAAAAAATATCTTAATTGGTATGCAATTGATTTCTGTTAGAATTAATGAATGCCTTTTGATAAAATAAAATGACTCTACTTTGAAAACGATTTAGCAGTTAAAAACCAATCATGGGCTTAAAATATTTAATTAAAATTTATATAACCGAAATATCTTCTGCGCTTCTGTGGAAAAAAAAACTATTCGATTTTATTATGATTCAGAACAAATATTCTCAGAAAAATCGTTTTAACGAAGTCTAGAGGAGTGGTCCGTAAAAGAATATCGTTTGCAAGATTCATAATTAATGATCGGAAAGAGGTAAAATATTCTTTCTGTAATGGAAAAGGATAAATAATATATAACAACCGCGAATTTTATAGAGAAGACCTTCTAGCTCAAATTTCCATACAGAGTATTCATTACGTCTTTTAGCATTGGACAGACTACAAAATTTAGTGATAATTTCGCAATTAAAACAAACTATTTTAAAGATATGTATTGGACTATGGTGCCAACATCAGAAGCTTACAATATCAACTTTAAAATCTTTTGAGATTCAAGAGTGGTTTTATTCTTTTTGAAAATAATTGAATTTTTTTTTTTTTTTTTTTATAATAAAAATGTACATTTATACACAGGAAGGTATAAAATATTTCATTAGTAATTTGTGCCGTGTATATTGAAAATACATTTATATTAAATTGCCTGTTAACAAACGTAACTTGAATTCTTATTATTATGAAATCTTAATTGTAAATAATAATAATAAAATTGTGTAACATAATAATAATAATAATATTAAGGAAACATTTCAAAGTTACAAAAATTTAATTTAGATTATTCCAAACGAAAACTTACTAAAGTATCTAATTTAATTGGAATCGTTTACTGAATACATCTGAGCTACTAGTTAAATTGAATAAAAAGTGGTAAACATTTTTTTGTCTATCTTAAATAAAACACGTTAAATTTTTAGAGAAGAAGTAGGAAAGATGTCTGTTTTAGATCGATTATATAAATATGAAATTAATAACTACATAGACTGAAGCTAAAAAGGAGGACATAAAAGCAATATAAACAAATAAAAACAGAAAAAAGATGTAACAAGTAATTCATGCATTTATAAGCATTCAATTACATAAAAATATGTTTTTAAGGTTCATTTTATTATTTCTGAAAATTAACTAAATAATGAATGACTTAATGATCATACTTATTTAACTATTCTTTAGAATTTTAACACTATATAAAAATAATTTTTCGCATAAAAGTAAATTTTTCTTTTCTTTTGAAAGTCTATGGCATTCTAGAACCAAAGAAATAATTAACTTTTTTAAATAGCATTATGTGAAATAGTTAAAAATTACGTTTATTGCTTGATATAAATTAATTATTGTTTGGCATGAATATTTGAAAATGGAATAATACAAAATTTCAGTTCCTCGATTCTAACAACCATCTTCTATGAAATAGTCATTAATAGTGACAAAGCAAATTGTTTTCTCTTGAATGATTGTAAGAGATTAATTGAATTTAAAAATGGAAGTTTTACCAAATAAACCAATTGTACACATCGAAATTATATTCGAAAAAAAATGTATTTCTCTGAAGTTTGTTTTCAATTTAATTTTAACTATTTTGATTTCATTCGTCACGATTGAATAATGTTGTTTAATATTTATAAATTCTAGTTTAAATGATAAGCACAGCATTTTAATCACTATTTTTAAATGAACTATACATTGAAGTGATTAAACATAACGTTATAGCATGATTTTCTAAATGAATAATAGCGTAAAAAAACCCTTAAAAAAATATACTGGTAAATGATTTTAGTCAATATCAAGCTGGACATATGACTCATTAAAGCTAAACCAACGTCTGAGTAAACGAATTAACTTTGAAAATTACTATAAAAGGAAGTTAGTTTGTTTTAATATAATTTTGACTTGTACGTATATAGGATCAAAGTATTTGTGCCTAAAAGAATGAATAATGAATAATATTTACAAAATTTCATTCAGCATTACTGATATTTAATATCGTTTATTAAAAAGAAAACAAATTTAAAAAAAAAAAGAAAAGGACTGTAATTTCTAGAATGAAATTATTTCATAAAAGAAAAGTGCTATTAAAAGAAAACATGGAATTTCAAAACTATCCAGATTCATATCAGCAATGAAAAACCCATTATGTTTATTTACAATAAGGAAATAAAAAAGAAATCGATCATCTCATCCACGTTTTAAAAGATTTCAGAATAATTTTCTTCCTTTTTAATTTACTCGGAATTGAAACACTAATTTTAAATTCTTCTAATAGAATAGGCAATGTTTTCATGGAAACGAATCGCAAGCCAGTTAACAAAAACAGAATTTTCTTCATAAGATGTCTGAAATACTTTGTTTTTATAATTCTTTTTGTGTCAAATTCTTGTTACAAGTACTAAGAATAATAATTGCAGAGTCCAAGATGGAAGAATTCACACAACATTCCCTTGTATTTCTAATAATGTCACTTTACATATCATTAAACAAAAGACATCTGCAAATGCTACAAATAACGGAGAAGTTACATCGAATCTCCAAGAAATTAGAAAACCATGAATTCAAAAGGTGGAAAAGCATCATATCTGTGTACGTTATTTTTACAATATATCTATCTTATGCCATTTTTATATTCATTTCCACCCAAATTATGAATGAAAAAGTAAAAAATATCTATTGTAAAAATAAGTTTAATAACATCAATTTTCGGAGAAAATAATTCTATTGTATTCACATATCTGAAGGAATCGAATTTCTATTCTTCATTGTGGTGATAAGTGCTCTTACTTTTTTTCACGATTTATTATCACCTTACCTGTACATTTATCCACGATCTTTTTCGGAAACCTGCCAAAAACTTACCGGTGACGTTTTGCAATCAAGATTTGAGACAATTATTCCTATTTATGAAAGAATAGCAAAATCAATGGAGAGTTTTGATGAATACTTTTCCTTTTCCGCTTTTTTGCTTCATTGCTCTTAATTATGTTTAAATTATTTTGGGCTTGTTACAGAATAGCATTTTATCAATATTTAGGTATCAAATATTTTTTTCTGGTTAATTTGTTGTGCAAAATTTTTTTATCACTTCAACTTTTATTAATGATTTCAGCATCTATCACGCAATGAAAAGCACACAAAGTCAGACGCATTGTGTTTAATTTATGTTGCACACATGAAAAACGTATTAAAATAAATGGCCAACGGTATAATGAAGGCAAGAGCTTAACTGTATGGAAGATATATACTTTCGATAGATCCCTTATAATAGCTAGTATTGGCACATTATTAACATATGGGATTTTAGTTGGAAGTTTGGGTAGGCAAAATTAAATACAAAAACTATACTACAATAAGAAGGATAAAATAAGATATGGATAAAAATATAAAAAATCAGACATTTTTGAATTATACCTGATCGTGTTAGAAATTAACAAAAAATTTAGCTATTTGTAAATCTTTCTTCAGTGAAAAAAAACAGGAATACATTTATAGTGAAACGATGTTTGAAATCGTAAAAAAAAAAGATTTTGCTGTGAAAACGCAGAAGAATTTGGCTAGTGATAAAATTTAAAATGCCCGAACAATTAATGAAACATAAAAGAAAACCATGGAAATTATGAAAACTAAAGTAAAAATATTTTCTGAACATTTTGCAAAAAAATTCAGAATAATTTTCACTATCCATATTTTTTGTGTGCTTGCATTGGTAAGCTTTCAGGACAGCTTTTAACATGATAACGAAAGACCTTCTAGTTCAACTCTATGCAGAGTATTCATTACATCTTTTAGCATTGACTGACAGACTACAAACTTTAGAGATTATTTCGCAATTAAGCTAACAATTTTGTGGACATGTGTTGGACTATGGTGCCTACATTAGTAGGTTATAGTGTTAACTGTTAAGTCTCTCTCTCCTAATAGTGAGATGCAAAACTAGTATTCTTTTTTTGAAATAATTAAAAAAAAATTTTTATAATAAAAAGGAACTGTTTATATGCATGTAGTTATGTAATATTATGTTAGAGATTTCTGCCATATATACTTAAAATATGTTATATTAAACTGCCTACTAACATGCATGACTTAACATTGTGAAACATTAAACGAAAATAATAAGAATAATAATATTGAAGTAATGTTTCAAAGTTACAAAAATGGAATTTAGAATTATTTTAAAAGAAAATTTATTGAAGTATCTCATTTAATTGCAATTGTTTACTGATTACATGCTCGTTATCAAATAAATTGAATAAAAAAAAAGGTAAAAATTCTTTTTTGTCTAACTTAACTAAAGCACGTTAAATTATTAGAGAAGTAGAAAAAATCAAATGAAGCGAATATTAATCAAATATCAAATTAATAACTGCATAGACTGAATTAAAAACTAAATAAACAAAGTATCTAATTTAGACAAATATCTAATTTAATTGGAATCGGTTATTGCTTTTATCCTCGCTACCAGTTAAATTGAAAAAGAAAAGGTAAACATTTTTTGTATATCTTCAATAAAAGACGCTAAAATATTATAGCAGAAGTAGAAAAATATCAATTATTCAAATATCAAATGAATAACGTCATCGACTGAAGCGAAAATACAAAGAATTAAAAATTAAATAAACAAGTATATCAAAATTGTAAATAAAAACAGAAAAGAAAAATATTCGATTCATGCATTTATATAGCATGCAATTACATATAAATAAGGTTTTTATGGTTTATATTATTTTGAAATTGATTATAAAATTGATGACATAATGATCATGCTTACTTAACTTTTCTATAGAATTGTAACGATATATGAACATAATTTTCCGAATAAAATCTAATTTTTATTTCAATTTCAATGTCTATGAATTTTTAGATCTCTTTTTAGAAATAATTAAATGTTTTTTTTAAAATGTCGTTATGTGATTATAGATAAAAAAATTACATTTATTACGTGAACATAAATTGATGAGTATTGGCTATGTAGATTTGAAATTGGAATAATACAAACTGGCACAGCAATTTGATTATCCCTTGAATAATCGTCAAATTTTTATGAGAGAGAACATAAAAATGAAATTTTTACCAAATACATTATTTTTATAGATCAAAATTATATGGGAAAAAATTGTATTTAAATTAAAAATTAGAGGAAATTAGTTTTTATTTTAATTTCAACTATATTGATTGTATTCATCGTTATTGATAATCTTGTTTAATATTTATAGCTTTCAGTTCCAATGATAAGCATACCATTGTAATAATTACTTTTAAATGAACCATGAAATAAAGTGATTTAAACATAACCTATAACGTGATTTTTAAATGAATAATGGCTTAACACAAAACACTCAACTTTGAAGTAAAGGGTTTCAGTGAATATCAAGAGGAACAGATGACATTTAAGCTCAACTAATGTCTGAATGAACGAATTATTTTTTACGGTTACCTTAAAAGATGTTAGTGTCTTTTAATGTATATTTTTACTTGTATATATAGGATGAAAGTATATGTACTTAAAAGAATGAATATTAATGAATAATTATAAAAATTACATTCAGCGTTACATGATTTTTCAGTATCTTCATTTTAAAAGCAAAAAAAAAAAAAAAATTTTTTTAAATGAAGAGAAGGATGTAATTTTCCCTACAATGAAATTATTTCATAAAAGAAAATTCATATTAAAAGGAAATATGGAATTTTAAAATTGTCGACATGCATATCAGCAATGAAACAACCCATTAAGTCTATTTACAACAAGGAAATGAAGAGAAATCAAACAACTCAGCCCTGTCTTGTAAAAGATTTTAGAATAATTTTCCTCCTCTTTAATTTAATCGGAATTGAAACATCAATTTTAAATTGTTCGAATAGAATAGACAATATTTGCTGTGAAACGAATTACAAGGCTGTTAACAAAAAAGAATTTTCTTCATAAGATGTCTGAAATGCTTCGTTTTTTATAATTCTTTGTGTCAAATTCTTTGTTACAAGTACTAAGATTAATAATTGCACAGTCCAAGATGGATGAATTCATTCATTATTTCTTAATATTTCTAATAATGTCACTTTATATTTCATTAAATAAAAGACGACTTCAAATGGTACAAATGGCAGATAGCATGCAACACATCTCTAAGAAATTAGAAAATCATGAATTCAGAAGGTGGAAAAGCATAATTATTGCGTATGTTATTTTTACAATATATCTATTTTATGGAACTGTTCTATTCATTTCCAGAGAAACTAGGAATGAAAATGTAAAAAATATCTATCGCAACATAAGTTTAATAGCATCAATTTTCGGAGTAAATAATTCCTACTGTTTTAATACTGCTGAAATTATCGAATTTCTATTCTTCATTCTGTTGATAAGTGTTCTTTCTTTTTTACGATTTATTATCACTTTACCTGTACATTTATCCACGATCTTTTTGGAAACCTTCATGGAAAACTTACCGGTGATGTTTTGAATGAAGATTTGAGAGAATTATTCGCTATTTATGAAAGCATAGTAAAATCAATGGAAAGCTTAGATGAATACTTTTCCTTTTCCGCTTTTGCTTCATTGCTCTTAATTATGTTTGAATTATTTTGGGCAGGTTATAGATTAGCATTTTATCCATATACAAGTGTCAAATATTATTTCTGGTTAATTTGTTGCGTAATATATTATTTATCACTTCAACTTTTATTAATGGTTTCAGCATCTGTCACGAATGAAATAGCACACAAAGTCAGACACACTATGTTGAATTTATGTTGCACGCATGAAAACGTATTAAAATAAATGGCCAACGGTATAATGAAGGCAACAGTTTAACTGTGTGGAAGATATATACTTTCGATAGGTCTCTCATAATAGCTATATGGCACTTTATTAACATACGGGATTTTAATGGGAAGTTTGCGTAGGTAAAATTAAATGCATCAACTATATTGTGATACTACGAGCTATTTTGGTGGTATCAATGACAGTGGAAATTGGCGAAGATAAAATTTTGAACTTTACAAACTTTTTAGAGATATTGACATTCTAAAATCTATTAAACTGAACAGAATGAGATGGGCCGGTCATCTCATGAGAAATGGAAAGTGGTAGAGCTGCTTTGAAGGTTTTCAATGCAATCCCTTTTGGACAACGATCAAAAGGAGAAGACCGAAAAAAAGAGATGGGTCGGCTGTTTAGACTCTGATTTTAATGTTATTAAGTTCAAAAACTGGAGGTCTACGGCCAAGAGGAGAACAGCCAGGCTGGATCTTTTAAAAAGGCCAAGGCCCACAACGGGCTGTCTAGCCAGTTATGATGATGATGATACTGTGATAAAAAGACGCATGTAATGAATAAAATAAAGATTTTCACCAAAACAAAATTAGGAATGTTTCAATTAATTGAATGTTAGAAATTAATAAAATATTTTGTAATTTTAAATCTTTCGAGGAAAGAACAGTGAAACACTGTTTGAGTTCGTGAAAAAAAAAATTGTTTGTATGAAAGCACACATGCATTTAGCTAATGATAAAACTTAAAATCCTCTTACAAATCATTTCAATGAAGAAAAGAATAACCACAAAACAATGGATATTATGAAAAACAAAGTAAAAACATTTTCTGATTATATGCAAAAACATTCATATTCTTTTTCACTATTGATTATTTATTTTTGTGTGGATGCCTCCGATGACCTATAGGGGAGCTTTCAAAGTCAACTTCTCGTATAAGAAATTCGAAAATTTCCGCAGACAACCTGACAGCCCCTACGACACTCTTGTATGCGTCACCATCCATTTTCCTCTCTCCCTGCGTGGCGATTTGTACATATTATCATCCATTCTCCTCTTTTCTAAAAATAGCAACAAAAGCTTTTATTGATTCTAACATGAACCCATCTGAATGGTAGCAATATTTAAATTTTTTCCTATACAATATATCCTTGGAAATTATCTGGAAACATAACACCAGATAAAAAATGCCTTGAATATTTTGCTTTCATATTTATTTTAATTTCTCTGAAAATTATCATCGAAATGGTTATTGTTTGATATACTTGGAAAAAAAATGCAGAATGAACTCACACTGGTTTCCTTTGCTGTAGTTTATTGGTATTTTAAGCAGAGGCGAGGAGTTTAATAAAGAGTCGGAAGCAAAGAGTTGAGAATTGAGCATTTTGAAGGAATCGGATTCAGGAGTCAATATAGAAATGAGGCACCTGACATTATTATAAAAAAAATGAATAAAAAAATATTTTTTTGCAAAAGTATGAGGATACCCGAACTGGAAATTCTGGTCATCAATTTCTGCAATTACTTTTAGATTTTCATAAAAGTACTTCTTTGTAAATGGCTTGAAGAACTATAGTTTATAATGCAAAAAATGATTGATTAAAGTATTTAAGATGACTAATTCGCTCTAAATAAAAATTTTCCATTATAGGATATACTTTTTTTTTAATGTAATTCATTCAGTATGGTGAAATTAATAAAGAGTGTCGTTTGTGCAAATTTGATTAACCACTTTCGAGTTATATAGGTTCAAAATTGACTCTCTCAATGTTTAATGAAAACTGCACAAAACAAGCAAAATCTATTTTAAAAATTTTCCATCGAGTCGAATAAGTCCTTTTTCCAAAATGAAATTTTTCTTAAAATTCTACAAATATTAAGCATTATTTTTATGCATTAAATATCACTATGAAAAATGTTTAATTATAATATACTACAATTTTATATGACTTATAATAAACACTACATTATTATTTAAAAATGTTTATTATATCCTTTTTAAAAAAATTCTTCAGTTCTAAAAGTTACTGAAAAAAATTATCATTATTTGAATTTAAAAAATACCAATAAAAATTATAAAACAAATAATTTTCATTAAGATTTTTCATATTTCGTGCTTTATATGCATTTTCGATTTAAGAAATTAATGAATCATTTGCTTTACTAAATCAACTGACAATTTTTTTAGATCATAAATCCATGTTTGACATAAAATTACTTGAACTTATATATTTAAAAAAAAATGTTTTTTTTCAGCTAATTTAGTAATTTTATTTTATTTTTCATAATAGTCATAAAATTGATTTTTACGTATAATTCATAATATATTTAAGTGTTGTTTCATCACTAATATGCATATGCATTTCAGAAAATTGCATACTCACTGGCAGACGTGGTGTTGCTATCTATAATGAATATCATGATGTCTTTTATTTGCTAAATTGTGTTAGGAAGAAAAATTAAAAGATTTTTTTTTTTTTTAATTGAACGAATATTACATAAATTTAACAGAATCAGTCACATATAAGAAGTATTTTTTCACCATAGCAGGTGAGCCAAAAACTAAGTTTAAAAATAAAACATGTTTTAAACATGTTGTTCAAAACATGTTTTATTTTTAATTAATTTTTTTTAAATTAATAAAATATTACTTTTTATAATAAAATGTATAGCTCATATTATGTAAATATGAAATATTTCACTAGAAGTTTGTGCCACATGTATTTAAAATATCTTTTTCAAACTGAATACTAACATACATGATTTAACATTGTGCAACATTAAATGAAAATAATAATAATTATACTGAATTAATATTTCAAAGTTGCAAAAATTGAATTTAGAATAGTTCAAAAGAAAACTTATTAAAGTATTTAATTTAATTGGACTCGGTTACTACTAATAACCTCGCTATTATTTAAATTGAATAAAAAAATGTAAACATTTCTTGTCTATCTTTAAAAAAAATGACTTTAAATTATTAGAGGTGAATTAGAAGAAAAAAGATAAATTATTCAAACATCAAATTAATAAACTACATAGACAGAAGCGAAAATTCAAAGAATTAAAAACGAAATAAAAATTATATTAAAATTAGTAAATAAAAACAGAAAAAAATAATAACCTAACAAAAAAATTCATGCATTTATATAGCATGTAATTACATATCAATCAGTTTTATGGCTTATATTATTATTTCTGAAATTGATTAAATAATGAAGGAGGTAATGATCATGTTTACTTAAATATTCTTTTGAATTGTAACATATGAACATAATTTTTCGCATAGAAACAAATTCTTATTTTCTTTTGAATATCTATCAATTTCAAGATCAAAAGAAATAATTAACTATCATTTTGTAAAATGCCATTATGTGATTATAGATAAAAAAAATTACACTTATTACTTGACATAAATTGATGATTTCTGTGCATGTAGATTTGAAATTGGAATAATACAAAACTTCATTACCTCTATTCTAACAACCCTTTTCTACGAAATAGTCATTAATATTGACAAAGCAAAATTGATTTTCTTTTATAAGTAAAAGATTAATTGAACTTAAAAATAAAGTTCTACCAAATACATCAATTGTATTAAATGTTGCTATTATAATATTTAATATTTATAATTTTCAGTTCGAATAAGCATATCAATGTAAATTTGCTTTCTTTTTAAATGAACCCTACCATTAAAGTGATTTAAACATAATGCTATAAAACGATTTTCTAAACGAATAATGCTTAAAAAAAACACTCAACTGGAAAGTAAGGGGTTTTAGTGAATATCTACAGGAACAGATGAGCCATTTAAGCTAAACCAATGTGTGACTGAACAGAATTAACTAAGGAATTTAAAGATGATGTTTGTTTCCTTTAATATATATTTGACTTGTATGTCTAGATCAAAGAATTTGTACCTATAAAAGAATGAATAATGAATAATAATTGTAAAATTTCATTTAGCATTACTGATATTTAATATCTTTCTTTTAAAAGAAAACAAATTTTCAAAAAGAAGAGGACTGCTAAACTCTTCTAGAAAGAAATTATTTATAAAAGAAAACTAATTTAAAAAAGAAAAAGAAAATATAGAATTGTCGAGATTCATATCAAATTAAACAACCAATTAAGTTTATTGACAACAAGGAAATGAAAAGAAATCAAACAACTCAGCCCCGTCTTGTAAAAGATTTTAGAATAATTTTCCACCTCTTTACTTTAATCGGAATTGAAACACCAATTTTAAATTGTTCGAATAGAATAGACAATTTTTGCACGGAAACGAATCGCAATTCTGTTAACAAAAAAGAATTTTCTTAATAAGATGTCTGAAATGCTTTGTTTTTATAATTCTTTGTGAAAAATTCTTGTTTCAACTGCTAAGATTAATAATTGCACAATCCAAAATGGATGAATTCATTCAACATACCTTAATATTTCTAATAATGTCACTTTATATATCATTAAATAAAAGACATCTGCAAATGCTTCAAATGACAGATAACATACATAAAATCTCTAAAAATTAGAAAATCATGAATTCAAAAGGTGGAAAAGCATAATGTTTATGTATTTTATTTTTACAATATATCTATTTTATGCCACTTTTCTATTCATTTTCAGTGAAGTTAAAACTGAAAACGTAAAAAAATATATATTGTAAAATAAGTTTAATAACATCAATTTTCGGAGAAAATAATTCATATTGTTTTATTACTACTGAAATTATCGAATTTCTATTCTTCATTCTGTTGATAAGCGTTCTTTCTATTTTCACGATTTATTATCATCTTGCCTGCACATTTATCCACGATCTTTTTGAAAACCTTCTCGGAAAACTTACCGGAGACTTTTTGGTTGAAGATCTGAAAGAACTATTCGCTATTTATGAAAGCATAGAAAAATCAATGGAAAACTTGGATGAATATTTTCCTTTCCGTTTTTGTTTCATTGCTCTTAATTATGTTTGAATTATTTTGGGGTGGGTTACAGATTAGCATTTTATCCATATACAAGTATCAAATATTTTCCTGGTTAATCTGTTGTGTAATATTTTATTTATCACTTCAACTTTTATTAATGGTTTCAGCATCTGTCACAAATGAAATAGCACACAAAGTCAGACACACTGTGTTGAATTTATGCTGCACATATGAAAAACGTATTAAAATAAATCTTCAACCATATAATGAAGACAACAGTTTAACTGCTTGGAAGATATATACTTTGATAGGTCTCTCATAATAACTAGTATTGGCACTTTATTAACATATGGCATTTTAATAGGAAATTTGGGTAGGCAAAATTAAATACATCAACTATACTAAGATAAAAAGACACATGCACTGAATAAAAATAAAAATACTCACCAAAAAAAAAAAAAAATGAGGGATGTTTGAATTATATCTCATCGTGAAAGAAATTAACAAAAGATTTTGTAATTTTTAAATCTTTCTTCAGTGAAAGAATATTCATATTTACAATGAAACACTGTTTAATTATGTGAAAAGAAAAGATTGTTTGTATGAAAGCGCAGAAGCAATTTGGCTAGTGATAAAATTTATAATGCACTAACAAATCAATGAAGCATAAAAATAAAATAAGTTGGCATTATGAAAATCAAATTTAAAAAATTTTCTGAACATCTTGAAAAAAAAAAATCGAATTAATTTTCATTATCGTTTCTTTATTTTGTGTGTGCATGCATCAGTAGGTTTTTCAGGAGTACGTTTTAAAGTTAACTGCCCATATAAGAAACTCGGAAAGACTTTCACCAAGCAGCTTGACTGTCCCTGAGAAAACGCTCGTATACGTCACCATCCATTCTTCTGTTTTTTAAAATAGCGAAATAGTTAGTGAGTAAATAGTAATAGTAGTAGTCTAATAGTTAGTAGATTCTATAACTAATTAGTAATTCTATTCTAGTAGTAACCCCTCTGAACGCTAGCTTTACATTTTACCATTTGCCCACGAGTCGAGATTTCCTGTAATTGCATCTGAAATGTAACATATCAATTTTCTTTTTCATAAAGCAATATTACTTCGAAATTTATTTGTAAACACAATACAAAAAAAATGTCTTGAATGCTTTTGCTTTCATATTTTTTGTAATTAATTTATTTATTTTGTCTGAAAATTATTATCTAAATGGTTAAAGATTGATAAACTTGTAAAAAGTCCATGATAACTCCCTCTTCTTTGCTTTGCTAATTTTGTATTTTTATTTAAACAGAGATGAAGAATTTAAGACGGATGTCAGGACTCGAGCAATTTTTAATGTTCGGAGTCAGAGTCAATATAGAAATCAGGCACCCCACAATTATATATATATATAAAAAGAATCAATAAAGGTTTGTTTTTTTTTTATTTTTTTTTCCAAAATATGAGGATTATGGAACTGGAAGTTCTGGTCACCAACTTTGAATTAATATTATCTTTACCAGATCTTCATGAAAAACATTTCTTCTTAAATGACTCAGAGAGTAGTAATTTATGATGCAAAAGATTGATTGATATAATTAAGATGACTAACTGGCCGCTAAATAGAAATTTTCCATTATGGAATATAAAGTTTTTAATGTTTTAGCGCAATTTATAAAGAATATATTTTTTACAAATTTGGTAAAACAATGAAATTATTAATGTGCACAATGAAACATAATAACCGGTGACATAACAAAGCAAAATCTGTTAAAAATAATAATTTTTACAGCTCGAGTCGAATAAGTGCTTTTCTAATATGAATTTTTTTTTTTTAATTCTATAAATATTTTTATAATTATTAAGCATTAAATATAGTTATGAAAAAATGTTTAATTATAATATACTAAAAAACCGTTTATAATACAGCACGACATGATTATTTAAAAATTATTAGATAATTTAAAAATATTATCTTCTAAAATTATTAAAACGAAAAGTTATCATTATTTGACAAACAAGATAAATAAAACGTATAAAACAAAAAAATTATAATTTTCATATTTCGTGCTTGACATGCATTTTCAATACAAGAAATTAATGAATCTTTTGCTTTATTAAATCAATTGGACAATTTTTTTAAATCATGATACATGTTCTGACTTAAAATTAGTTGATCTTGCATTATAAAAAAAAAAAAAAAAGTTTTTGAAATTATTCCTAAAAGCATTATGCTGTCTTAAATTTCAAAATCGAGGTAAATATAGAATGGTAAAATTGCAAACTGTTTTCAATTCAGCTTGATCAGGCAACAGATAGCAATAAAGATGTTCATTTCATTGCCTATGTTCAATTTTGTGATGGTACATCAGCAGTAGAATTATTATTATATTTTGCAGAACAATTTAACTCAAACAGCGTCGCATTATTTACTATCTTAAATTTTATAAACGTGGCAAACATAGAGTCGTAAAATTGCATCGAAATATGCACCGATGGAGATAGTTTATTGTCTGAAGATTCCAAAGTGTATAAGCACTAGTGAAACAAAAAACTCCACAGTGTGTTTAGACACGCTGCATGATCCACAGAAAGCTTGGGTTTCCAAAAGAAATAAGTCCTAATATGAATATTGAACTAACGACGGTTGTAACACTGGAAAATTACATATAATACCTCTTGAAATCAAGAATCTTTTCTGCATTTAATAAAGACATGGGTGCAGTACATTCAGCATTGCTATTGCAAGATGGTTAGATATTTAGCCTCGCTGCGAAAGAATTTTAAAAAGTATCTTCTTATTGTCTGCAACTTGGCAGCAAGTTACGGGTGGGTTATGGACCCATTTTAAAATACTCAAATAGGTCTTTTAAGTGCAGAAGAACTATTCATAGACTTTACTGCAAATGACGAAGTCAAAAACAATTTTGAATAAACCATTCTTTAAATTTTGGGCAGGAGTGGATGACGAGTTTTCTGCATTGAAAGCAAGAATATTTCCTACAATTATCCTTATCAACATCTTACCTTTGCGAAAATCGGATTTTCTGAGGTGGCTGCTTTGAAGACAAAATATAAATCTCAATACAGAAAAATGACTCAGTATCTATTTCTAACATTAAATCTTCCTTCAAAAATTTTTTTTTTCTGCACGACAAGCACAAGGTCTGCACTAATAATTAGTGAGCTTCATAATTTAGTATAGATAAGTTAATTAAATACATTGTGCAGTACTGATACAACCTATTAATTAGTGTGTAATACCAATGTATATGTGTATTTTATTTTTTTATTATGTCATGTATTTTGTTTTGCTTTCTTATAGTAAATTAAAATTTTTTTTTAATATTTTCTTTTCGATATACTCGAGCCTCCCATCAAGTGTTATCATGTCATGATAACACTTGATGGGAGGTGGAAGGAATGTGGAGGATAACTAGAATTTGAAGGCAAAAACTGCGTTTCATATCCCCCCCCTAAAACCCCTGGAATGATAATTGCATGAATTTCTTACACAAATTCGGCCATGATTTTATGCATTTTGATGAAATTCATAAATGTGTTGACAAAAACAATGTGAGAAATCACGATTTTAATTCAAGTTTGTAATTTGGTCAACAAGAATACGGTTTGAATACTAAAGATAAGAGTTTAGTTATTAATAAAAATATATTGAAATTTTTTATTAGCTATTCCAATATTCTTATGCCTATCAAATTTGGTAGATGTTTTTATCAAAGTGACTTCACTTTTTCTCTTAAATCATGAAATAAACATTAACTATTACAAATTCACCACTATTGCTAAAAAGAAATTGGAAGTGTTAACATTATTTTTTTCTCATACGATTTCAAAATTACAGAATTTTTATCATATCATATACTAATTTTTGATGAATACTTTTTAAATTCCATCTAAAATTAGGTGTAAAATGTGAAACAATTTTTTTCATGCTGAAAAAAAAATTCTTAAGTAAAAAAGTCTAAAGAAACACTTGCCTGTTGAACCCATAACACTTGAAGAAAATAAAATTTTCTTTCTAACTCTTGTTTAGTTTAGAATTTCTGTCAATATGATTAAATCACATTAACCATTTTCTTTTTTTTTCTTTTTTAATATAAGCTAGTATTATGCTACATTTATTATGTTTTTTCTTTTTTGAAAATGTTTTATTACTCATATGCCCTGGGTATAAAAATGGAACTTGATTGGTATATAGTATGTTACATAACAGATAAGAATTGCCTGTGGTTTATAGACAGGAAATTAATGCAATTCCAGTAATCTTTCTTTCCAAGGTAAACGACATATGCACAATATCATGGTAACCTCTAATATTTGAATTTAATTTTAGTAAGGTATACTTAACAATTTAAATAATTTTTCAAAATTCTTGTATTAATATAGAGAAATGATGAAAAATTTTGTACAATTTACTAATCATTGTGGTAGTGAAGCATCTATTTATATACACTCAAGAGCCAAAACATTATGACCACCCCTACATTTTGCAATGAACTCGCCTGGATGACGTGGAAGGCACGTGATCAGGTGGAAGTGGTATTTAACTGGTATTAATCCATGCCAAGGCGGGTTGAAGCTGTGTTGCGCGCCAAGGTGGGCCAACTCGTTATTGACAGGTGGTCATAATGATTTGGCTCTTGAGTGTATATATATATATATATTTAACAAGGGGGTGCACAGAAGATCTACCTCCCGTGGTGCACCTGGTAACACTTCTTAGTGGCTAAAAGATCTGCAACTTGGCATTATTGTTAGATTAATAAACTCTGTTTCAGCATGTTTTGTTGTATTATTTTGTTGTAACTGTTCATAATCGGCCATTAGAAATAAAAATATATGTATTTAACAATGCACATTGTGAAACATTTTTCCATAGGGAAAATTTTTCCTCTTCTCTATGAGGTGGGGGAACCTATTTATATGGAGCAAATAATCGATGAAGTGAAAATTCAACAGACAAATTATGTAACTTTTACAAAAAGTTGATTTTCCTGTAAAAACCCCATTTCTCTTCAATTTTCTTTTTGTTTAAACAAATACTTGGAAACTTGCCAAGCTTCTGGAAGCAGTCATAAAATTGAATGATAAAAACAATTTCTTCTTCAAAATGTAATAATAAAAGACAAATTCATATATTCCATGATGCTACTTCAGACAAATTCAAAATTCCCGATTTTAATAACTGAACTGCAAATCTATACATGCAACACCAGAAGTTTTGTTATTTTTTACTTACATTTGAAAAAGTTACTTAAAAATATATGAATTAGTAAATGGTTAATAGATAATGACACTGCTGCTTTGATGGTAAATAGAGTATATATATATATATTATTTCAATCTTTTAGATTATACAGTAGCTTCTTGTATAGGAGACAAAAAGTGTACTATACTGGGAAAGACTACAACTCTTATTGTGTTGAAGGTTTTAAAAGGTTGTGATGATCTTTTCCTTTTAAATAAAATGCAAAAATATTCAAATGCACAATGAAATAAATTATATAATATCAAGGGCTTGTATTTAAGTAAAAAGAAAAAAACTTGTTTTACTATTATTAAATTAGTCATCCTTATATATCAATTGAAATTCAAACCTTATGTGTATGTAACATGTAATATCCAAATTAATATATGTGCATTTAACTTTAATATGTTAATACAATAAATTTTGAATTAATGAAATTCATAAAGTTTTATTCTCCAAATCAATGATAATCTTCAAATAATTACATTAAAATAAATCTACAACATAATGTTACAATTTCTAGGTTCACTACCTTAAAAAGGAACAAAATATTAGTACTGTCATAAGAATTTTTATCCTAATTTTCTTAACCCATTTGAATCGCAGAGTTATTTTGATAAAAATGTTTTTATAATAATTGTGATTATTATTTTAGTAATTATAAAATTATGTGAATAATGAGTCAATATTTTAGACGAAAAAATATGTCCAGATAAATCAAGCTCATGTGTTAATACTGAAAATGGATGCCATTTACGGATACAGGCAAATTGAGCATACATATATGCTAATGATTAAAATGGGTTAAAAAAATTAGTTGCAGTTTGTTGTTACTTATAAAAAATTTTAGTGAATTATAATTTCAAGAAAATTAAATATCAATATTTTTTAGAGGTAATAATTTTTATAAAACATTATTTCAAGCTTTACAAAGAAATTAAGACAAGCTAAAAAAACTAGATAAATAACTTTATAAATAATATTTTAAAACAAAAAAAATTGCATATAAAAATAAATTTAATTTTAAAGTTTTTACATAACATGTTCTTAATGTTATTAAATAGCAATCAGTGTATTCAAAAGAAATAATTTGAATATCCAAAATAACCTTCCAGTATTACTCCATCCAGATTTTTAACTAAGTATCTTAATAAACTAGAATGTTTAATTTTTATTAAAAAAATTTCATAAAATTCTTACATTAAAAAAAAAAGTAAAAATTTTATTACAATTGAAATTTTAAAATATTAACAGACCAAAATGGTCGAAAATAAAATTTGTTAGGAATAAGAATCATTTCAGAAATGCAAAGAAATGAAGTTATATAAATTATGCACATTTACCAGATAATTATTCTAATTCATCTGAAATTCATTCACCAATTGATATTTTTAATTATGGTTACTTTGATTTCATATGTATAAAATTGTGTCAAAAATCAAATTGATTCTTTTTTTCAAGAAAGTAATAAAATAACAATTTTTATGAATTCAAATGATGTCACTAGATATCTAAAATACATTCATGGTATATATTAAGTAACCAAACATTTATATTAAGCAAAATTTATGGAAATTGCTTGCACATTATTCCATTAAATGTTAAATTAACGAAACAAAAAACTCATTTGAACTTAATTCAAATATTTAAAGTTTAAAGAATAAATACTTAAAAAAAAAACTAAAATCAAATTAGAACAAAAATAAATTTAATATAAACTCTAGAAAAAAGGAAATGAACATAACTGAAGTTTGAACTAAATGAACTACTAGGAGGGAAAAATGAAACCAAAACACCTCAACATAAAAAAAAATTAAGTTTATTGTAAACTCTGAAAAAGAAACAACATATAAAACTTGAAGAGGTGGAAAAGGAATGAAGATTTTTGTTAAATAAAAAAAAAAAAAAAGGAATTTAATGCCTAAAATCTTTTAGATTTTGGACTGGAAGCAGCACCAGGTCGAGATCTCAGATCTTTTTTAGCGTACTGATCCACTTCAGGCAATTCATTTACTTCATCTTCAGAGGCTTTCTTCACTGAAAACAAAATAATTTAATTTTCTAAACTTTTTCACATGTTGGCACAGAAAAAAAGGTTTTTAAATTTAAAACAATGATCAAAAGTCCTAAGTCTTACAATGCATGATTAAATATTTCCTCAAACAAGGGGGTGGATTGTAATATTTAAAAATATCAATGATAAGTAATATAACTTATTTTAAATAGAATTTATAGAAACACAATCAAATTAAGAAATATCAGAAGTCCCAATTCTACTAGTTCTGACATAAGATCAGTGCATCTAATTACAGTTATATAGTATAATGGATTAGATCATTGAACATTTTAGAATATTTAATTCAACAAATAAATTTACATATTTGCCAACCTATATTTTAGAAAATGCTCAACATTTATTGGAAAATATTATGGTGGATAAGATGCAATATGGTGTATCAATTTATAATTAAAGATATAAAACTAATTAATAACGTGAATGAACCAATTAATAATGTGACGTTTTTTTCATTATGATTTTAACAATTGATTTTTGTAACTGTAAACAAAAACATCATTTTTATTATAATAAAATAAAACCATTATTTTTCTTGAAAACAATTTTTACTGAAAAGTAAGAATGTATGTGTGTGTGTGTGTGTGTGTGTACATGCATGCATTTATGTACATGGATGATTCAGCAATTTTTGTAATTATAATTAAATATATCTATAACATAAAAATATTTTTGAAGCACATCAAAAACTCTAAATTTTTTAACATAAAGATGATATTAGTTTGTCACGCCATGAATATATTTAATCGCTATTAGTTAAACAAAATTTAGATAAATGTTAATGTGTTGAAACTCCAATTGTGAAAGGAGAAGAATATTTGAATCTCTTACAAATGAACTGATTAATATTACTATATATCAGGAATTAATTGTTGAATTTTTACATTTGGCTAATAGAACGAGTCCTGATATATCATTCATAACATCTTATGTCACAATTTATCCATAAACCAGAAATATATGGCTAAAAGAGTATTGAGATATTTAATGGATAAATTATTTTACGATAACAATTTTGCTTTTTTATGCTACTTCTGATACCAATTGGAAAATGGCAAATCATTTCCTGCTAATGTAATTTTAATGGGCAATGCATTAATCTCATGGAAATGACATAAATAAAAATGTGTTAGCAACTCAACTTCATATGTTGATAAGCTATCTATTTTTGTAATTTTTAAATATTTAATTTCGATCATAAATTTGTTACATGAATTACACTGTAAACAATATATAAATGATGTTGTAAATTTAAATTCAGATAATCAATTAGTAATATAAAGGGTTAATACATCTGATCTTCGAACAAATAAAGCATATGAACTATGTTTATATAAAAAATTTGTTGAAGAAAATGCAATTAAATTGGAATTGTTAATTGTAGATTTCTTTTACAAAAGATATTAATAATAAAAAAAAAATAATATTTCATTAATATTTTAAATTTTGTACATACACAAATTTTGTAATTTTATATGGGTGTTTATACGTGTATTATATGTAATTGTATTGTAATAGAAAACTGCTTGAAAATATATCATTTGCAAGAGGGACAGGTTCGGTTAGAGCAAGAAAATTTTTCATCCATAGGATTAGTAACATAATTGGATCTTGCTCATTTTCTCGAGATTTGAAAATAAAAGTAAGATCTGTGTGTGCAATAATACGCCATGTGTAGATGTTATTATTTCAATAGCTTTTCACATAATAAACTATATATGTAAAAAGAAACTAGCTAAATAATTTATTAAATGAAACTACTGAAATAATATCAGTTCTAAAGGAATACAATATAAAATGACATAGTAAGACTAAACATTCTTGGAATTACTTCAAATGACAACCAAACAGATACAAAAATATGAATCATTGTAAAGGGGGTTGAAATCTCAGCAATTGTTTAATAAAGTAAATGCTGAACAACAAGCAGCAATTTGCGCTAGATTTTGTGTGGCTCATTCAATAGGAAACCTGAAAACATTTAGTGACGATTAATTAATCAAGGATTGTATGATTGCAGCAGCAGAAAAAAAGTGTCGAAAAAAAAGCTAATTTATTTAAAAGCACTAGTTTGTAATCAAACACTGTGCCTCAAAAAGTAGATATTATAGAAAATATATAAACTCGTCTGAAAATATCAACACTTAAGAGTGGTTCTCTTTGCCCTGGATGAGTCAGCAAATGTTTTAATTTCTGCTCAGGATTTACTTTTTATCCGAATGATAGATAAAAATTCTGAAGAGCTTTTTGATATTCATAGCATTTATGGCATGACTACTGAGAAGATATTTTTTAAGTTAAAAAATACTGTTAAAAAACAATCATCAATTCAAAACTACTAATCATACATTGCATAATTCATCTTATTTCACAACCATCTAAAACAGTCATTGTGCAGAAAATGATTGGATATGTCAGAAATTTTATAGCCAGTCTTGTCAATTTTTAATTATATCAGATACTATGCTCTCAATCATAGTCACACTGGCAAGTTTATTGAAAAGAGTGGGGAAAATGGCTTTGCCATAAAGCAATGTGCTTGCTTAGTTGTGGAAAAACCAAATACATTTTTTTTAGCTCTGTACAATATTCAAAATTTCCTCAAATGAAAGAAATCATTCTCTGAGTTACAAAACAATAAGTAGTTATGTTATAGAAATTATCATTTTATGCCTATCTATTAAACATATGAATAACTTGAATTTAAAATTACAAGGAGAAAACAGTCTTCTGCCCAACTTATACACCTATCTTAAATCCTTTCAACAAATATTGTTGCTTCAATCACAATTGAACAAAAATTGTTTCACGCATTTTTAGTACATGTCAAGCATTATCAGCAAACTGAGACTCAACTTCCAATAGATTTTGCAATTGAAACTTTAGGCAATAAATTTTAAAATTTGTGTTTCAGAATTTGATGGAATTGCAAAAACATCAAGATTCTTTAAAATCCCTTTATTACCAAATAGAAACACTTGTCTCGGACCTTCAAATGGAAATTATTGAATTGCAGTGTAGTAATATTTTTAAAGAAAATATTTAAATTGTCATTGCTGAAGTGTTACAACAGTCTTTCACTTGTATAGTTTGATCAGTTGTATAAATTTGCTCATAAATTTTTGTTCATATTTGTAATTACTTATTTGTGGCGAAAAACATTCTCCAAAATGAAGCAAACCATAATTACAGATCTAAGTTAAGTGTTCTTTTAAGTCCCTGCTTATAATTTCCAATATTAAACTTGATCTACAATTGCAACAAATTGTCAGTGGAAGTTAAAGCTGCTAAATTTCATTAATAATAATATTTAATTTCATGTAAATTACTTATGCATGTCACATATTGTAAGTTTTTAAGGCAAATCTCATATCATTAAAATGTTCAGTTATGTTTTTTAATTGTTTCATAGTGCAAAAACATCCAATTACTATTTTTATATGATTTACTTGCATTGTAAAATTACAATGTAAACAAAATAAACAGTGGTGAGCCGGATTGATGATGCTCACAAGTCAGTGTTGACATGTCATAGTTCAAAGATCCTTGGACCAAAGTGAGGAAGGAGCAGGTACCTTCCTGGAAGTTTTCTTAAAATTAACCAGCTCATCACATTGATGCTATATATAAAAAAAAATGCTAGGAAACCTGACAACAGGAATAAAATCTACCCCTTTAAACAGATGCAAACTGAATCTAACTTGTTTCTTTTTGAAGCAAAAATCCAATACACATTAATATTTTAAATCAGACCTGTACATCACGAGACAAAGATAGAGTAGAATTTCCTTAAAACATTGAAAGCCATAAAATATATAAAATATTTTTACAATTTAATTTAATTGAATTAAGTACAAATTAGGATTTCCCATTTTTATTTTATTTTCTTATTCCAACAGTTAAAAAATTTTCTAGGTCAGTTTAACAATTTAAAAAAAAATAAGAACATTATTTTACGGCATTGATTTTTTGTCATAGTAGACATTTTAGATTGTAAATTTTTCATTATTTCATAGTTAAAGAAATAATTAATGAAAAATATACCTCAATAAGTATATTTTTATGAGTAGCACCAGATATTTTTTTCTTTAAAAGTGGGTCAATTAAGTTAAAGGGTTAGACACCCCAGCTCTAAACTAACCAAGCCAATGGTATGGACATCAAAAGAATAATGCAGTACAAATAAAATATATTAACCTCAATTTTAAACATCAATTAAAACTTTTAATCATGCATGAAATGTACTTACTTTCATCTTTCTTAAGTTTCTTTTCCTTTTTTGCAAGAGCCTTCTTCTTGCTGGAAGCAATTTGAGCCGCTCTCTCCCGCATTCTCTTCAAATGGAAGTTGATGAAATTCCACATCATCCATGCCTGCAGCAAGCACACAGCTACAAGACTGTTGATGCGGACTAACTGAGTGTTGAAATTTCCGCTGACAATGTCCATGGCCTCCAGAGCTTGTTGGAGGGCAAGGCCATACCAGAAAGTCAACACAGATAATGTAATGGAGCCCAGACGTACAAGAACAAACAAAACGTTCCATACGGTAAATCTAAAAAGAAATGAATTTTAAAAAAAAACGAAATTATGAATTTATCAACATAGGAACTATTGTTTAGAAAATGCAATTATAATAAAAATTTATGTTTTTAACACATAACTTTTTATTTCCATTTTTAAAAATAAAAGCTCCTTAAATATTTTTATATTTGGAACATCAGTAAATTCCTTCCTGCATTTTTTTTATATCCTGCATTACCGATGTGTTTACTAAAATGATTGCCATAATTACTTCTCGTTACTTTTATCCCATCTGTCATTTAGCACCCCATGAATGGAAAAAGTAAAAAAACGTTATACGCTAATCTGAATTACAATTTTAGATTCTTTAAAGAATTGATTAAAATTAAGTAGTTGTTTAAAAAAATAACATAACTCTTTGTCAATTAACAAGAAAAAAATTATATTTATGTCATTTATTTAAAATACTCCAAATTTAACATTTTAATTAAATTAATATGTTCAAGATAAAAATGTCAACAAAAGAAATAATGATCACTTACTTACCCATAACTTGCAGCTTTTGCTTTCTCTGCAAAATACAGAAGTCTAGCTATGTGGAAAACAGTTTCCACAAGATAATGCAAGACAGACAAACAAATTGCAATTCTTGTGAAACTGAAATATTGAAAAGATATATTTTATTATAATTGAGTTGTTAATAACCTTTTTTATGTATTAAACTCATGGCATAAAAATTCTTTATGCATATAGTTTGCAAACACTCATGATAATAACAAGAAATCAGCATTATTAAGATTGAAATGTAAATATTTTAGTCAAGTAAAAATAGGATAAATTAATTATAAAAACTAGAGAAATAAAATTATTTCTCTAAATTAAAACAGTTTTAAAAAATATTTTTTTGTTCATTAAAATCTTTTACTACAAAACAAAGTTAGGAAATAACAAAAATTAAATTAACAAAAAAAAAGATTTTTTTTTTGACGGAAATAATTAAAATTTGATTTGAAAACAGAAAATATACGCTGTTCAAATTTTTTTTTTTTTTATATCAGTTGTTGATTTCAAAAATGGTAATTTTGAAACAACATCAATGGTATGAAATTTAATGGTAATTTATAGAGAACACTCAAAAATGCAAAACTGTAATAATTTAGCACTAGAACCAAAATACAACATCGAAATCCAGTGTGCTTAATAGTAGCATTTTAATGGGATGTTATGGGTAATATAAAATCTTAATATAAATATAATGTATACTCACTTTAAAGCATAGCCTGCAGCCAAAAATGCCAAATATAATGTAGTATATACGATTCTGGACTTCATTTCATCCTAGTTAAAATTTCAAAATATATAATATAAAATTTTATAAATACATTTTACAATTTTACTAACGACAAAATCATAAAATCAAATAAGTAAATGATGGAAGAAAGTAATGTTATTTTTTTTAAGATGTTTTGATACCTTTACAACTTCATTAGTCAATTAACAAAAAACATATATATAGGATATATTTGTTAAAACAACTCCAATTTTGATATTTAACTAAATTAATATGTTCAAATTTAAAGATAAAAATGAGAAGAAAAAAAAAATAATGTAATTTTATTAAAAAATATTGAAAGAAAGGTTTTTGTCCACTTTTGAAAGAAAGGTTTTTGTCCACTTAAGTGTGAAAACTGAAATTTTTTGTAACCTCTAGATAAAAAATATACCAATTTAAATTAAATTAAAAAATGATATTTTATAACCTTGAGAAGATTTCTTAATGTTACATAAAAGTGAATTTAATATTTTAAAATTGAATACATTTTGATACAAATAAATGAAAATTTCTTGATTTGTAATAGTATTATTTTAAAAAATTATACAATTTAGATAATTTAGAATTTAACTTCTAATAAATCTAATAATCAAATTGTAGATCAAACTGAGTCCAGTGAAAACAAAATCATTACTCTTAATACAAAATAAGAAACTTTATAAAAAAGGGCATTTTTATCTATATTTAAAACACAAAAATAATGAATAAATTGGCAATAAATGCATTTTAACTAGTCAAAATATGTGAGATATACAGTTATACTCATATGAGATAATGATACAGAAATTTAATAAATTTCCAAATTGTTTAATAACTGTATAATTAATTTCATTATATATTTTTTTTTTTTAAAAGTTCAATATTAAATAAAAAATCATATTCAAACTAACTTTATGAAGAAAAAAAAATTAAAGAACAGAAAATACACTTAAAAAAACAAAAAAAACAAAAAACAAAAAAAAAAAAAAACAATAAAAACTAACAGAAAATCAACTATTACATGAAAGATATATTTATGCTTTCAAAGAAATTTATTTCAATAAATTTTTTTTTCTGCCATTATCAAAAATTATCATTATATCTTTAAAAGTTTTAAGCTGATTTCATTTAAGATAACAAAAATAACATAAGTCAATTTTAAAATAAGTAAAGTCAACTTAAAGAAAAATTTACTTTACAAAAGAAATATTAAATATGCAATACGTACTTTCTTCACCTTCTGAAAGAAGAGTTCGGGATAGCAGTGTAACCAATAAGCCAGTTGAACAATGAAATAAAATTTAAACATGAATCTAGGAAATAAATAAAACTTTTTTATCATTTTAAGATTTCCAAACAATTTATGAAATAACACTAATTAATAGACTACTAAATATACAACTGAAATATATAATTTACAAAAGAAAGTTTTTCAGTTCATTACAATTATATATGTTATATTATATATTAATATAATATTCGTAGTATTTTGAAACAAAAAAAACTTGAATAATATTCAAGACAGCAATAAGTGATGCAGAAAAACTTAATATCAAAAATTGATGGAAACATCAATTATTTTTATAATTACATGAATCTAATTACAGTATATTATATTACAGAAGATTTATAATTATATATTGCCCTAGCTACTATTTTGTCCTTATTGGCATATATTAGTTTTTATGTTAATGAAAAGGATTTTCAAAATGTATGAAATTTTTACTTTGTGTGTGAATGCATTAAAATACTAACTTCAGCCAAATAGCATCCAGATTTTTAATTTATACTAAAAACAAAATTCTTAATAAGTATACCAAGTTAAAAGTAAATTGGAAAGTTTTTATTACATTATTAAAAGTAAAAAAAAAAAAAAAAAATTATCTTTCACTAAACAGATTAAGATTAAAAAAACATTGGTAAAGATTGGTGAAAGTGATTTTAATTAAAATCGCATGCATAAATGAATATGGAAAGAAACTTTGAAAGATGCCAACATGAAATTTACACCATCATCTTTGAAATTCAACTAAAAATTTCATACAAAAATATTTGTTTTTCCATAACATCCTCCACATATAAGACTTCAATTAATCAAGAATATCACAAAATTGGATTTGGCATAAATGATAAAAAAATGGCATAATTACTCTCAAAAATATAATTTGTAAATTTCTACAAATGAAATACATATTTTTATCAATAGTTTATGATTAATCCACAATTAACAATATTATTTAAGATGATTATTTGTACTTAAACAACTTCTTTTAATATTTAGTTTTATTATAAACTATTTGATTTTTATCTTTATAGTAACTAAAAAAATTATATCACTTATGTAAATTTAAACATCTTTTGAAAATTAATTTTATGCATGTAACAGCAATTGCACAAATAAAACAGATTTTACACAAATATAAAACTACAAGTTATGGTATGCACATATAAATGAATAGTCATGTAAAAGTATCTTAAAATCTAATCCAAATTATAACCATTTATTATTATCTTATTTATACCTTGACCCTTTGCACTCAAGGGTTATTTTCCTAAGATCCATATTCACATGCATTTCTTTTGATATATGCATTAAAAAGAAACGCATTATTTATATTGTTATTTGCATTGTCTGCGTACCGGAGCCCTCGAGTGCAAAGGATTAATAATATCAACTATTTCAAACATAGCAATTAATATGAAATAATTGAATAAACTAGTTTTATTTCAAATAACAATTTAATACATTTAAATCTATATTTTAATACACTATTTTAAAAATGCATATCAAAAGATAAATATTACAACCTAAGATTAAAAAATGCAAAATCTTTTTTTTTTTAAATTGTTTTTGAAAGTTTAATAAAAATTATTAGAAATATAAATGTTATTTTTCTCTTTCTAGTTTTAATTTTCATTTATAACTTACGTCATTTCATTATGAGGATAATCTTGCCATAGCTTACTGATGTTCAATAAGTAACCATCCTGAAAATTGACGAATACATTAATGTTGTGCATCTCTTAAATCACTACGTTCACTTATAATAGGAACCATCAAACATCATTTTAAGAAGATGGAGTAGTTATATATTCCATTAAATTAGTCCATCTAGAATTTATTAAAATTGATACAAAAACATAAAACAAATCTAAATTGATGAAAAATGAACAAATAAAGTAGGACAACATTCAGAAATTTTTAATACTTACAAAACATGAAAAGAGTATGTTAATTTATATGATAAGTAATCTATACAATAGAAGTAGTAGAATGCATTAACTACCAATGCATTAATGGTAAAAGCAAAAAAAAAAAAAAAAAAAAAAAATTGTTTCAAAATTATAGAAGATTTATCAGTAAAAAAAAACTTAATTTAAATATAAAAAAAATTTATATTATGTTTATTAGACGCAATAGATTCAAATATTAATAAAAATTTTAAACTCAAAATACTCACCCTAATTATAATATCACCACCCCAAATTAAGGAGATAGCATAAAATACTAGAAGTTGGCCAGATTCATTGAATTTACTATGTTTCATTTTTGATAAATGAAGTTTCCTATTCAGTTTCTGCAAGCAAATAATTTATAAAATCAAATGACAGTTTTATAATGTTCAGGTAAAATATAACTTACACATACTTTAAGAATATTTCAAATATTTATACAATATATTGTCATCTTATTTTAATATTATCAAAGACTAATGTTCAGTGGCAGCTAATGCAAGTAGTGTAGAACTAAAGCAGCCTTTATTTCCACTCAATATTAAAAATGGCATTCAATATAATGAGTCTTTTTCCTTTAATTCTTTTATTATATCTATATGTTACATAATTATTAAGTTTAATGTTCAATAACCATCTCCTATTTCAAAAAAAATTAAAAATAGAACTGCATTTCTCAGTTATGCAGTTTTTGGTATTGCATCCAGGTGTCTATGCCAGAAATATAAACTGAACACTAAGAGAGCATTGAAATTCAAGTAGTATTATATTTAAAAACACTACTATATTTTTGAATGTGCTAAAGTATAGAATTGAATGATTATTGTATTTGACAATTCCATTTTCATTTAACAGAAAATTTAAATAATTTTAACATGGCTTTCTTGCATTCTCAAGAAATAAGTTATGTAAGTGAACTTTAACAATTAAATTTTATCTCTCCATGAGAAATTTGCAATGAAGAAAATAGGCTGCTTATTACCCAATATTCAAATATCTCAAGAATAAGTAACAAGTATATTTGTAGCTTTTAGTTCTAAATTGTACCAATTAAAAAGTTTATTTTACCGCTGTAGTACAAAAGAAATGCATTATTTGGCTTCCTATGTAACTTGGATAAAAGATGGTTTTAGAAATAAATAAAAGAAGAAAAATCGAAAAACGTATAGAGAACAATGAGAATATGATTTTAGTCACTTCTTAGAAATGTAAATATTAAAAAGAAACTTGGCGAGGTATACTGATTTTCAATCAATGAATGTAATATTAAGGTTAAAAATAACTATGAAATTTTATCCAAAATATATTGTTTCTTTTCTTGAAACTTTAAGACTCGCTTACGTGGACATGATGAAAAAGATGATTTAGTACATTCAAGGATATTTAGAGAATAATTAAATATAGCATCTAAATAAGATTCAGGTTTCAAGAATCACTTGAAGGCAGTATAGTCTTAAAAGGATTTCTAATATTTTGGATAAAATACTTAATATTTGCACCAAATATGCCATGAAGAAATAAAAATATTATAGAAGCTGTCATAGCTGATAATACAACAAATGTTTCAAAACACACTATTACAGTCTTTGTTCTACAGTACGTGTTGAATGAAGAAAGATTTGACAATTTTAAAGATTCTATATTCTAGGAAACCAAACTGAGATGGCATATGAAAATATATTCTTGAACAATTACAAATAATATGTCGAGAAAATGAAAAATGAAAAAAAAATTAATATCTCAGATAATTGATGGTGTAAAAGCTATAAAAGTTTTTATTTTCAAAATGCAAGAATTCAACAGAAAATATAAGCATTTTATTATAATGCACATTTTATATTTATGCACTTCAACTTAATTTAATAATGAGAAATGTACAAAAACGTTTTTCTTTAGATCCTCACAACATGTATCCATTCTCAAGAATCATATGTTAGAATACCATATCCATTCTCTATAAAGGTGGAATTTTAATAGCATATAAATAAAATAAAATGATAGATTTATAATGAACATGAAATAAAAGTTGAATACATTTTTAAATATACATAATTATAACATCTCAAATTTTTTCATACTATATATTGTCGCCTAATTTCAATGTCATCTATTAATGACTAAATGTCCAGTAACAACTCTTATATAAACATTGCAAAACTGCAACAGTCTATTTTCCATTTCATATGAATGATTATATAACAGATAATTATTGTCTCTTAAATAATTAGTAACCACTAAATTGTTCACCAATATGCTTCACTAGTTTTAAAAATAAACTGCTTACAAAAGAGATAGTATTGACCACTAAAGATGAACCACTATGACCATTATGACAAGAAAAGCTTGAAAATGAATAAAACATTCTATTTTCTATTGCAAATTCAATATGCACGAATACTGCAAATTCAATTAACCTTCAAAAATTCATTTTAGAAAATAATCTAGTCGATCTATATACTTTGCGAAATTCTAACAATCCTCATGACATTTTTTCATGATGACATACGAGGCAAAATTTCATTATTAAAAAAAGAATAAAATTTTCTAAGAACAGGTAAAACATTTCAATAAATCCTGAAAGTGAAGTTTATTTCCAAAGTTTTCAATAAGGAAATATTACCTCAAAAAAATTGTGCCTACAACAAGATGGATGGATTTTATTTTAACATGATTTAATGAATGATTTAAAGTTTTAGCTGATCAAGCTAGAACTAATAATTTAGGCTATTAGAATTGAAAATGTTTAAGGATTTTATTATATTTATGTATAAGTTTTTACTTATATGTGTTTTATTTTACACGATATGAAAACAATGACGAAAATTTACTGAAGCAGCACTATCATTCAATTTAACTATGATTGATTTATTGCTGAAAACATTAAAAAGCATTTAATACATTGAACTTTTTCCATGAAGTAACTGCATGCATATTTTTAAATCACATGCACACAAAATATTTTGAAGCAAACTTTGCATGAATAGACATTTTATTTCAATGAAAATTTGACACTTTGGAAGTGTTGTGTATTTACTAACAAAAGGCTGAGTGGAATATTCATATGGCTATCCAAATTTAAATTTTGCCTAATAATCATAATTAAAAACTTTTAATTGGTTGTTTTAATAAACTAATAAGTGATGAGAATTCATCCAGAATGGTCTTTAACTGTAGCTTATTAATTGTAATGTATTGTGAAACTGGAACTAATGAAATGAAAATATGAAATATTTGTAAAAAAATGATGAAAATATTTTAAATTATCTGCAAAATTATAACTTTAAATTATTTAAATTTCTGTTAAATTACTTGTAAAAATGAAATACTTGTAAACATACCTTTACACAATCTCCAATTCTAATCATTTCAGTCTTTTGTTTGTTATTTAAATTGTGTTAAACAGTATTATTGAATGTGTTTATCAATATAAAATAATAAACCCCCACTCAATATTTATTAATATTAATCTTCATTTTCATCATAAAAATCTTATCTTCATCAAAAAATAATTGAAAATGCAAATTTAATTTAAAAAAAAAATTATAAATTCACATACATTAAACAACTCAAAATTTTTAATTCTTCTCATCAAATTTTCAAAAAGTAAAGTTTTATAATAAGAAAAGTTAATATAAGAATTTAATAAATTGTACAGAATCAAAGTTTAGATAATTTTAAGATATTGATATTTTTAAAAACTAATTCTATGCATTATACTTACATCGAGAGCATATTCTTGAAGAATAGCATGCATTACAATTGCAATAAGAAAATAAAATGTAATAACACAAAGGTCTTGACGTCCATAGGTATACAAAACAACATCATTAGGTTCAATAGCTATAAAAAAATTGAAAATAATTTATAAAATATTCAAAATTTAATTAAAAAAAAAAATACATTCTACCTAAAATTCTAATACTTTAAACCTATTCTACATAAATGATATTTATTCTATTGTTAAATAAATGCCAGGCAATTGACGATTAGGTCCTTAGGCAACAAGTTCTCCAATATTTCCCAATGATACAATCCAAATCATTTAGTACAGAACACTCATTTAGGTGAGCAGCAATCATGCCCCGTCCAGAATCATACAAAACACGTTTAGGTGAAATAGTAAAATTAAAAATAAAGCAAACAGGCATCAAGACAATTGTAACCTGTTGAAAGTCTAAAACATGGCTACAGTAGCAGTATGAGGTGATACAGGATGCAATGAAATACACAAGGCATACTCTGGGACTAATTCCCACCAACTTAGGAAATGATAAGATGAAATGATTGTCTAAAATTTACTCTAATTTAACAGAATGCAATCTTTACGAGATCTTTGAAGAATGCCAGTTCCCTTTTTTTTACCAAGTCTGCTGTCTCCTTATCCCAAAGACTAGAATGGGAAGGTACCCACTGGAAAGCAACTCTTCCCACAATCCTCTTCAGGAGCTATCTATAGCTCTGTACACAAGAACTTCTATCCTCCTCGTTGCTTGACAAAAGGGTAGAGATAGAAGAACCGACAAGTTGTTGGAGAAGTACACGATTAACTTCGAGTCTTCCATCAAAGCGAGTTGAAAATGATGCAACATGTAGATAAAGGAAACTGGTATTTTTGGAAGAGCCACTAAAAACACCAGGGTAGGGGTCAATCAGTGTAGATGTGAAATGTTATTTATCCTTAGAGTATGCTTGTTATAAAGAATTGATTGATGTACCTTTTGATTAATTGCTATTATTTTACAGATTTCTCAATTTTATTAAAAACTACAGAACAATAAAAAACTGTATTTCCGATACTTTCGGATTAAAATAAACATTTATAATTTATCATAATGTAAATTATTAAAATAAGGCAAGATATTTTTACCTTCAGTTACATTGTGATGCATAACAACAAATATGGATGCCAATGGAGCGGATACCTAGAACAATAAAAGCAAATAAACATTCTTTAGTTAATCCTATTTATATTTCATAGATTAAAAACATTTCATATTATACATCTGAGTAATAACATAACATTTCAGAAAAGGATGTTACTATACCACATATAAAAGATATATCATACACATCTCACAGAAAACTGAAATAAATTCTGAAAATCCATAATTTGTTGAAACAAAATTTTTTTAAGATTATTTAATGTGTCAATCAGTTAACGTGTTATTTAGCAATGAATTATGGAGAAGATCAACTACAATGATTTCAGTTTCTGAAATAATAAGACTCGCTGAAGTCAACTTTTTCAATCTGATAGACATATATGACGAGTGGTACAATAATGAAAAGTATGCTTTTAGATTAATAATTCTTAATACACACTTAATGAAAGAACGCAAGAGTTTAGTTAAAATAATAAATATATTTTTTTATACATGCATACAATAAGTTAAAGGAAATATTCTGTGCAAATTAATATCCAATAATCAGTTTATATGTGTAAACATCTTTTTAACAAACTTCTCTGTCAGAATTTAGTAGCGCTTCTTGTAGTATAATGAAGAATTGCTTTTTCACGAAGTTCTAGTTATCAAATTTTGATATATTCCAGTAGTTATTGAATTTGATAGTTTTCCGATTTGTTCATACATTTCATAGGTTACTGAACATTGCTATTCCTATATGTGTGCATTCAGCAAAGTACATTCACATATAATAAATTGAAATTGAGTTCATTTCAGTTTCACATCTTTTAAAATTTCAACATACGTTGTCCAAATATTATTATTATAATTTTGAATATCAAGAAAAATTTTACTGAAGGCACGTAAATTTCAACATTATATGGATTTTCCTATATATTGCAAACAGAAACAGAAAAATTGAAAAGAACAATGAAATTTGTTTTAAAATAATTGTATGAATTTTCAGTATGATTGCAATTGTGATAATTGTGGCAATTGAAAAATCAATTCTATATGCATTATCCTTTAAAATATATCATTTGAATGAAGATTAAAATTGTAGCACATAAAAAAATATTCAAAGATTTTTAAAAATTAATTTTAAAAAACATGAAGCATATACTTAATTGCAAAAAAATAAATAAGAAATAAAATTTTAAAATAAGTAATGTCAAACTTTCCACATTACTAACTGTCAATTGTTTTCAGCATTTTAAACAATCTGACAAATAAACAACAAATATGTTTAATTATTTGCTAATCACAATAGTTTAGCGCAAGCCGGCAATGAATGAAAAATTAAAAAATAATTAAAAATCAAATTAAGTTTTATCATTTCAGCTACTATATACTATGATCGAGTTTATTTCTGAACGCATAAAACTAATATCAAAAATTACACAATATGTTTTTAGTTTAAACGCCACGTTTAACACGCAATTTCACAATAGCTACTTGATACAAAAATAAGTAGTATCATTGTAGGTAATGTAATCAATTAATAAAGCTAATGAAAACGAAAATTTTAAGGTAACACGTATGCAATCTAAAAATGTAAAATTGAGGTCAAAATTTTTGTCTACGTGAGATTAATATAAAAAATATTAAATACCTGAAAAAGCAGGCCGATAACAAATACCATTGCAATGCATGATACGATGTCGGCATGATTTTGAATGAAAAATTCTGTGCTAAAAATCGGTGGATTTTTAGTTCCGGTTCTTCGTTTTAAACCCATATTGTTATTTGAAATTTAGCCACGAAAGAAAATTATATACGTAAACGACCAGGTATCCAGGTAAGTCCACTCCACTGCCAACGCGAAAGGGAAAGAAACGAGTTCGTCGTGGAAAATTCGTCTTTGCAGATAAACCGCTTTTTCTCGTCCAATCAGAATGATTTGACGTAACCCAGATTCTAAACTAAATTTTCTTCTGATAATTTATGTCGTTCACGTTCATATTCAAAAACTGGCCATTTTGAAGAATTAATTTTTAACAGATGCTTTAGCAATTTTAATTTTATCTTGCATAATGTGTAATTAGTTCTAAAAAGAAAAACTTAATTTTTACGTGAAATGTGTTTTTTAACATGACATTTATCATTTTCAAGTCATTTTAAAGGGAAGATTAAACCACAAAAAGAGCTTTTAAGTTTTCATCTAAAAATACTTATATTAGTCAAAAATAAAATATAAAAAAATATTACTTAAAATTAATAAATCTTATTTCCTTCATCTCATAATACAGAAACTAATTTTATTTCCGACAAAACACACTGATATAGAATGCAAAAAAATGGCTTGATGTTCTTAAAATTACTAATATGACTTTGCTAAATCTTTTCTTGATACATTTTTGAATAAGTAACTACTGGAATTTAAGTAAAAGGTGCAAAATTTTTAAATGTAAAGGTTTTGTCATCTGATACCAATATAATCAAAATACAAAGATAATATTTATCACATTTCCGTCATGCACCTGCTTACTTCAGAAGCTTTCTTTTTATTAGATACAAACACTGCGTTTCGCATTTATTTATTTTCTTACACCGAATAAAACTGATACAGAAACAACACAAATCTGTGATTTCGGTATACTTAATGTTTCACTACAATGTGAAGTTCTTGCTTTTATGTATTTGTCAAATCAATTTAAGTCACAACCACCAGAAATTTTTAAAAATTCAGAGTTCCCTTATTTAGTTATTTTTCTACCAAAACGAAAATAATAATTTTAACTTTTTCATCCTCTAATTCAATAAAATTACAGTTAAATTTGATACTTTGTTTAGTATAATGTTCCATCCCTTTCTTCAACGGAAGCAATTGATAATTTTATTCAGCAAAGCATGGCCAATGGCTCTAGAGTTATCCTCTTTCAAGACTTTCTTTTTCTCTCCTTCAATGACATAAACTAAGCTGTATAGTTAATTTGATTTAATAACTTTATTTATTATTATTAACCGTAAGTATTATAGTAATACTGAATGCCATGTTAATTTAAATTTTTAAAAATCAATTGCATAGTAACTAATGATTGCCTTATAATGAAATAATGTCAATGTAATTTTAAAGCACTAGAATTTTCCAATAATATTACTCACGATAAACTTTTTACAATAAAAGAAATTCACGTAAATATTCTTAAGGACGTTAGTGCAATTTTTCTTTTCATTACTAATATTTATTAAAACACTCTCAATAATAAAATTAATTAATATTAGTAATAATACAATATTAAATATTGGTAATTGTTTACATCATTAGTTAAGGAACAATGAGGTAAAAATATTTCACGTAAATCAGTAATTCAGAAAATTTTTGATTGTATAAGATTCTTTTAGATGTTAAATATAAGATCAGTAGATAATATTTTGAAGAAAAAAATTCACATTTATTATTAGCTAATGGCTCCTGAAATCGAGGGAAATCACATATATTCCACATAAAATTCTACTTTAAATAGATAAATTCTGTAGAAAAATTAGACAAAATACTGATGCAGATTTTCGAGAGGTAAGTTTTAATTACATCAATTTCCAATTAAAAATAGTTATGCCTCTAATAACTTTGTAAGGTGTAATTCAGAAACAGCAATGAATGTTGGTTGCTTTGTGAAGATACTTGTTAAAATTTTGATAAACATTGCTACGGAAAAATCTATTTTAAAAAATAATGAATATCTTATCTCCTTCCAATAATGTATATATCTGAAGGTATAATTTCAGTTTTTTTTTTTTAAATAAATCAAAGTTCCAAACTAAATATGCCTAAAAACTTAGATAGGTCACTTAAGATAATATAGTCAGTTTTGAAAATGTTTATACTTAAAAGCAGCTCTATCAGACAAAATTATGAGAATTCTGATCATTAAATGTTACTTTTGTTTCATGCTTAAACTACAATACTTGTTAAGTTTCTTTCTATAAAGTAAAACAAGAGATTTGTGTGTATGTTTGTATTTCCTAAAACTTAAAAACGCACCTAGAAGTTAATTTTTTTCTCCAAAATTATTTTACGTCTAATGCGTACCCCAAAATTACAAAAAATTACAAAAAAAAAAAAATCTTATTAAATTTTCAATTAAATAAAAGCCATTTTTATTTTTAAATTGCTCTTTCATGATATTTAGCTCAAAAATCGTCTGCAAAAGAATTATGAAAGGAAATGACGTCATAGCTCTTTACGTTTATGATTCATAGTTCGTATTTAATTTCTTATTTGATTCTTTGATTTTCATCTATTAATTATTATTCATAAACAGTTCAGTAAGCAATATTAAGAATCGTTTATAAATTTTGAAATTAAAATGTTAAGGTTTTGAAAAGAGTTTGTAAGTTTTCTTTATGTCTTTTTTATTTTTATTGCTTGAAATGTTCTATTCATCATTGTTGAATAAAGATGTCGAGTGCCTGAACGCGAAGCGTTCATCTACTCAATAATGTGAAGGCAGTAGGAAAGAAAAGTCATGATAAATAGATAATAGTAATCGTATGATGAGAGAAAAAAAGAAGAAAGTAAGAAAATGTAAATCATCGGTATGGAAACGTAACAAGAAATTTATGATCAGTAAATATGCGTTGAAGTAAAATATCTAAAAAGCGATAAGTGAGCAGGAAATTATGGTGGTTTTGAAGCTTCGATTCCATTTAGAAGTAGAGAAAGGATACTTGTATTTTCCATTCAATTGCGTAAATATAGTTTGTGCCTTGATGAGAGGATTTTCGTGAGTAGCAATGGTATTGAAGAAATTTCTAGAAAGTTTAGTAATATAGTTGTCAATAGAGTCAATTTTTAAATCTTGATGAATTGTAGAGTTGCGGACAAACCAGGTGCTCCAGTGATGACAGAAGAAGTTTGTTTTGAATAATTTGTACAGATTTTTGTTAGATTGTGCAGCTAGACCCCAGATTGGGGCAGCATAGGTAAGGATAGGCCTGAGAACTTGTTTGTAGAGATGAAGTTTGTTTTGACAAAGTTCATTTAGAAAATTCATTAATGAGTGGTAGAGTGAGATAAAATTTTTTCCAACATTTTTCTTGATTTTTTGAATATGAGCTCGAAACGTAAGTTTATTGTCTAATTAAGCCGAGATATTTAATATTAGTCGCCCATTCAATTTCCTGATCAAAAAGGGAGAGATTAATATATGGTTGTCTGGCGTGTCCTTTCGGAAAATGATAGCTTGAGATTTAGAGACATTAATTGAGATGCGCCATTTAGTTAGCCAATCCTCTAGGATATTCAGAAAATTTTGAAGAGTATTGATGACATAAAGAATAGAAGCACCTTGGGCAAGAGCAGCAGAATCGTCAGCAAATAGGCAAGTGGAAATGTTAGTGCACTGAAAGTCATGGGTAAAGATATTGTAGAGAATAGGACTTAGCACGCTTCCTTGAGGTGTACCAACACAAATACGACCGATTTGGAGAATTCATTATGAAGTCGAACTTGAAAGGTTCTATTTTTAAGATAATTTGTAATGATAATGTGATCCAAGTTGGAAATTGAAGTTTGATCATTTTGTAGATCAGTCCATTGAGAAAAATGTTCTATTATAAAGACTTAAAATTTATTTTTTTATTCTAAATTTGTTGTTATTTTATGTTCATTTTTTTGTCGAAATAAAATAAAAATTGAATGTTTATATGAATTATTTCTGCCACCATTTTTTTTTATAAAGCTTTGATTAATCTGAGGTGGTAACAAGAAATACTTTTTTTAAAATTATTATTATCTATTATTTATTTAAAAATTTATTGGTTCGTTTGCAGGAATTTTTATCTTAGAGTAAATTTTACGACTTCTTATTTAGAAATAATATTAGCATTATTTTGTTATCGATTAACATAACACATAATACACTTTATAAAAAAAAAAAAAAAAAAAACGATTACATTCCATACATTAAGTTTTCTAGATTTTAATGGATAATTCGCCGTTAAAATAACCAAAAATTTTCAAAAATGGCACGCAGTTCATACTTTTAAAGTAGTATCATATGTTCTATAAACACATCAATTTTTATTAAATTCGGAGATGACGGATACCCTGGCCTGTTTGAATTGACGTAGAATGTAGCTTATTTGTTTTCATTTAATTCCATGTTTTAAAGGAAATTTTATATTTTATTTTGATGTATTAACGCATCGACCCAGTTAGTAAAAGCATTATATCAGGCTGAATAATGAGATTTTTAAGTTATTATTTTGAAACAATTTTGATTACTGTGAATCTTTCACTAATATTAAAATGAATTTATCAATGTAATTTGTCAATGTACTTATCAATGCAATTTATCAATGTATTTATCAATGTGCTTATCAATGTATTTATCAATGTAATTTATCGTGTTAGTGCATTTATCGTGTATTATACACTAACAATTTTACATTTTAGCAATGTTTATTTAATTAAATTTATCAATGTAAAATGTATCATTTTACTAATATTAAGCATAACAAGGTTATATCAGCTAGTATTAACCAATACCATGTCACAAAACTAATTTTTTCCCTGAATATTTTTGTTTTAAATAATAAATATTTTTTCCTATTCATGTATTAGAAAAATAAATGGAAGAAAATGTCAATGCCAATAATGGTAATTAAGAAAAAGAAGAAAAAATTAAAGAAAGGTATTCGCCATTAATTTTCTTTTTTTTGTTAGGTTGCCAATTAGGAACCTAAAAAGAGTTTTGGAATCTTTTCTTTGGTCAACTTTTTGGTCTGCCATTTTGTGTATTGAAAAAGCAAAAAGTGTTCTGGTTAAATATTGATTAAATAGTGGTACGTTTATTATCTTCGGCGTGACGCCATATTTATTTGAATACAGATACACCAGCAGCGAAAATAAAAAATCAAGTGACCTTGAATTTAATGATGTATTTTACAAAGCTGATAAAAGTAATTACTATGGAAAGACGATGGCTTCAATTATACAGCTTTTATTATTGTATGCAA